>VMOF01000002.1:42046357-42562827 GCA_011764245.1 Trialeurodes vaporariorum
TTCACTACTTTGGGACTTTCCCCCAAGTCTTTTGAGGAATGTTTTTCTTCCTGTGTTGTTGAAGGCTGTTACCTTATTTTGACTGTATGTTTGGAAAGACCAGCCATTATCACATATCCTCTCTCTTTCCCGTACCTCAAATAAGGAGAGTTGATAATTAGTGTCGGAAGGTACTATGTGCGGTAAAATCTCATTTTGAGCCATTCTGTATTAGATAAATTGCTGTTAAAAATGGCGTGACAAATTTGCAAAGCATGACCTGGCAAATTTTAAACACCTTCATAGTGGCACAACGTATTGATGCCCTTCCTCAAGCGCTTCGTACATGCTCAAATGGATTTGATCAAACTGCAGAATTGCCCACCTGAAATTTCTAAAATTCAAACATAACCTTGACCAAAACACCTCCAAAATGGGTTTATTGGTTTTGTTGATTGTAGATTGCCAGATCGGTGAACAGATGACACACCATCCATCGTCAAATAACTCTACAGTTTGACGAACGGAACATCAACCAAACATGAAACGGTTGGCTTACCTGCCATTTATGGTGGATTCCGGCTCATCGATTGCTTGTTTGACGATTCTAATTTGATCGTGTAACAAGTGCTTTATTTTTATTTGTCAGTATGTGGCTGCGCCCTTACCTGTGCAACATGTGTGTCACATTGTATGTGAGGTCTCATGTGTTTGTAACCAGGGCTGATGGCCACTTTTCAATTGTCCTAAACTTATCCGCCGGGTTTTTTTCCCCGACAGAGAATTCCATTAATCAACCAGTTTTAAGCATTAGATTGACAGAGTAAGAAAATTCTCTGTCAGAAAGGTGCAGGAAACCATGAGCTGTCTTTTTGTACCATGATCATTATGGTAGTTGATAAACTGAGAAAGTTTATGGTTTCTGAAAACCTTGGTAGAATAATAATTTTATCAAAATTCAATGAAAAAACAGCCAGAAAACGTATTTTTTTTTTAAAAAAAAAAGTTTTCATCAATAATTTTTTATAATGAACCATCCATAATTTAATTGGATGCACCAAGCTTTGTGCTGTATCAAATGTAAAGTAAATTTTCTAGTCCTCAGAAATTTGTTTCATTGAGATTTTACTGTATTCTCTGTAAGTTTGATGTAATTTAGCGACTCCGGAATCAGTTGCTTAGGAAGACTTAAGGAACTTTGTATAAGTAGCAATCCTTTAATTTGACTCAAATTTAAGATTGGATTAATTTTTAAAAATAACGTTTTATCAATAATATCATTTGCTCATCAGTCAGATGACAAAACTCTGTACGTTCCCAGTCTGTGATTTAAATGCTGTTTTGCTCATTGAGTCTCACCCAGTAACTCAATGAAAGTGAGAGCTAAGCCCAATTTTGCTTTGCTGCGACAATTTTGATTATTTTTTTGTAAATATACTTTCTCGTATTTTAATTCTATTTGCATGCTCAAAACGTGCCCACTTTGATTCTGTATTCGGACCACTGTGCGCTTTTCAGTCATTTAAACGACAATTTCCAAATTTTGACGTTTGATGGTTATCACGGTGAACCATCCAAACTTGCCATCTAAGTAATTCAGTTATTGCTGTTTAAATTATTGAAAAGCCAGGAACAGATTCAAAGTTAGTTCACTTTAAGCGTGCAAACAGGATTAAAATATGACAAAACTTATTTACGTAAAAAAATGATCAACATCGCCATCACGATGGCAAAACAAAATACGGCTTTAATCTCCTTCAAATGAGAACCTTCTGCTGTTTCCTTATCAATAATTCAATTCAAGTGCTTCCTCTGTATAGTGTGTTCAAATTCTTGGCAAAATCATGTTGTTGTAATTGCTCTTTCTTGTTTTTTCACTGTTGACTTGTCAGAAAATTGATTATCATTGCTAAAAAGCAGCCGCTGAACTCATCCGATACTTTCATTCAAGTGAGTAACTATCAGGAATGAAGCTAAAACAAATAAAAGAAACGGCGGGACGTTTTGGAAATTTACATTTCCATTTTCAACTGCAAAAAAACACACTGAAAGACACAAAAATAACCTAAAAAATTAATAATTATTAAATTTTATTATTAATTATCAAATCATTCATTTTTGTGTCTTTTAGTGTTTTTTTGTGGTTGAAAATGGAATTGTAAACTTCCGAAACGTCCCGCTGTTTCTTTTATTTGTTTTAGCTTCATTCCCGATAATATTTTTATTCACTTGACAAATTAGTAGCTAATAATGTTGTTTCTTTTCATTCAAGTTGCAATTGTTAAGAGAAGACTAATATTTGAGCTTGGATGTAGGAGCTATCTGCAGGAAAACTTCGATTTACCAGATTCTTTTTTTTGGTCGAATCGAGTCTCATGCTATGCTTCGAGTAGTTCTATTTTACAGTAAAAATTTATAATTAATAATTAATACTTTGAGCAGTTTTCCCATGGATAAACAAATACACACTCAAAAGAATACATGGACCCTTACAGACAATCAGTAACTTTAAGTGCAGTGTTCTTAAAATCTATTTCAGAGTTTTACTCTTCTACATCCAATGGCTGCAATACGTCTTATTGTTATCATCATTCATTTATTGAATTAT
Organism: Trialeurodes vaporariorum; assembly: GCA_011764245.1. Lineage (NCBI taxonomy): Eukaryota > Metazoa > Arthropoda > Insecta > Hemiptera > Aleyrodidae > Trialeurodes > Trialeurodes vaporariorum. The sequence continues at coordinate 42,048,945 of VMOF01000002.1, forward strand.
GAATTGTTCTTGCGCATTGCCGTTGATACTGCTGTAGTGCATTCATCATGGTGAAGTGTTGAACCAGACTCAAGCTTGTGCCTTTAACATTGTGCAGACAGATTTTTATAGATGTGGAGTTCCGAAGTGCTGTGGGATTAGGACTTGACGTGTCAGAGGACCTTGAACTAGGATGATTTGATCTTGAATAAGAAAAAAATCTATTCTTGTGAGGAGTGAGAAAATAATGGAAAAAAAAAACTTCTTGTGCAATATTGTAGAATTGTCAATAAAGCAGAGGGTTAATGGAATAGGAAGGGCATCCTTTGATTCTTTCAATTCTAATTTATACCTGTATTTGCTCCTGTAATCCTCAAAACCTTAAAGCATACTCCTTTTCTTTGTTTTAACATACAGTGAATGTTCATTGTGTGGAACCTTATGGTCCTGCCCCAAAAAAGTTCCACTCATTGAAAGTTCCACTTAGCAAAAGTTCCACTTAGCGAAAGTTCCACTTAGGAAATTGCGGTCAGAGTATGGGAGGTTTCACAGTGCTGAAAAATAATTCCACTTAGCAAGATATTCCACTTAGAGGACGTTCCACTCAACAAACTTTCACTGTTTTATCATCCCTGTCAATTGTAAAGAAAATGAAACAAGTGAAATTAGCCTGTCCCCAGAAAAAGAGCCAAACTTTCACCCGTCGACTTTTTCATCCAGAATTTTGTTTGTTCTCAAGGGCTCTCTTCATACACGAAGAAGTGACGGAAGTTTTGAACAAAATTTATTTCTCGCTTTGTGCACCTGTTGGTGAGTCGTTTTAAAGTACAGGGATCTCTAGCTCTTTGCGTGGCTATGCTCTGCTGAATTCCCTTACAAAGCAAATTTTCCTAAGGCACAAGATTTAGAGCACTAACTGGTAAATACGCTAAATTCCAGAAGTAAAATTAATTGTGAAAAGGGAAATATAACTGTACTTTGGTTCTGCCAACTCACCATAATTTGATGTTTGGTCACTTCTAATTCTTCGGTAAATTTTAGTCTGCTTACACATCTGTATCACAAATCATCAAAGTTATAATACTTTTTTACTATATTTTTATACTGCCCATCAAAGAATAAAATTTTCATTGCTCACATTTTCTTTTCTGTTCAATTGTAAAACTGAAGATGATGCATTCAATGCAACACTAGAGTTTTTCTCAGAAGTGTAGGCGCAGCTCTTTAATAATCTTTGACAAATTTTCAATTTTCAAGCAAAACTTGCTTACAACTTTGACTTTTTGATTTATAAGTGTTCCTTAATGTGAAGCCAAGACTCAAATTCATTTATCATTATTACTGTGTAATATGAGAAATGATGTTGGAAAATTCCAAAGATTATCAGTCTAGGTGCGCCTACTTTTCTGAAACGACCTCTACTAAGAACAAACTTTAATGGGTCGCATGAAGACAAGGGGATTCGACTGCGTATTTTATTTTGAGTTTCACATTCTTCTAATTTGCTCTGTGGCACATGCTGTTCTGACTTTTGTCTTTAGTGCATTTGCCTGGAGTCTCTCAATCAATTGTGTAAAATGAATGGATCCTGATGAAATCAATTTGAAGCCAAAGACAACTCTCAGTTTTCTCTTGCAGAATTTAACTGTGCTAATGTAAAACACATTTGTGCACTATAGAGAAAACGCAAATTGCCATAATTTTAAAATTTTGTATTGTTACATTGTGTTATTATTCTGTAAAACCTCAATTTATTGGATCTTTGAGCTCTAATGGTAGCATCAACTCCAACAATGTGCGTACCTTTAATTTCAAAATTTGCATTGTTTTGCATTTTCACTCGTTAAATGAAAGGCAAAATTAACCCTCTCGCTTACCGTGTCCCATCGAAGGGACAACATTTTACATGGAGCCTTTTAGAAATTCGAAAAAATTGACTAGCATGTAAAAGCATAAGAGAAAAGTCGGTTCAATTTAATGGTATAGGTTTCAGATTACAGTGACGCTTCTTTTCAAATTTGTGGGCGAAAGGGTTAATGGTCTGAATGAAATTTGTCGTTGGAAAATTTGTGTGTAATAGACCTGTGACTTGATGAGCCTTGAATTGATAAGAGAAGGGGCAACTGCATAAAATTGTGTGAACTCACCAGATTATGATGATCATTATGAACTCACCAGTCGTGGTACGTATTCTCATCATTTTCTTGATTAGTTCAGTCATCGAAGAGCGCAAAAAGTACCGGCAATGAACGCAATTTTTATGCATACCATAACTTGTCCTCTTTATGCTTCCAAGATGAATATCCCAAGGAAAATCAGGTTTTTTTATGACCGTTTCGATTACAGTAGTAACTTTTGAACTCAAAGTTTATTCTACTGAAAATTGTGCCATTCTCAGAAAAAAGAGCAGTGCTAGACTCGTGAATACACATTTCATTTAGCCCTTCATTTCTTTGTTTACTTAATTTACTACACTCTTCTATAAATTCCCTTGACTTAAAGTAAAATTTTGCCTTTGGAACAAGGAAGTACTACTAATACATGTGTTCCACAACGAAAACTGTTAAAATGCAATATTTTGTGCAGTAAAATGTGCATTTGGGAATTTCTTCTAAACTACATATGTATAGGTAAAATTTGTTACATTGTCGAATCAACCATATGGTCCAGACATTATGTAATAGAACAGTGCTAATTTGCGACCAAATAGAGTGCAAGCTAATGTTTGGTGGAAGTTGCTTTTTAAGGTTTATAACCCACAAAAAAATCTTCATCCAAATCACTCCAGCAAAATATCTTTTGGGGAGGTCAAAGGGCCCATGCATCCCTTTTATAGCCTCCGTTAAATACTATTATTTTAGTATTATTTTTCAGTCTAAGAGGTGGAGAGGAATCTGACCAAAAAAGAAATGCTTGCTTTCAATAATTTTTGTCAAATATTAAGTGAGAAACAAGTTTAACCCTTTCCGGTCGGAATTTTTTTCACAATTTTTTTTTCGTATTTTGTTCATGCAGGGGAGCGCTACTGACATAAGAACTAGTTCCTCACAACTCCGCCAGAGAGTGCCACATGATAGGAAAGTTGGATCAGGCCTGACAAAACAACCCTGAAGAAAGAATTCAAATGTCGGGTGGGACCCGGCACCCGACCGGAACGGAAAATTTATAATGTCGGGTGACCACCGTCATACGACCGAAAAAGGGTTAATAATAGGTCAAGGGTAATGCTTTATCACTGTTTTCCAGTTACAGGGGAAAATCCGTGTTTTGGGGTCTGTGGCTGTCTCTGAAAGAGCTTTGCTACACTGACCTCATTGTGGACTTTTTTGTTGGTCATAAGATAACCTTAAAATACCCCCACCAAAACTTCGCTTGTGCCCAATTTTTGTTCCTGTTTTTTGTTTGATACCTTAGCTAGAATTAGAATCCAGTAAATCGAGATTTTACAGTTTTATTTTTTATTTATTTATTTAATTTTTGTATTATTTTTCACTTATTTATTTATTTATTTATTTTGGTTCTAAACTGTACAGTAAGTCTAACATCTAAAATGTATGTAAATTTTTAACTTTCCTGTTTTTGTCCAAATCCCAAATGTAACTTCAAATAAATATATTCATTTCTTAAAAGTATATCTTCTTGTTTTTTCTTTCTCTCTGGCCTCTAACGTGTATTCTCAACAAAGATTTAGGGTCATTTAATCTTGTTATGCCTGAAAATTTTGGAGAAAGTGATGTTTGTTTTTGTCCAACCCAGACTGCTTTGAATATGAGTTCTAAGTTGACCCCGAAATTTGTCCCTATCATCAAAAGCTCACGTAAGCTTTTCAAGCAAACTCTAGTTCAGTTGATTAATGGTAAAACTTTCAACGATTTTGTTTCAAGGTGTTTCTAAAGCCTGATTCTCAATGAGGCGCAAAGCTACGGAGTTAAAATACACACAAACAAATGGGATCGTTCCCAATTCTACACAAGGCTTTGCGTCAGAACGCAACAACGCAACCGAGTTGAGAATTGTTAAATTTCTTGCATCGTTGTGCAATAAAGAGCCGGAGTCAGATAACGGTGTCTCTTCTGTGTTGGTTTTCACCAATGCTTGCACACATATTTTACGTGCGCTCTTTGAAATCCTGGATGCTGATTGGTTGATCCTTCAGCTCACCGGGAACGGTTTTCGTACACTTTCTTCACCAGTCGAAACGCAAGGCATTGCGTCTCATTGGAAACCAGGCTAAAAGTAAAGCTGGAACCAAATAATGTTTGGTCCTGAGCATAACTTGCACCCGGTCACATGATGTATGTTGGCCCTGAATGGTCAAAACCGTATGCAATTCAACTTGCGCACGGGTCATTCCACGTGAGATCAACCAATGCTTGAGCTCGACCATCTCAGAAAAATTCCAAACTTTGGTAGTCGGTTTCTATATGCATGGATGTGACAAAAAAGATTTTTTCAAATTTTTTTGAGTCCTCCCATTCCTGTGGCGGCCATTTTTAAGCCACGCCCCCCTCTAAATTTGAGCAAAATAGAGGCTCACAAAAACTCGCATAACTTTCTTTGTAAAAGAGCTTCAGACTTTTCAAAAAAACCAAATTGTAGCTCAAGAGATGGGCTATATTTTACTTGAGGTCCGGTTTTTCTCACATGTAAGACACATGCCTCTAATTAGGCCAAAACTTTAGGCAAAAATCTGTACAATTTTGCGTTTTTGAGCTAAAATTTAGGCACGAAGAAAAATAGCTTAGGGCTCCAATTTTTTTTTCTGAGTAGTCCTATACCAAGAGACTTCACAAAAAAAAATTGGGTCCCTAACCTCTCTCCAACTTTTTTGGAGGGACCCTCAGAAATTGAAATTTTGAAAAAATGGCCTAACTCAAGGGCTCATAACTTTTTTCTATCTAAATGAAAAAATACGAAAATCTCAGGAATTTAACTCCTTTAGTAGGGCAATCGATTGGCGTAAAGTTTTCTTTCGGGCAAGGCTTCGTTAATTTTTAATGATCGATTCAAAACGGCCAAAATTACGATTTCTCGTGAAAATCGCGTAACTCTCTTCATCGAAATATATCGAAAAGTATCGATGAAATCGAGAAAACTAGACATGTTTTCCGTTGCTGAGATAATTTCGAACAAGAAAGGTTCTTTACAGTTTTACACTCCGACAACTCCTTAGTCCTCAAAAACGCGATTTAAGTTTACCGAGATTTTCGGAGAAATTGAGACTCTAGTGTCAAGATGATGCTCCGCGGCAAGGCGATCGAAATCATTGCGTTGCGTTGTCTCTCAAGTCTCAATTTCTCCGAAAATCTCGGTAAACTTAAATCGCGTTTTTGAGGACTAAGGAGTTGTCGGAGTGTAAAACTGTAAAGAACCTTTCTTGTTCGAAATTATCTCAGCAACGGAAAACATGTCTAGTTTTCTCGATTTCATCGATACTTTTCGATATATTTTGATGAAGAGAGTTACGCGATTTTCACGAGAAATCGTAATTTTGGCCGTTTTGAATCGATCATTAAAAATTAACGAAGCCTTGCCCGAAAGAAAACTTTACGCCAATCGATTGCCCTACTAAAGGAGTTAAATTCCTGTGATTTTCGTATTTTTTCATTTAGATAGAAAAAAGTTATGAGCCCTTGAATTAGGCCATTTTTTCAAAATTTCAATTTCTGAGGGTCCCTCCAAAAAAGTTGGAGAGAGGTTAGGGACCCAATTTTTTTTTGTGAAGTCTCTTGGTATAGGACTACTCAGAAAAAAAAATTGGAGCCCCAAGCTATTTTTCTTCGTGCCTAAATTTTAGCTCAAAAACGCAAAATTGTACAGATTTTTGCCTAAAGTTTTGGCCTAATTAGAGGCATGTGTCTTACATGTGAGAAAAACCGGACCTCAAGTAAAATATAGCCCATCTCTTGAGCTACAATTTGGTTTTTTTGAAAAGTCTGAAGCTCTTTTACAAAGAAAATTATGCGAGTTTTCGTGAGCCTCTATTTTGCTCAAATTTAGAGGGGGGCGTGGCTTAAAAATGGCCGCCACAGGAATGGGGGGACTCAAAAAAATTTGAAAAAATCTTTTTTGTCTCATCCATGCATATAGAAACCGACTACCAAAGTTTGGAATTTTTCTGAGATGGTCGAGCTCAAGCATTGGTTGATCTCACGTGGAATGACCCGCACACTGCCAGGACCATACATTTTTTCGGTCGCAGAGCCAAAAGAGGAGATCACAATAGGGTATATTTTTGGTCTAGTTAAGAGGGGAGTAGAATGGAGCTGATATGAAACATAATATTACAAGACCAAAGTTTGAATGAGCATGGAAAAATAGTTCTGTTAAGCAATAATCTTTATGCAGAGAAGCTACGACAGGTCATAAGCTACTCCTCAAACAGTAAGTCTGAGGCTACTCCTCTTCTTCTTGAGAAAACTTTAGAAGCCTCTCCACTCTCATCAGCTTTTATTTTTCTGCACACTGAAGTTGATAGCTTTTAAGGGACTGTTTGTTTCCACTGCTTCATTTACCTATTAGACTGATAATATTGCAAACACCACTACTTATACCAGAAAATGTACTTTTGAGCTGAGAATGGGGCTCTCGCAAACTTTTGCTATAGGGGATTAAAGAGTTGATTCTTGCATAAAAACCTGTAAAAATGATGATGAGTACATGAAAGAATCACAAAATTCACTATCAGAATCGGGCTTAATGGCGGATAGAGGCAGGTATCATGGGAGATTCCTATCTAAATTGAGACATATCTCTGTGTTTCCGTAGAGAAAGTGACATAATAGACAGGAATCTCCCATGATACTTGTGTCAAACCGCCATAACCATCTTGCCGTTGTAGCAGTTATGTGAGTTTATTACTGAATTTTAGACTTCTTACTTGTGATTTTCGTGATTTTTGCTGGTCTTAACATAAGATCGGACTATTTATTTGCTTGTAGCAAAAGTTTGCAAGACTAGTTATACATATTAAATATTTGGATTTAATACACGTAGTTGTTATGTATTAAATGCGTATTTAATACGTGTATTAATAATTTGTAAAATTAAATACGTATTAAATATACTATTAAATACATATTGGATACGTATTAAATAGATTGTGCATTAAATATATATTAAATATTTATTAAATACGTTTTAAATACGTATTAAATCTATGTATAAAATACAAATATTCAATACAAGTATTTTTGCTACTAGGGCTGCACCATTACATTACTTTATTTAGGATCTTGTTAGCCTCGTATCTCTTGATTTTGAATTTATTTTCTGAATGTCCTCCAGTGAAATCTTAATTAATTGCAAGTCGGCAAGTAGTTAATTATTCGTACGTGACTGTATCGTTTTAGTCGATCATAAAAAATGAAAGCGCACGTACATGAAATCAAGACACAATTAATTCATTTCCTGATCGAATTCCATTCCGGGATCTTCCGGTAGGAATGTTTGAATCGGATACCTGAAGCCGTACGTGCTCTTGCAAACTTTTGCTGTGAGCAAATGAATAGTCTATTCTGATGTAAAAACTGGCAAAAATCACGAAAATCACACTGAGAAAGTTTAAAATTCAGTAATAAACCTACACAGCTGAATGAATGGCAAGATCGTATAATGGCGGTTCGACGCAGGTATCATGGGAGATTCCTGTCTAATATGTCACTTTCTCTACAGAATCACAGAGATGTGTCTCAATTTAGATAGGAATCTCCCATGATACCTGCGTCGAACCGCCATTTAGCTCGATTCAGAGAGTGATTCCGTGATTTTTTAGTGTAATTCTCATCGTCATTTTTACTAGTTTTTATGCAAGAATCAACTCTTCAATCCCGTGTAGCAAAAGTTCGCAAGAGCCTCATTATTCGTATGCGACTGTACCATTTCAGTCTAACTTGGAAAATGAAGGCGCATCCATAAAAGAAGGACACGCTCTCCATCAGTCAAATAGCGGGAACTAGAGTACCTATATAGGGAGAGTATGGCCATCTGCGATCATGGAGCTCTTAGGGCCCAATTTCAAAATGGCGGCGGTCGTGATGTTTGAGGTTATGTTACATTGTTGGTGAGAACGGTGTCGGTGAACGGTGAGTTTGATGACCGTTTCCCGCTAGAAGATGCAAAAGATAACCTCAACGGTTACACCGATTACACGATCGACCCGGTCGGCCATCTTGAAATTGGGCCCTAAGAGCTCCTTAAACGCCTAAAATGGCGCAACCAATCAGCGTAGGATTCACAGATGGCTATACTCTCCTTATATAGGTACTCTAGCGGGAACTTCCTATTGAAGTATTCTTTAAATCGGTTACTGTCCGCTGTGTGTTGATAAATATTTAGCTATTCGTGCGTGGATGTACCGTTTTAGTCTACCCTAAAAAATGAAGGCGCGTCCATGAAAGAAAGACACAGATTTACTAACGCCAGAGAGTGAGTGAGAGAGAGAGTGAGTGAGAGAGAGAGAGAGAGAGAGAGAGGGAGAGAGAGAGAGAGAGAGAGAGAGAGAGAGAGAGAGAAATAGTTTTATTTAACGCTCAATTCGCACGTATTTACAGAAAACAAAAACAATCTTAATTTTAATTAAACACCTTGCTCTCCACCTTTTCCCCCTTTCGGATCGGACTGCAAGACTCGAGATCTAAAAAAGCTGGTCTGTCCTGTGAGGTCGTTCATCTTTCTCTCTATTTCTTCATTTCTTGGTATTTTTTCTTTTTTCTCTCGTTTCTTTCTTCTTGTTTTTCTTTTCCTTACATTCCTATCACAGCCCGGCCGATCCAAATTGGACTGCGGCCCATCGAGAAATTGGACCTATCTGCCTCTGGAAATCATCAAACATAGCTGCCGTTATGCGTATAGTGGGGCTCTTGCAAACTTTTGCTACAGGGGATTGAAAAGTTGGTTCTTGCCTGAAAACCTGTAAAAATGACGTTGGGTACTCTGAAAAATCACACAATTTACTCTCAGAATCGGGCGTAATGGCGCAAAGACGCAGGCATCATGGGAGATTCCTATCTAAATTGAGACATATATTTGTGTTTCCGTTGAGAAAGTGACAAATAAGACAGGAATCTCCCATGATACCTGCGTTGAACTGCCATCATGATCTTGCCGTTGCCCGTTGCATTAAATTTTAGATGTTCTTGGTGTGATTTTCGTGATTTTCGCTGGTTTTTACATCAGATTGGACTACCTATTCATTTGCTCACAGCAAAAGTTTGCAAGAGCCCCATTAATGGAATTTTTCAATTCACCGATGATTCCTATGGTTGAAAAAAGATTACACCGTTTAGTTCAGTGTATGAATGTAAAGCAAGAAAATACTCGCGTCTGTTATCTTTTCTCAACTATGGTGGAGTCGTCGATTACTTTAAAAACTTGCTGATATTTTAATAAGTCAACGGCGCACAGTGTGGACATACGTGTATTTTAGCTATTCAAAATGAAGATCGAAAAAATCCACTGTGCGCTTGCTTTTCGACTTCAAAGATGTCTAGATAAGACATAGCTAACGTTTGTTTTGATTAAAACCGGACGACAAGTGCACCAGCCGAGTTCGAAGTTCAATTAACACAGGTAAGTATCTCTATTTTCACCCGTGACACTTGTTTTGATAGAATAGGCCTAATGTAAACAAAGCACATGTTAAATGAGTCATGGATTTTTTTTCGTGTTCTTCAAGGTAAGTAGAAGGAGGAAAAACCATGGAAGGTAAGTTTTTTAATCTTAGGATAATTTACATTCTATAATTAGTCTAAATTTTAGTATATTTTTGACATATGACAAGTTTCAGCAGAGTTTTTTTCTGTTGTACCATTTTGTACCATCTACCGTTTTTGCTCTAAAAGAAAGGTAATTTCATCTACTTTTCTGCTATTTTTGTCTCCCACTGCGCAAATGTGCGCAAATGAAATAAACTTAGTTTTTCTCCTTGTTTTCAGAGAGAAATGGTACCGTGAAAATGGACCAAACAGCGAAAATTCATCAAGCGAGGAGGACAGAAGTCTTGTTGATGCCACCAATACCTCTGAACAGTGGCGGACGCGGGGGGGGGGGGGGGGGTTAAAGGGGGCTATAGCCCCCCAGACCTCCGATTTTTAGGGGTGGAGGGGAAGAGGGGAACAATTTTCAGTCAAACGCTCATCAGTGCAAGCCCGTGCCAAAAAGAATCCTGCGTCCGCCACTGCCTCTGAATGTACTGACTCATCAGGCTCAGAAATTGACTATTTTTTTTCATAGCTCTTATAACTGAATTAAATATTTTGTACAATTTGCTTGATTACGGATTAAATTATTGTAACTTTCTCTATTTTAACGACTCTGATTTTGATAAATGTAATTTGATGAAAGAGGACAGTCACTGGTAAAATATAATAAAAAAATATAAAAATTAACAAATTTTGACTAAATAATTTTCCCGTAAAACCCTATTGATGACTTTGCATTTTCAAGAATTATTCTTGAATTTATTTTCCAGCACTCCTCTCCCCACAATTTGACTCAAGTTACACTTAACATCAAAGAGAAATAGTATATTATGATATACTCATAATAATTTACGTTCCGTCATAAACCCTCTTATGAGCTTTATAAATTTATTCCCAATAAGTTCCCGATTAAATATATTTGTGGGGGGGGGCGTCGAAGACCCGAGCCCCCCTTGGATAGTTTCCCTCCGAAAAAACTCTTTTTAAGATAGACTACCATGTTAGTAACAAATCTTCAAAGTTTTATTCTCCTATCTGTAATTTTTCCAAAATTATAGAATTTTGAATTTCTAAATGGGAAATTTCTATCCAAAATGAAACTTTAATCGACAATAACTTTGGAACAAAAAGAGATAGCGACCTCCGGTTTAAACGAAAATGCACCACTTTTTACACAGTTTTGATTGATGTGTCACAATATAGGGGTTACCGATGATAATTTTTAAGGGGGGAATTGGGGGGCCTCATTGCCCCCCTTCGAGGGGTCCGCAAAAATTTAAAAAATTACCTAAATATAGGCTACCCTAATGGTGATAAATCCCCAAAGTTTCGTTTCCTCATCTGCATTTTTTCAAAAGTTATATAATTTTGAATAGCTAGATCGACAAATGTCCACACTGTGCGGCGTTTCCACCGATTGAGAAAATATAGTGTTTTCGTGCAGGACAGTCACACACTGAACTAAGCTGGGTAATCTTTTCTAAACCGGTAAAATCATCGGTGAATTGAAAAAATCTATTAATCTGACGCAAAACGGCAGCTCTGCATTGAAACCATGCCGTAACGTGGGGTGCTAAAAATCAACACAAATTCAGCTGCTGTTTAGAAATGTTGATGATCAGCTTGAAAAAAGACCAGAGTGAATGACCGATCGCATCATCCCATTTATAGTGTATAATGTATATAAATTCGTACCCAACGAAAACATAACGGAGGTCATTATAGTACGTGTACGAAATTGCGTGAACTGAGAAGCGCATTCATTCCTATTCCGTGCGGGAAATTCGAATTTAATCACCCGGCAAGCCTCATTCGTCCGTAAATTAGTTTTTTTCATCGGAAGACACGGAGCTTACCCAAGATTACTGTGTTGAGGTGAATCGGCAGTATTCAAAACCTGCCATGCGCAATTCGCGCATGCCTCTAATTGATTAAATGCTGATTACCAAAAATAAAGTTGATTATTCTCTTCCTGTGACCACGGAGCCTGCATCAGTGGCGTCGCGTGCAATCTGGCAACACTGAATTTTGTCCACTTAAACGTTTGTAAAAAAGTCGAACTATTTAAGGTACACAGAGCATTCCCTCGAAACGATATTTTGCAAGGGTTTAAATGGACGAATTACAGCATTGCTTGATTGCACGCGACGCCACTGCAGGGAGGAGAGGGAGGGCGGAGGGCAGCGCACCTTCCAGATATACCAGTCGGTGAACCCTTTCCGTATTAACCCTCTAAGGGCTAGGTTAGTTCAAAAGACAGCTTCTCTTCCGTTTACATAGGGAAGGTAGTTAACTGTTCGTGCTCTGGGGAGCTGGAATTGCCTATAGGGTGAATTGAAGGTGCCTGAAAAGAAACCTTATCTTGTAAGGGTTTTTATCGATAGTTACGTTTATCCGGAATGAGGACTGAAATAATCTGTGAAATATACTAGAGGAGAAAAACAAGTAGGTATACTCGGGCTTGGACCATAAGGGGTTAAGGCACCGAGCTTTACCAATAGAGGAGGTTTCTGGGACGTGCTTTTGAGGCATCACGGATGAAGCCATGATGGAAATTCTTTGAGGACATTTTCACACTGGCTCGATTGGTTCACCTCATTTTTTTAACCTTTAAATGCGTTTAAATAAATTGTGACAAATCTATTTGGAATCGGTTTTAATCGAAAGTGGAAGTGTTTCAGAGTGCTTATCTGGACAGTGAGATCGACACTGTTTCTTTTGGAAGGATTTGCACAGTAAATAAACTATCATATGATAGAAACAAGCAAAATTGTCTCACCGGAATGACTATATTAGAATTCTGTTCTCCGATAACCACTCAAACCTTGCACTTTGGTTGAAAACCAATTTCCATTGAATGATTCCACAATTTTTGATTTAAGGTTAAAAAATATGAGGCAGATAGCAAGCAAACCAGGGTCAGATCGTCCATGCTGTCACTTTTTGGGGTAGGACTTATTGCTTAGCCCCTCTATTGGTATCAACAGTGGCGAAGAGTGAAATTCGGCAACAATGTATTTTCTCCATTTAAATTCACCAAAAAAGTCGAACGCTCCAGTCATCGGCGATGACCAGGCATTTCGACCTTTTTAATGTGTTTAAATGGCTAAAAGGAACGTTGCCAAATCGCACGCCTCGCCACTGGATATTAATTAACGAGCTAAAGCGATGTAGAGGCTGATACATGTTATAAGTCCTATCTCAAAAAGCATCAAATATATCATAGGGTGTAAAGTTTTCAAAAACTGCGCTACGGAAAGTGCACTAATACAATCATCGGAAGTTTTACTGGGCATAAGCACTTTTCGGCGGTGCATGAGTCCTTACTTGCCCTCATAACATGCATTTTGCATGGATCTTTCTTGTGTAATAAAACAATTTTGATTTCATATCCTCTTTGGCATGTCTACCAATGAGGCTCTTGCAAACTTTTGCTACAGGGGATCGAAGAGTTGATTCTTGCATAAAAACCTGTAAAAATGACGATGAGTGCATTAAAAAATCACGAAATTCACTCTCAGAATTGGGCTTAATGGCGGAGAGACGCATGTATCATGGGAAATTCCTATCTAAATTGAGACATATCTCTGTGTTTCCGCAGAGAAAACGACATAATAGACAGGAATCTCCCATGATACCTGCGTCAAATCCGCCGTTACCATATTGCCGTTATAGCAGTTATGTGAGTTTATTACTGAATTTTACTCTTTCTTAGTGTGATTTTCGTGATTTTTGCTGATCTTTACATAAGCTTAGACTATTCATTTGCTCATAGCAAAAGTTTGCAAGAGCCCCATTGACATGTTTGCAATCTGCATCAAGGTGAATGGTGTGCGGCCGATACAACTATTTCACTGGCGGTCAATGAAAAATAGCGACTATCGTCTTTCTCAAAGTATTTATGCAAAAGCATTGATTTCTCATAGTGTTCGATCAAAATCCCCTTAAAGAAAGATTCTTTTCCGTGAATTTACATTGAGGAGACCTCGATAGTCGATACACACCACATTTCAAAGGCCGCTCTTCCACTGTTGACGCGAGAAATAATTGCGTATTGGCAAACTTGAAAATCAACATCATCAATGAGTGGTGTCCGCACTTCTGATTGGTCAGATTCACGGCCTGGTCCCCCGCTTGATCCATTACCCCATAGGCGGACCGTATCAGGGGCTAGGGGGGGGTTAAAACCCCCTACTTTTTTTAGGCGGAGGGGCTAAAAATCGGGAAAAAGTCATCACTTGAGACTTAAGAAGCAAACAAATAAAAATCATCACTTTTTACCCCCCCCCCCCCCCCCCCACTTTTTTTGGTCATGGTCCGCCTATAGATTGCTCGAGTTCGTCGATCAGTGGAAACAATGACGTTCAAAAATATGTTTTTAATCGAATTACCGGGCGACTCCAACCCGTTCATTAACATTAACTACGCCGCGCAGCGCCAATAACCCGCAATTTGTTGAGAACATTGAGACATTAAGTGCCGCATGACCGTATGCAGGCAGCGTGCACAAGAAAAAGCCCACGCTAGACTAGAGAGAAATGATCTATTTCGCATGCCGCACCGAATGAACGCACCGCACTTAAGTCCCGCATAAATTAACATTTTGACGGTTCTCGAACCTGGTATAGTTACGTTTCCTCGTCCCCCGAGTCATGCGAAAAATTATACCAATACTCCATTTGTTTTGCCGTTGTCTAGTCTTCGCGACTCATACACTGTGCAACAGAGCTGCCGTTTTGCGTACAATCAATCGTATTTTTCAATTTACCGATGATTCCACCGGTTAAGAAAAGATTACACAGTTCAGTTCAGTGCATGACTGTAATAAACTAAAATACTCGCATCTGTAATCTTTTCTCAACCGGCGGAGTCGTCGATGACTTTAAAAAAACTTGCGGATATTTTAATTAATCAACGGAGTTTCCACAGATTAGGGAAAGATTACAAATCAGAGCATTCTCGTGCATTACAGTCATACACTGAGCTGAACTGTGTAATATTTTCTCAACCGGTGGAATCATCGGTGGTTAGAAAAATAGCATTGATTATACGCAAAACGGCAGCCCTGCTGTGCTGTGCAATTCCTTTTTTTTAAAGGCATATTTGCATCTACTCGGGCACTCACTCGCCAAGAGAACTGATCGGATGCCGGTCAGAGGTGACCAGACGAAAAATGTCAAAAGACTATTGTTTTATGACGAGATAAAAAACTGAAGCATGTTCGCAGATCATGTCTAGACATTAATTTTTAAATGCCGTGAGTAATAAATATGTATCGCTCATTTTTACTCAGAATAATATAAATCATTTTGCCGTCTATATCATTGACGCTCTTGACCAATTTTTTAAGGAAGTTAAACCCGTAAAACGACTCTGAAAGCAAAAGAACACGGCATAATTTGGGACATGCGAAGTCTCATCTCTCTCTTTGCTCCATTAAGAAACGTATGTTAGACAAGGATGGATGAGGGGGTAAAACCCCCTCTTTCTGTTCTTTTCCTACTTATACATTCAAATGGGAAATGAGAGTGATGGAAGAGATCCTGGTTGCGCCAGTGAAAGAAGGTATACCAATAGAGAGGCTGATACATGTAATACGTCCTATCTCAAAGTGTAACAGCATGGGCGATCTGAATTCGTTTTGCTTGCCTCACTTTTTTTAACCTTAAATCAAAAGTTGTAATTAATATAGTGGAAAATGGTTTTAAACGAAAGTGCAAGTTTTTAAGAGTGGCTATCTTGACACAGAATTTTAATACAACTATCCAGGTAAGAAAATGTTGCGTATTTCTGTTATGTGTCAGTTTCTTTATCGTGCAAATCTTTCCGAAAGCATTGGCGGATACAGGGGGGGGGGGCGAAGGAGGCGATCGCCCCCCCCGTTCGGCCCAAAATGTGGGAAAAGAGGGGAGAGGAAGGGGAAAAGCATGGGCGAAAACAAGAAAAGGGGGTAATTTAGGGGCGAAAACCCAAAATTCGCCCCCCCCCGTTCGCGAGGGCTGGATCCGCCATTGTCCAAAAGAAACAGTTATATCGATTTCTGCGTCCAGATAGCCGTTCTAAAACACTTGCACTATCGGTTAAAACCAAATTCAAATGTATTTGTCACAATTTTTTTTTTTTTTTTGAAATTTGAAGGTTAAAAAAAGTGAGGCAAACAAACCGAACCTGCGTGAAATAGAGATCATAAGATCATAAAAGATCTCGATCATGGCTTCGAATCGAACGAACGATGGCTCAGCGCAATCAGCCTGCAGTTGAACACCCTTCTTTTTTTACCCCCAAAGCTGTAATATAAGAGCATATATCTAATTTTTATTTTTCATTTTTTTGTGTTTTCCTCCTGATGCCCATTTCATATTTCTATACTCCGATTTTACATCATAGAGTCAGTGATGTAGGCAAACAAGTGGAATAGAGGGTTATAAAGTTTCATCAATCCACCATCAACATGTTAGACGTGACATATTTTACAGGTTTTAATTTTTGTTACTCTCTATTTCTTTGTGGGTGTTTCTTTTTATTTTATTTCTTTATTTTTAGAGCTTAATTAAGTACAGTTCTATTGTATATGTGTGTATGACAGCATGTCCTCTCCTTCCCCCCCTCTCCCCCCCTCTCCCCCCTCTCCTCCTCTATCTCTTTCCCTCCCTCCCACTCTCTCGCTCTCCCGATATCATTTAATCGTTCAGTATCTTATTCATTTTTTGGATAACCGTGAATAATTAACTAAAATTATTCGCATCATTCTCCTGTCATTCCTATTAGTGAATCGAAGTTTTGACGCTACCAGCATATTCATCTGTCATAAGATGAATGACTGGTGGTGTTAAATCTTTCATTCATAATTTACTAATAGAAATAACATGAGAATAATGCGAATAATTTTAGTTCAGTGTTGCCAGATTTGGACGGGGTAGAATAGTCCACTGTGGACAGGGAATAGGGATAAAGGATCGGAAGTGGGATCGTAGACGCAGTTGTGGACAGTTGTGGCTGTACTCCCTTCAAAATAGTCCACGTGTGGTCGAATCTGTCCACTATTGGCAACACTGTTTTAGTTTATCTTTCATGGTTATTCAAAAAATGAGTTTTGCCCATCACTGGCAGTAACTTGTACTTTTTTTTTACTTCAAAATCAACTACCTCTATCGAATCAAGACAGCTCGTTTTCATGATATTTCATCATCCCCCAAAAGGTGGGAGCCTAGGAGGGGCAGAGGAAAGAGAGAGCACTCCAGAGCTGCCATTTTGCGTATAATTAATGGCATTTTTCAATTCACCGATGATTCCACCGGTTAAGAAAAGATTACACAGTTCATTTCAGTGTATGACTCTACTGCACAGAAATACTCTGATTTGTATAATCTTTTCTCAATCGGTGCAATCGTCGTTTAATGATTAAAATATCCGCAAGTTTTTTGAAGTCATTGACGACTTCACCGGTTGAGAAAAAATTACAGATGCGAGAATTTGCATCCATTACAGTCATAAACTAAGTTGGAGCGTGTAATCTTTTCTCAACCGGTGAAATCATCGGTGAACTTAAAAATGCCGTGGATTATATACGCAAAACGGCAGCTCTGGAGCACGCCAGCACGTAGGTCAATATACCTGCAGAGGAGTAAGCGGTCAACCGCTAATGCGTCTCTGTTTCAAAGAAAAGTAGGTACTTAATTTCTATCCATCTGAGTAATTACAATTTTAGGTTTCATTGCTGAATGAGAAGACTGGATTAATGGAAAACCGGAAAATTACAGTACAATTTGACTTTCATAATACTTAACAACCTTCAGTCGTTTCAAGTCAGTCTCAACAGTGTCTTTGTTTTGAAGTAGAGAGAGCGTCGGAGAAAATCCATTTAAACGTGTTCCGCTCCTCAAAACGTAAACAAGTTTTCCGCAGATTTACTCCAGCATTACTTCCGCAAGGTATCCGCAAACCGCGATTCAACGCACAATAACTATAGTTTTGTTTGCTCACCTAACTTTGGATTTGTGAATAAATGTCTATAGTCCATTTAAATAAAGTGATACAGAAATAGTAATAAATAAAATAAATAAACAACTATTTAAATTAACCCTTTAAAGACCAGGTTAGTTCAAGAAAACACCACTCCTCCGTTTCTGCAGGGAAGGTAGTTAACTATTCGTACTTGATGGAGTTCGAATTGCCTATCCTACGAATTGAGGGCGCCCGACGAGATCTTATCTTTTGTAGTGTTTTCATTAATGTTTGTGTTTATCCGAAATGAAAACTGAAATCTGAGTCAATTTGAAATAGACTAGAGGAGAAAAACGAGCGTACTCAGGCTTGGGCTATAAAGGGTTAAAAATCAATATTGTAGCATCAGTTTCGATTTACTATTTTTTATGTACCGTCACAAAAGATAATACAAATAAAATAATGAAAATAATGTGACCTATTATTCCTCATATTATTACAAGTTACCAACTCGTTACTTTAGAGTCAGATTGTGCATGAGCTGTGAAATGACCCCTAAAATGGAGCTCTGTCTAAAAGGATAGCCAAAGAGTAAAAAAGAGTTGCAATATAAAATTCAACGTGCCAGCGAGTCAGCTTCAAATACTCGGAACTGGAGGGCGCGTGGATTGAAAAAGTGGGTGGCCGGGGGGGGGGGGGGCGAAAGTCAAAAATCGACAATCCTTTTTTTGGGAAACAAAGAAATAAATATGGTTGCGCTATATATTTGTTGACACAGTAACGAAAGTGCCGCGATTTTTCTGTTTCTGAAAGTTATAGGTACATATAGTTAATGCGATAAATTTTCTTTGGGTTTGTTGCAAGCATTTCCTATGCAGTGTTGTCGAAGGTCAGTTCTAATGTACAATAAAATTGTGACAAAGTATTTTGAAAGCATCAACAAATCTGAAAAACCCACTCAAATCGCCAGAGAAGGCGTTTTAAGGGAAGCGAAGCGTATGATGTTGGTCGAATGGGCGAATCAACCCATATTGCATGCACCACGAGCACCAAATGATGGCCAACGACGGAAATTTATACTGTTGGTAAAATGTAAACAAACGTCTCACTTCCTAATGGTACCTTAAATCTGGTACCTAAATCTTCCTCTTATGCGTGGATGCATTCAACTCCGTTTCCGGTCGGAACGGACTGACCTGTTTAGGTACTTAGATCATATGTACAGTTGTCTCTTATACCAGCCAGCAAGCCTGGCAAACAGATAATCAATACGAGAAAAAAATAAAATTCAATTTGAGAAAAAAAAATAAAATTATTGGCTAAAGTAACGGATTAGAATAAGAAGTATAATTGGTGGATCAATGCTATTTTATTTTTTCCCCTGAGGACAAACATTATTTTATGGACAGTTGCGTTTTTCCTCCCCTTTTTTCAGTCAAAGTTTGTGCTGTTCTTATCGATTGTTCACTGTCTTACAATGATGCTGCATCTAATTCAGGTTAGTCATTACTTCAGTTGATAATATATTTTGCTCATTTCTGTGAATGTGGTTCGTTTGGCCTTTCCTTTTCATGTTTCATTTATATTTTGAATTTTACGTTTTAGTGTTTTTACTTACTTATCCCTTCACTGCATGGGCTTTTTTTTTCCAATCAAACAGAGATTTTTCGATTCCTTAGATGGTCACATATATGGGAAAAATGGCAAAAAAAAAAAAAATAATAATTAGACAGTTTTTCGGTGAAAATTCTCATTTTTCTATTTTTTTCTCGTTTTGTACACATGCTATAACACCACAGGAAATCGCGGGGAAAGAAAAAACCAATTTTTTTCAAAATGTTCAAAAAAAGAATAAATTTTTACTATAATTGGATTTTTCAAAGAACAAATGCCAGAAACTTAGTAAAAATAATGAAATTAGGGTTGAATTGGATACGGGGGCAAATTTTCCCCCAACCATGATTTCCTTTATTAAATGCATTATAATGCGTGCTGGTGGTCTTTTGAAAAATTTTTGAGCCCGTTTTTATGTTTTCTTATAATGTGACACTATGGTGAGTCAAAATATACATTACAATATCTGATATAGGGCTTTTTACATCATGTGACACCGGTGTCACACTATGCATTGAAAGGTTTAATTAATTATTTCTTCGTCATTTATCAATGAACAAAAACATGATCCATGTATTAAATGTTTGTCTATTATTTATATTTTAATTTATATATTTTTTAAAATATGTACTATTATTTTTATCTCTTAAATAATGTCAAAGGTGTTGAAATTCGTTTTATTAGATTTTGTCGAGAATTGAAAGGCAGTAAATACAGCGTAATCAGTTGACAAGTTATTATTATTAAATAGGATTTTAATTTGCCTTTATCCCTTTAGGGCCAAGACTGCCTACAGCCACAATAGAATTAAATTCCGCAAATCAATCAAATTTCATTTTCTTTGTGTAAAAAGCAAAACAGCAACTTTATACTTAGAAATTCACATAATTTAATTTAAGGAACTTTCTCACTATATATTATACACTGTGATGTTGTTATCAAACCGAAGTGCTTGAATATTGAGAAGAGATGTGTATCTAACTTAATGTAGGTTGGTGAAAAAGAGTCGTGGCTCATGCAATTTGGCAACAATGTTAATTTTCCATTTAAACGTATGCAAAAGTTTCAATGTATTGGGGGTGTAATTGCACCTCCTGAAGATCGATTATTTTACACATAGGCTTAAATGGAGAGAATGCGTTGTTGCCAGATTGCACGCGCCGCCTCTGGTGAAATAGTGCTCCATCGCAAGTTCACAAGTTTAACCTTCTCAATTTTTTCAATGAAAATTCGACAGATATATACATAAAACCCTGAAAAACTCCCTCACTCCCCCAATCAATAAATGGGACGTTTCTTAGGCACCCCTTCACTGAAAAAAAAACAAAAAAATATGGTTGCACTATAAGTTTGTTGACACAATAACAGACAGTCGTGATTTTTCTGAGTCTGAGAGTTACATTTATTCAATGCGATAAATTTTCATTGAAATCCTCGGACGGATCGTGATCCGCCTCCGAAAGAGAACGAAACAAAAGCTGGGTTTGAGTCCAATCTCATACCCATGCAGCATGGATTGCATTTATTGCAAAATTGTCGTCAAATTTTGGCAATTTTATCTTTATCTGCACATAAGGTTGGAAAATAAATGGAGTAAAAGTTGTAACAAAATGGCAAACAAATAGAAACTTTTCGGAGCTGGTTTTTTTTTTCTTGCTCTACTTTTTGCCTATGTTTCACTTCCACCTATGCCTAAGTGTCTATGTGTCAAAAGCTGAACTTTATTGCAACTTGAGGGTGGAGAATTGTCATTATGTTGTTAAAAATTTGCCTTTTTTTTGCCATAATTGCATAAATTGCAATTTATAGATTGAAAAATTCTACATGGGTAGTTGGTTATTCAGGAGATCAAATACCACGAATGTTTGTCCTTTCATTCCACTTGTTCTTTCAAAAATCATTCTTTCACTTTTTACTTTGTTTGAGAAGAATACATTTTTGTTTTTAGTCGGTAGGTACGTCCAGAATTTTTTATTCCCATACATACATTTTGCCTAAAATTCTAAAAGAAGGAGAAAGCAATGGAAGTGGGCGTGGCAACAATCAATGGAAGGGGGGGGGCTACATACAAAAGTATCGATCTATTTCAAACTTTTGCTACAGCGTTCTGGGACCAAAAAATGTTTGGTCCCAAGAGTAACTTACGCATGGTCACGTGACGTGCGTGGGCTCTCTGATTGATCGAAACCGCACGCAATTCAACTTGCGCTCGCACTGCAGGGACCATTCGTTTTGCAGGGACCGTTCGTTGACCCTGGAGGGTCAATTCCCAATTCCTTTGTAAAGTTACTTGAAAATAACTCTGAGAGCCTCAGAAAATTCCAAAGTCCACTCGCAAACTCAATAGATTCATTTAGAAAAATTACAATATGGCAGTCGAATGAGTGAGTGACTATGGGTGTATCCCATCTAATTGCAGTTTTCTACATAATGAATCACTTTTCCTAGAATAAAAAGCTGCAATTAGATTAGACTCCTCCATTTGTCACCCACTCACACAGCCGCCATCTTTTAATTTTGTTAAACATATTTATTTAGTTTGTGGGTGGATTTTGGATCTCTCTGATTTTTCAAGTGATTTTAAACAGGAATCAACCCACAACTGTAACAAAAGTTTCCAAAAGCTACCGTTTCTCTGCTATAGCGTATTTTCAGCAACAAAAACTTTTGGAATGAAAAAAATATTTAGCAAAAAGACAGCTAGGTATATAGTTTGAACTCTCGAGAAGATCTACAGGGCGTTTCAGGTTTAACGCTCGAAACTTCTGGAGCCGATTATTCAAGTCAAAATGAGACTATATTTTCGTATAAACATGGGCCTTAAAATGCTTCCCTTCGGAGTCACAATTTTTCAAAGTTCAGAAAAAATGTGGTTTTTTTGAAACTGATTTTGAAACTGTGGCTAAAATCCATAACATTTCACTAAAAGTTGGTACTAGGCGTGATTTTAGGTGTAAAATTCATTTAAGCTCATAAAATAATCATTAAATAAGTTTAAGGCTACTTTTTTGACACTCTTGAACATATAATGGCAAACATTTTATGTTGCCGATGAGAATTTTCAAAATTTTATGGAAGAATCAAATTGCAAAAACTTTAATGGTGATTTTTAGCCTCTTTCATTTTTTCAGTGCGACGCGTTTTAAGTGAGATAATGTACAAACGTACTCGCATCTGTAATCTTTTCTCAACTGATGGAGTCGTCGATGACTTAAAAAAACTTGCGGTTATTTTAATAATTTAACGGTGATTCGACCGTCTGAGCAAAGATTACAGATTATAGTATTTTCGGGTAGTACAATCATACAATGAACTGAACTAAGTAATCTTTTTTCAACCGGTGGAATCATCGGTGAATTAAAAAATGGCATTAATTTTTATTTGCAAAACGGCAGCCCTAAATCCAGTAGCGTACACAGGAAATTGTCTCTCTTTCTCTTTCCCCATTTGAACTCGTGAGTAGGGAAAGGACCGAAACAGGGGCTCGAACGTGTCTTCAGCCCCTATCTCTTTCCTTTTCTAGTACATACATTCAAACGGGGAAAGAGCGAGTGAGACTGATTCCTGCGTACGCCATTGTCTGAATCAGACTGATGGTCGCATTAGAACTTTGGAGGACGAGCATAAGCACGCACCTCATGATAAAAGAACCTTTCTTCCGAAAACCGCTTCAAATCTTCGTGGAGACTTTGACGCTCGTATAGAACAATGTACCTATGTAACAGTGTAAGCAGTGGCGCAATTTGGCAACGTCGTACTTTCTCTATTCAAACCTATTAAAAATTTTAAACTATTGGTTGTTCGGTGAAAATCCTCAAATTCGACCTTTTACATGGGTTGAAATAGAAAATTACAACGTTGCCGAATTTCATGCCGCGCCGCACGGTGCTTCCTCGGCGGAAAAATCCCCTTTTTACCAACCTCATCAAAACTTCCCAAAATTTCAACCAGAGACAAATAGAGACCCCACTGGTGGATCCAGGAATCTATCCTTCTTTCTCTTCTCTCATTAGAACGCGTATGATAGAAAAAGGACAGATTAGGGGCAGTCACGTGATTTTCGTCCCCTCTTCTATTCTTTGCTAACACATACATTCTAATGGGAGAAGAGAGAGAAGGACAATACTTTGATCCGGTAGTGAGAGACCCAGCACAAAGTTTGCGACCAGTGTCCACTTTTTCAGTTCAATTTTGGTCGGAACTCATCGAAACTAGAGTCCCTATATACTATGAGAGTTGCGCCATTGCTGAATCCATTTCTGATTGGCTCTCAGATTTAGGCTGTCAAGAAAGCTCCAAGAGGCAAAATACAAATGGCGGAGGGTTTGTTTACTTTTCGCGTACTGGCTTTTATTACTCATTTGAAGTAACAGTGACCGCAGTAATTATTTTTCATTTTTCCACTGCTTGAATGTTATATTGGAGAACATTATCTCTTTCAATAACGACCGTTATTGTCGAGAATCTGAACCTAACGCAGCGAAATAGTGGCAACAGCGCAGAGGTAAATGGCCATCCGCCATTTGCAATTTGCCTCTTGGGGGCTCCATTGATCCGCTTCTTCTTCTTTATTTTGAGAGTCTTGTCGCAACGCTCATAGTATATAGGGACTCTAATCGAAACAACAGCAAACAGTCACCTACTGTTGACTGATGAGCGCGTGGGTTGCTTTCGCCAAGCAAAACCTCCTTCCGTTTCCGGGATTGCAGACCAATCACAGCCTGGAGCCCAGCTCACCACTCAACAGTAGGCGACTGTTTGTCGTTGCAGCCGGTGACTCCCCGACAAAACTGAGCACACTAAACTAAACTTGCTTCACTTTTCTAACACGGAAAGCATACGGTGTGCTGGGTCTCTATTTGTCTCTGATTTGAACCTACTAACCTTACCTAACCTAACCTCATCAAAACTTCCCAAAACTTAAAAAAATCCATTTCTTAGGGTCCAATCTAATAGATTTCGATGATTATTTTACAAATTTTTCATTTACATTGGTTGCGAAGTTTGGTTGTTTCGGGGGAAATGAGAATTTATGTCTTTCCGCTAAAAACTCGAGTTATTTCATTATGTTTGTTAAATAGCTCTTTCAAGAATTTTTTGTCGATGATGTTCGCTTATCAGGCGTGCGTTATGGAGTACATTTTGACATTCTATCCTTGAGGAAAAACCTCTCCCCCCCCCCCCACGTAATTAAGATGGTTTTTATAGGTAAAATTTAAGAAAATAACGTTTCTCAACGAAATATGGATCTATGACTCAAGCATCGACGAGCGGCACGAGTCTCTTGGCAGTTTTTGCTAGCTGAAAATATTTA
Organism: Trialeurodes vaporariorum; assembly: GCA_011764245.1. Lineage (NCBI taxonomy): Eukaryota > Metazoa > Arthropoda > Insecta > Hemiptera > Aleyrodidae > Trialeurodes > Trialeurodes vaporariorum. Next base: position 42,073,497 of record VMOF01000002.1, read on the forward strand.
TACTAACACCCCTGTAAATTTGGTCACCTCTCATGGCCTCTTCTGGCGGGACTCGGTCGTTACACTGATTGTGAGTTGAATATTATAGTAAAATGTCGCGCGCAAGGTTTTTTTCCATCCTCCATCAGAGGAGAAAACACTGCGCGAAGCTGAGTGAAAGGTACAGAGCTGCCGTCTTGCGTATAATTAATTGCATTTTTCATTTCACCGATGATTCCACCGGTTGAGAAAAGATAACACAGTTCATTTTAATGTATGACTGAAATGCACAAAAATACTCTGATCTGTAATCTTTTCTCAATCGATGGAAACTCCGTTAATTAATGAAAAGATCCGCAAATTTTTTAAAGTCATCGACGACTCCACCGGTTGAGAAAAAATTACAAATCAGAGTATTTTTGTGGATTACTATCATAAACTGAACTAAACTGTGTTATCTTTTCTCAACCGGTAGAGTCATCGGTGCATTGAAAAATGCGATTAATTATACGCAAAACGCCAGCTCTGGGAAGGTATCACAAACGGCTCAGCTCCTCATCAGATATTCAGCTCTAATTTTAAATGATTGTAGTTTTAGTATCGAACAACTTGAATGAGACCGAAAACAGAACTCCGGTAGTCTCAAAAAAGATTGGACTTGACCAGTGTTGCCAAAATTAGCGAGAAATCCAATAATTTAACAATGGGTTAATTGGAGGACAATGCGGAAAGTAATTCATGAAACGGTTCGCGGCAGCCCTGAACTTGTCAGTTCTACTGCTTTCATGCAAATGAGGGGGATAAAAAAAAACAAACAAAAAAAAAAAAAACGGAATTTTGCTATAAAAAATACTTTACTGATTTTTTTTTTTTTTAATAACAACTTTTAGTTTCCTTCGAAGCACTCTCCTTGTGACTAAATGATGCATTTGCCCAAACGAATTTATGCTATTATTGAAAGCATTTTGAAAACTCCTTTATAAAGTGATGCCCTTGAAACTCGGCCGTCGTTTTTGCATTAACGTTTGTCTTTTTGTTTTTGTTTTTTTGATCCACTGGTCTGAACAAAGTAGGAGACTATGTAAAAATAAAAATACGAGGTTAAACGCCATTTTATCAGTTTTTTACAATTATTTTTACAATTATTTCAAACTCTTGAAATTAAACTTAAACAATATTCATTTCCTATTGTATGTCTAAATAACGATTGGTCCGGTTGCGTAAACTTTTGGGCCCGCGCCGCGGCCGCCCCCGCGGTAACGGTAGGTAGATGTTCGCCGTAAAATCGCCGCCATTTGTTTAATTTTTCAGGTATATTGAAAATCTAAAAACAATTGTTACAAAGCTGAGGATATGACGCAACAAAATTTGTTTACAGATTTTCTCTATAATAGCGTTAATAGTAAAAAAACAAAAAACAAAAAATAAAAAAACAAAAACATAAAACAAAAAATAAAAAAAAAAAAACAAAAACAAAAACAAACAAAAAACAAACAAAAAACAAACATGCTCTCTTTAGAGACGACCCTCAATATTGATCTGCTTATTTATTTATTTACCTACCTATTTATTTATCTATCTATTTATTTATTTATTTGTTTATTTATTTATTTACCCATCTATGTATTTATTGATTTATTTTTCTATTTATCTATATATTTATGTGCAGTTGGATCTTTGGCCTCAAATTCCGCAGCCTAACGCAAGATTGCTTTTATTGATGAGTCTATTAGCAGTTCTGCTGACGAAGGTGATTGTATTGCGCTGGAAAAATAGGAAGGTGAATGATTTTATGGCCTCAATCCCAGGAGCGCCCCTCTCGATCCCGGTTTTGGGCGACACCTTCTTTCTATTAGGAGTGACCTGTAAAAGTATGTTATAAATGCAATCAATCAACTACACGCATGTCCAGAATATTTTACATTCCGTTTCACTGAGGGTTGGTTATTCTACGCATACATTTCGTTCAGAGTGACGCGAAATCCCTGTAAAGTCTGCGCTCTCAAAGCCGGGAAAAGCAAAAATAAAATCGTCTTCACGATGAAAAACCCGCGTGCTATCGTAGCGTTGATGGAACTTGAAGACTTTACTTATACACATAAGTACTTAGAACCACGAATATTTTATTGTTACAGACTGTTTTGGAGAATTATAGTTTGAAAGGGGTAGGGGATACAGAATAGGTACGCCCCTGCAGAGACGTATCCAGAAATGACCCCCCTCTCTCTCTCTCTCTATCCCTCTCTCTCTCTCCCCCTCTCTCTCTCCCTCTCTTTCTCTCTTTCTCTCTCTCTCTCTCTCTCTCTCTCTCTCTTTCTCTCTCTCTCTCCCTCCCCCTCTCTCCCCCTCTTCTCTCTCTCCTCCTCTCCTCTCCCTCTCTCTCTCTCCCTCTCTCTCTCTCTCCCTCTCTCTTTCTCCTCTCTCTCCTCTCTCCTCTCTCTCTCTCTCTCTCTCTCTCTCTCTCTCTCTCTCTCTCTCTCTCTCTCTCTCTCTCTCTCTCTCTCTCTCTCCTCTCTCTCTGTCTATCTCTCTCTTCCTCTCTCCCCTTCTCTCTAATGGGTCTGTTGCACACTTCGGCTACAACGTTTTAAAGTATCAATTCATATGTAAAAAGTCGAGAAAATAACAGTGGCAGCATCAGAAAACACTAAAATTCAGTATTAAACTCACAAATTGTGAAAAACACTAGACACTATTCACCCCTGTATCTTTCCACCACGTGCACGATATTTCGCGAAAGTAGCGCGGCACATTCAAATAACCACGGCCGACTGTCATCACGCAGCTGACTTCATAATCAAATAAACAGTAAACACTGACGGTGTCAGTTCGAATTTCTTACGTTTCAATACCCTCAATTCCTCATAAAAGGATGTGCAAGTTACGAAACCCGATATTTGTGTCGAAAGCCTGTATCAAAATGAAACAATAACTCACAGGAGTTCCAAGGATGATGATTGAAGTTGGAATCATATTTGGAACTCCTGTGTTGCTGTTTCATTTTGACAAGACTTCGACACAAATATAGGTTTTTGTACCTTGCGCAACCTTTTGTGAGGAATTGAGGATATTGAAACGTAAGAAATTCGAACAGACACCGTCAGTGTTTACTGTTTATTTGTTTATGAAGTCAGCTGTCTGATGACAGTCGGCCGTGGTTATTTGAATGTGCCGCGCTACTTTCGCGAAATATCGTGCACGTGGTGGAAAGATACAGGGGTGAATAGTGTCAAGTGTTTTTCGCAATTTGTGAGTTTAATACTGAATTTTAGTGTTTTCTGATGCTGCCACTGTTATTTTCTCGGCTTTTTACATACGAATTGATACTTAAAAACGCTGTAGCCGAAGTATGCAACAGACCCATTCTCTCTCAGACCATTCAAGCAGATAAGAAAGACCATGGAGAAAGGGACAGGGACACACTAAGTAAAAGACGCCGCCGCACCGTAATATCAAGAACGAAAAAATTGTTAATGACTTTTTCGAAGTTGAGGAGGGCCAGGGGCGGATCCAGGAAAGTCTCAAGGGGGGGGGGGCATTTTTGTAACATAAATGGGGGGGTGTGGGGGCCCCCAGAAAATTTTGAAAATGTAAGCTTCTCTAAAGGCAATTTGAGGCATCTTTTAACCGTTTACTCCTCATTTTTATACTACCTCCTTTCAATTTTTGTTTGTAAAATTGGGAGATCCCACCCCTGCTATACTGTTTCTCGATTCCCAAACAAGATAATAATTAGAAAGTCACATGAATCACACTTAGATTAAATAAATTAAAAGCCAATTTATTTGAATAATTTAAGTTTCACAATTTAGAAAAAAAAATGTATAAAATGAAGTCCCGGCTCCCACTTTGCATTCAAATTTTGGAATGCCAGCGAACTAATTTCTTTGCGTTTTCGTAGAAAATGGATGTCTAGTAAATGAAATTAAGACCCTTTTACACCCCCCCCCCCCAAAAAAAAAAACCTAGTCTAATTTACCTAAAGTTACAAGGTTTTTGTTTTTCCCTTCTCTTTTTCTTTTGAGTTTCCCCCTCTTCCTCTTCCTCTTTTTTTTGGGTCCAAGGGGGGGGGGGGATGCCACCGTGCCCCCCCTCTCTGGATCCGCCCATGAGGAGAGCACTTGAGAACTACTGATTGTTGACAAATCTAGGGTCTCATTTTTTTTGGCACGAACATGGACACACGGACACTGGACAGTTATCTGATTAACCTAAAATGGGGTGCAAGTTGTGTCTCTACCCATCAACAGCGAGGTCACCCGACTAAAAAAAGCATCGATGACCGCGTCCTCTCCAAACAAAATGAGGCTCCTGGTTGACCAAAAAAACAAGGCTTCCAATCGAATATAATTTTACAACAAAATGTCGTTATTCTATTCACTTGTTCACGGCAAACTCATGACTTTCCGACAAACTCATTATTTTAAAACTATTTTACACCAGGAAATTTGTTGATTTTCAGCCGTGTTCCCAACAATTAAAAGAATACTCGCCAAACGACCGGTGACCTCAACAATTTGGGTCATAGATACTCCTTATCTAATTACCAGCGATCTTAAAACTGTCCAAGTAAGTACCTATCTTTAGTCTGTAATATCACAGAATACTCTAGGGACTCTGGAATACCCTAATCAGAACGGAAACTTCCGCAAGAGCCAATGGAAACAAGATTTGGAATTTAACAGCACCAACTGGCAACTGTGCCTGCTCACATCTCAAGATGGCGGACGTGCTTTTTCAGGTTATATTTACTATCAGAGTTGACGCACAACCAATCACAACCCGGCGAGTGCTCACTTCTCAACACGGCGGCCCGAAGTAAAGAATGTTTCAAAATGAATTTGAGTTTCCGATCTGATTAGAGTATTCTGTGGTAATATGGTGTAAGTAGATGGTGCTAGTTACCGCCGTGGAAGGAAGAAAGAAAATGCTGATAGATTCGGGAATTCATCAAACAGCTTCCTAGATGTATCACAGTAAAAATATGCTTTGATGTGAATCCGTGGTTTTCAGGGGAGAATTAATTCGCCAGATCGTTGAATTGTATTCTTTTTTTTTTCAACTTAAAGGTCTTATTTGTCTTATCGAGAAACTCAATACGAAATTGCATACATGAACAGTGCATTATGTATTTGTAATAATAAATCAACCCTGAAAACTTTTCTGCAATTGGGATAAAAATTTAATTTATTGTTTTCAAAGCAATCATAGATATCAAAAAATACGCTTACGGAACTCTGGTGGTTTATACTTCGCCAAATAAAAAAAATTAAATAAATTAATCGATATACATATAGCTGTATATTCCATCGTTAATATAAAAAAAAATGTGACTGCAAAATAGTTTTGTTAATTAAAGCAAATGAACGAAATTCTGAATCAACAAAACAGCATTGTAAAGTAGCAACACGAATTTATTAATTTTTCCTTAATTTTCACTATTTATCTTTTTACTCCTTCTTGCTAGTAAAAATTGCTCTATCAATTTTTCAGGCGATTCTCGGCAGCACAAAAAATATCCACAAAACAAGCGACTACGATTTTTTCCACGCTCACTGCACTGGAATTTTCACAGCCAATGGTGAGTTGTAGAATTTTTGAATAGCCCAGAAGTATGGCAGAAGACAAAACCATCTTTCTCGTGTTAAAAGCCCGGGACTTAAACCGAATCGAACCGAAGCGTGAAACGAAAACCGCTTCGGTTCAGGGTGTTCCTGGTCTCGATAGATCTTATTCACAAAAAAAAAAGTTGTAAGAGCCGCATTTCATAAATTAATCTCTTGAATATTGCCTTTTTATAGTTTGTATTATTTCCCGTCACTATTTCTCTCTGATGATTGTGAGTAAAAAAGAGCATACACACATAATTGGAAATAATAATGAAAAAAAAAAAATATATATATAATCAAGATCGGACGTTCCCATTTATTGTATTTCTTACCCTCCTAAAAAAATCGAAAACTCGCACTTGGTTGGTGCATGCAGGTATTAACCTCAGTAATTAGAGGTACTGATTCTATAGCTTCATTAGAATCTTTTCATTAGTAGACATAATATGAGGGTCTCCGTTTATATATAGGGAATGTAGTTAACTGTTCGTGATCGGGAGAGTTGGAATTGCCTATATGATGGATTGAAGGCACTCGAAGTCACCTTAGCACCACTCGAGGGCAGTTTTAATGATCAATATATATTATATACTATATAATGCATACTAAAACAGCTTATTTGTCATTTAAACCTAATCAAAAGTATCAAAGTCTTGGGGGTGCAATTGCAGATAAATCGCTTTACATGGGTTTAAATGGAGAGAATGTGTTGTTGCCGCATTGCACGAGCCGCCACTGCTGGAAAAGGTGGCATATGACAGACGCGCAAAGACACTCCGGAAAATCAGCAATTATTGCCTCTCTGCAAATTGAAGGCGGAAACATGGTAATATTGTTTGTGTATGATATTCATGATGAGAATTCTGAAATTAAGTGAATTCTCGGTCCCTGAATATTTGCTTAAATTTAAAGTGTTCCCTTCCCTCAAAGGAGGATCCAGCAATCTGGCAACTATGTATTGTATCCCCCATTTGAATGCATGAGAAACAATCGATTTGTAAGAGGGTCATGTCCCTCTCAAGAATCGATTGTTTCTCATACGTTAAAATGGAATAAATTCATGGTTGCCAAATTGCTGGATCAGCCCATGCCTTAATTACTTTTATTTTCTAGGAGAGCGGTGGCGTCAAATGAGGAAAATGATAAACCCAAGTTTCAGATCAAATGTTTTGGCAACCTTTGGTGATAATCTCAACTACCATTCACAAGTTTTCCTTTCAAAACTTCAAAACTATGCAAACGGCCTGGGAAATGTTGATATTCTTGTCCCTGTACATCTATGCACGATTGATTTCATTTGTGGTAAGATATAGTTTTTGGCATTAAAATGACACCGTCAACTTGGGCCATTTCTGATTCAACGGCATTGGCGGATACTGAAATCTATCCTTCTCTCTCTTTCCCCATTAAAACGCGTGTATTAGAAAATGACAGATTAGGGGCAGCCATTTGATTTTCGTAACCTCCTCTATCCTTTCCTAACACATGAATCCAAATGGCTAGAGAGAGAGAGAGAGAGAGGGAGAGAGAGAGAGGGAGAGAGAAAGAGAGAGAGAGAAGAATGTTTATTTGCCATGTAGAAAACATTACATAAAAAATACAAAACTAAAATTATACTAGATTATGGCTAGGAGAGTAAGTTAGGGCTGTAAAGCTCTTTCTTCCACGTACCCACCTAGCTCACTCCATAAATTATACTTTGAAAACAAAACTATACACGATGAGAGGCAATCAAGTGGGGGAAAATAAATTAAATTAAATTAAATCAAATTAAATTAAATTAAATTAAATTAAGTACATGCTCATATCAAACAATCGAAAATTTAAAGAATCAAATCGTAAATCAAAGATTAATCACTCAAAGTAAATGTAATAATAAAATAACAAGCGTTCAAATAAGTATAAATTAAGTAATACAATAAAATCAGATGGAATCAAATTTTCAGCTTCCATGCTCAAATCAATTGCTTCTGCCACAAGGCAACTTCGAAGTTTAAGTTTGAAAGCGTTCGTGGACAGCTGAACGTCTCGAATCTCAAGACTTAATTTGTTCCAAAGCCTACACCCAGTCACTCTAAATGAATTATTCACCCATGTAGTTCGATGAGAGAGAGATGAGGGAGAGAGAGAGAGAGAGAGAGAGAGAGAGAGAGAGAGAGAGAGAGAGAGAGAGGAAGAGAAAGAGAGAGAGAAAGAGGGAGAGAGAGTCGAGGAAGAGAAAGAGAGAGAGAGAAAGAGGGAGAGAGAGAGAGAGAGAGAGAGAGAGAGAGAGAGAGAGAGAGAGAGAGAGAGAGAAAGCCAAAATCCTGGATCCACCATTGTAATCAACGGTCGCGCGTTAGGGTAATTCTTTTGAAGCCGTGTTATAAATTAGATTATTGGTTTTTGGGTTTTATTTTCGTTTTGTTTTGTTTGTTTTGCTTACCTTTCATTTCAATAGAGTCACTATCATCAAGTTTTCATTTCAAGTCATTTTGTGAGTCTGAGAGTAAATTTCGTAATTTTTTAATGTGCTCATTGTAATTTCGCTGGTTTTTATGAAATAATTAGTTATTCAATCGCATACATCAAAAGTTAGCAAGATCTCTATAGAGTCAGCGGGAATTTAATGTTACATAGAAGATGATAATGTAAATTATTAGTGCGTCCCACAAAATATTTTACGATAGTTCAAGTGCCTTTAACCCTTTCAGAGGAGGTGGTCCACATTTTGTCCTACTGGATTTTCAAAGAAATTTAAAAGGGCATTTTTCAAAAAATTGAGTGGCCCACCAAAGTTCTCAGAAAATTGTTTTTTTCCCCCTCCTTTAAACGGTTTAATCAAATATCAAAACAACTCAAATCCCAAAATGCGTGCAAGAAAGGGTTAACTAGCCAATTTTTGACCCCCGAATTGGTCATTTCTATTCACTTGCTGAACTTGCGCTTAGCGCTAAGGAAACCTTGAAAAATTGAATTAATGTCCAAAGGCGGATCCAGCAACGTGGCAACAGTGGGCTCTTTTCCTTTGAATGTATTAGAAACAATCGATTTAATAGGACTAAGGTCCCTCGGAGAATCGATTATTTCTCATACGTTCAAATGGGAAGAAAGCATGGTTGCCACATTGCTGGATCCGCCCATGCTAATACAACGAATAAGTAAATGGAGTTCAGAAAAAGTACGAAGGTCGGGCCAAAAGTAAGTTTCCGTGTCTTATACCTCAGCCACAAAAAACGATAAAAGAATTTGGTAAAAAGTTGTCGATGGGAAATTTTTTCACGATTCTATAACCGGTTTTAAAATTGATATCGAACAAAAATTGACGAAATGACGGCGATTTTCCCGCAGCCACCTCTCGGCACCGATAGTCCAAAACTGTTTCACTGGTGAAAAATTAACCCTCTAATGACAGGGTTAGTTCAAAAGAACGCAATTTTTACGTTTAATCATAAATGGAAGGTAGTTAACTGTTCGTGCTCAGGGGAGTTGTAATTGCATATACGACGAAATGAAGGTACCCGGCGAAAGCTTATCTTGTAAGTGCCTTCATCGATAGTCACGTTTATCCGGAATGAATACAGAAACAGTAAGCGAATTTTCGCGACGAATATATCCAACAGAATTATATAAAATCATTGCCAACCTACGCATGACAACATTGGATGACTAAACTAGTGTCTTTTGAACTTTTCGGTGTTTTGAGGCATCGATGGCATCAATTCGATTTTGAATTCAAGTCCGAAGGTGATTTCAAAATCGAATTGATGCCATCGATGCCCCAAAAACACCTAAAACCCCAGTTGAGTTTCCTCGAATATGTAGGTAAGGTTGGATTGTTAATCATATTCCATCGTAAAAATTCGTTTAATGTGAAATAGGGTAGAGCAGTGGCGTAGAGTGCGATTTGGCAACGTTGTATTTTGTCTATTTATCCCAAGTAAAAGGTCGAATTTGAGGGTGTTCAGCGAACACCCAGTAGTTCGATACTTTCAATGGGCTTAAATGGAGAAAGCTCAACGTTGCCAAATTACACGCTACGCCACTGGGAGAAAAACGAGTGTACTCGGGAGTGGCCCATAAAGGGTTAAATGATGACGAGCACGTCAAGAATTTCGCATTCTGCGGAATTTTTGAATTCTTCCGTCAATTTTTGTTCGATCTCAAATTTAAAACCGGCGTTTGAATTGTGAAAAAATTTCCCGTCGAATGCTTTGTACCAAATTGCTTTTTATCATTTTTTGTTGCTGAGATATAAGATACGGAAACTTATATTACTTTTGGCCCGACCAACCCTCGTAAAACATAAAACTGTCATCTTGCGAAATATCTAGTAAAATGTGTTGCTAAACAGCGAACGCTCATTAAATGAATATAAGTGTACAATCTCATTTCAGATAATATGATGGGGTGTCGACTGGATGTCCAAAAAAGGAACTTGACTAAACTTTCAACTAATCTGGAGAGGTAAGTCAAAACAACAAAATCGATTAAGCGAATAGGTTTAGAATGCAAGACTTGCCAAGCCATCGATATAATCACCCAACATGTTGAGTATTTTGCAAATGGGGGGCATCAGGGGGGGGGGGGGCTGTTACACACTTTTGTTATAAGCGATTCAATGGTCGACTCTGTTGAAAAAAACCTCCAACAATAACGATGGCAGCACTGAAAACTTCCAAAATCCAATCCTAAACACAATAAACGCTTTTATTCGCGCGAGCGCAATGGTTGCGTAGGTCAGTAATAACATTTTAAAGACAAGATTAGTTCGAAAGAACACAACTCTTCCGTTTACATAGGGAATGTAGTTAACTGTTTGTACTCGGGGGAGTTGGAATTGCCAATACGATGAATTGAAGGCGCCCGACGAAAACTTATATTCATTATTCTCAGTGTTTTAATCGATGATCGCTTTTATCCGGAATGAAGACTGAAACAATGTGAAATAAATTAAAGGAGAAAGACGAGTATATATTTGGGCGTGGCCCATAAGGGATATTGGGAGTCTCATCTAATCATACGGTATAACTAACTCCATCAAGAAGTGACCAATAAGAGACAACTTACCGTTGACACCGATGTTTCTAGGTGTCACGGTACCATTAATCGGACGTGGATCACAACTCTGGTTGTATACAGAGAGAGTGGCGAAATTAAGACAGGCATCTCCTATTATCACTGCCCTCTACGCCACCATTACGCTCGAACAAATAAAAGCGTTAACTTTTTGAGTTTAGGAGTGGATTTCGGCAGTTTCTAGTGCGCTGCCATCCTTTCTTTTGGAGGTTTTTACACCAGAATCGACTATTAAATCGCTTGTAGCAAAAGTGTGGAACAGTCCCATTATAATGGATACTCAGGAAAATCTTGGAAGAGAAAATGCGCTTTGTTGGGTGACCTATCTTATGAATTACGAAATAATATAAGTTTCGAGCTATTGAGCTATTAACACTTTTGGTATTACGTATTTTGATGGCATTTCCACTAAAACTGTAATCCTATATGGTATTTTATGATCAATGAGCTTTGGTAGAGATAGCCATACACTATGGACCTAGGTGTGTTTTACGTCATGGTATATGAAGCATTGTATATTATAAATTTTATAGGTCGACGGAGATGATTTTCGAAAGATCGTTCAATGTGTTGTTGTGGTCTGATTTAACTTACTCTATTCTCGGGAAGCAGAAAGAATTAAACGAAGCCGTTCAAGGGATGCGGACCTTAGCTTATGAGGTAAGAATCATTTAGCATCAACGTAACTGCCCCCCCCCTTTATTTTTCGCTTTTCAGCAATGTTGTATAGGTACACACAGCCTCTAAATTCGCAGCGGTACAGACTCTTTAAAGTAAACTTTTTTAATATGAATTCCTGATCATTATGACTGGTCTTGACCAGGGGCGTGCCGCGCCGTGGGACGGGCATGTGGGTACCCTTGCCCTGGGTGGCACTCTCTGAGGGCTACAATATTAGGGTGAACAACAACAAAAAAATAATAATAATGAAAAAAAAGGTTATTAAATTTCAAAATGAATCACAAAGGGTTGCGAAATCAGTGTGTAACTAGCTTAGCCCCTCTATCAATTTAGCTTAACAAATGGAGTCGATCGCCCTCAAGGGTTTTCATATCTTTTGCAACTGGGACCGTTTCACTCCTGGCATCTCATGACTCTTGAACATGGGCAAAAAGGTGATGTCACAGAAACCCTCAGTCTCTCTCTCTTTTTCCTATTGTCACACTCCAGACATTGAACAAGAATTGACAAGGGGATAAAACCCCTTCTTTCTATTTTCTTCCATTCACACATTCAAACACATTATTCAAAAGGAACACACATTCACACATTCACACATTCCCCACATTTTACACATTTTCACACATTCAAAGGGAAAATGAGATAGGAAAGGGATCCTGGCTGCGCCAATGATAAATGGTCTACCGCTTAGTGATGCCCAAACTTTTTCTTACGTGGACCCCCTGTAAAAAAAAAAAAAAAAAAAAAAAAAAAAAAAAAAAAAAAAGAGTTATAAAAAGAGAAGTCACCCCTTCTCAAGGTTATAGATTAAAGAGGTATGCTCATCTGACTTCGCGCCACAAAGTCAGTAGCGCGCAGTTCAAAATCTAGATCCAAGATGGCCGGAAAAAGCAGAAAACATTGTATAACTCTTCCAGAAAACATTGGGCTCCGTCTCCACAAAAGCAGAAAATAGTCCGATGTTTTCTGGAAAGAGTATACAATGTTTTCTGCTTTTTCCGGCCATCTTGGATCTGGATTTTGAACTGCGCGCTACTGACTTTGTGGCGCGAAGTCAGATGAGCATACCTCTTTAATCTATAACCTTGACCCCTTCTGTCATTTCTTCACAATCATCGATTTACTCTTCTCTCTTTCTTTTGCGAATATTAATTCACCGTAAAATTTCAAAACTCATCGTTTTAATTTAATTTCACTGGCATTTAATTTCGTATAAGGCGAAAAAAAAAAATCATCATAACTAATGGCGAATTTTGACCACTTACACTTCGCGGGATTTTCCTTACAGTAGACTTTATCGTTAAAAGAAACAACAAACAAACAATCGATTGAGAGAACCCCTTATGAGTATACTAGTTTTTCTCCTCCAGTGTATTCCAGATAAACGCGGCTATCGATGAAAACACTTACAGGAAACGGTCTCTTCAGACACCTTCAATTCATCGTATAGGCAATTTCAACTCCTCTAAGCACGAACAGTTAACTACCTTCCCTTTATAAACGGAAGAGAGGCTTTCTTTTGAACTAATCTGGCTCTTAAAGGGCTAAGTCTTCAGGAAGTACTCACCTGCGTACCTACATACCTTTCTGATTATAAGTTGCACGAAGGAGGAAGTGTAGGAGTGGTTTCAATGCCCCATAAAAGAGTGCTCACCAATCATAAGAGTACCGTCAAGCCACAGCATCATTCCGTCACAGATGTAAACATAAAAAAAGTGTCTAATTTTTTCAGATGCTGGAACAACGGATGAAACGCAGGGAAGAACGGTTGAAGACTGCGAGTGAAACAGGTATCATGAATGTCCTCTTCCTCTTTCAATCTTTCAGTATAAGAGCTGTTATTCCGTTTGATGTTTGTCTAAATTATTAGTTATATATGTACCAGTGGCGAAGCGTGCAATTTGACAACGTTGTATTGTGTCCATTTAAACCCATGTAAAAGGTCGAATGCGAAGGTGTTCACCTGACACCCAACAGTTCGATACTATCGAATCGATAGTTTTCATGAGTTTCAATGAACGAACTGCGACGTTGCCAAATTACACGCTACGCTACTGATATGTACATGCGCAAGAACGAGACAGAAATGGGAACTAAGCAACAAAAAAAAAACACACACTTTTTTGGCTTAGTTCCCATTTCTGTATCGTTCTTATAGTTATTTGGCCAATTAGTTTTAATATTCTTGTTATACATATGTATGTAGTTTTCATCAGTTGTATAAGTTCAAGCTATGCTAAATTGCTAAATAAGCACCTATAACGAACAATGACACGGATACCTGAATTGAATATTCCTGTCCCCGCCCTCACGGTGTTTTTCCTCCATTTGCAGCGGCTGGTGCAGAATGGCATCGTTGACATTTTCTCATTTAAATCCATGTAAAATATCGAATCGAGGGAGTGCACTGTTCACCTTCAATAGTTCGACCTTTTTCATGCGTTTGAATGGGCGGAATATAGCGTTGCCATACTGCACGCCAGACGCTACGCCGCACTGTTCGTTTAAATTTGTGTACTTGTTCGATTTCTAAGATGTTTTAATCGATAGAAAATTATTTGATCTTTAAAATAAAACCAAGATCAAGTCTCTAGGTAGAATAGTTTTGAAATGACAGCATCAGTACACTTACTTTTGGGACACCCTTTGTACTTTCTTTAGATCTAAGTTCTACAAGTAGCCTTTCTTTAAACGATTTTTTTTCTTTTTCGAAGAATGCACCATTTCAATTTACAACTTTGATGATTGTGCGTTTATCTTTGTGCCAGTGGCGTGGCGTCAATAGGGCTCTTGCAAACTTTTGCTACCGGGGATTGAAGAGTTGACTTATGCATGAAAACCTGTAAAGATGACGATGAGATTATGAAATTCACTTTCAGAATCGGGCTTAATGGTGGAGAGACGCAGGTATCGTGGGAGATTCCTATCTAAATTGAGACATATCTCCGTGTTTTCGTAGAGAAAGTGACACAATAGACAGGAATCTCCCATGATACCTGCGTTGAACCGCCATTACGATCTTGCCGTTATAGCAGTTATGTGAGTTTATTACTGAATTTTAGACTTTTGAAGTGTAATTTTCGTGATTTTCGCTGGTCTTCACATCAGATATATTGGACTATTTATTGCAAGAGTCCCATTTGGCAACGTTGCAGTTTGTCCATTTAAATGCATGAAAAAGATCGAAGTTCTGGGTGTTCGGTGAACACCTTCGTATTCGACCGTTTATATGGGTCTAAATGGACTCAATACAACGTTGCCAAATTGGACGGTACGCCACTGATTTGTGCTTATTGCAACCTTATTCCACCCGAGGAAATAAAACAGTTTTAAATTAGAAAAAATTAGAAAAAATTAGAAAAAATCATTAGAATTGCAATCATCGCCGAAAGCGGTAAGCATTTTCATATAGAAAGAAAACCCCAAAATGAGGGGGGGGGGGGGTTGTTGCAGCCCGTTTCGTTCGAAAACCCCGAAATAAATAATCAAAAGTCATCTAAATATGGAATCTTTTTTTTCTGTAAATTTTCAGACGTTCATCAAATATTTGTAGAGATTTTGATCGATAATATCGAGGGAGGAAATATGACGAAGGCCCAAGCAGCAGAGGAAATTGTTGAAATGTTCACAGCTGTAAGTTTCTTCGATGCAAAATGTAAAATACAGTAGCGTAGCCAGAGGGGTTGGAAGGGGGGAAGGCCCCGGAGGAGGTCTGCACCCCCCTTGAAACCGAATTTTGCCATAATGAAATACCTACCATTTTTGCATTTTCAGAGAAATTTAGGCAAACTCTGACCTTCGGACCTCGGACAGCCCCCCCCCCCCCAGAAAAATTCCTGGCTACGCCACTGGTGAAATGCATTACTTTATATACCAGTGACTTAAGTTAGATTTATAATTAATTGCGTAGTGTAAAAAAAACAAAAAACGAAAAAACAAAAAAAAACAAAAACAAAACAAAAATAGCAGAATCGGTTGAAAGTTCGTCTTGAGGATGCATCGGGATATCCACATCGAATTCAAACTTTTCGAATGCGCATTAAATGTGATTGTCAATGTCTGCGAGTCACCAATACGGCATCGAGGCCAACAGAACCAGGGCTGTCGTTTTGCTTATAATCAATGCTATTTTTCAATTCATCGATGATTCCACCGGTTGAGAAAAGATTACACAGTTCAGTTCAGTGCATGACTGTAATAAACTAAAATACTCGCATCTGTTATCTTTTCTCAACCGGTGTAGTCGTCGATGACTTTAAACAACTTGCGGATATTTTAATTAATCAACGGAGTTTTCACCGATTAAGGAAAGATTACAAATCAGAGTATTTTCGTACATTACAGTCATACACTGAACTGAACTGTGTAATCTTTTCTCAACCGGTGGAATCATTGGTAAATAGAAAAATAGCATTGATTATACGCAAAACGGCAGCCCTGAACAGAACAATCAAGATCGAACAAAGGGGCCTTTGCCTCTTTAGGCCGTATTGCACGATCAATCCAGATTCACGGAAGCGATAATTACGCATCCTTCAAACAGTGCCACTGGCGGATCCATGAATTTATCCTTCTCTCTCTTTCCTCATTAGAATGCATGGATTAGAAAATGACAGATTAGGGTCAGTCACGTGATTTTTGCCTCCTCTTCTATCCTTTTTCTAACACATGCGTTCTAATGGAGAAAAAGAGAGAAGGGCAAATATCTTAGATCCGCTAGTGAACAGTGCCAATGTCGCGACTCGCAACTGTGGACAATTATTATTCTGGATTGTAAACGAAATTATTGTAATATTTTACTGACTATTTCGTCTTTTTTTCGTAAATATTTAAAGGCCTGTCAAACCAGACTGCCGTTTTGCGTGTAATTAATGGCATTTTTCAATTCAGCGATGATTCAACCGGTTGAGAAAAGATTACAAAAATCGTTTCAGTGCATGACTGTACTGTACAAAAATACTCGCACCTCTAATCTTTTCTCATGCAGTACAGTCGCCGTTTAGTTATTAAAATATCCGCAAGTTTTATTTCAAGTCATCGACCACTCCACCGGTTGAGATTATAGATGCGAGTATTTTTATTCATTACAGTCATACACTGAACTGCACTTTGTAATCTTTTCTTAACCAGTGATATCATAGGTGAATTGAAAACTGCCATTAATTAATTATACGCAAAACAGCAGCTCTGCTTTGATCAGTTTGATCTCGAAAAATGTGGGACGGATAGTAAAAAGCGTTTTCCTCATTTTCTTTCCAGGGTTCCATAACTACCGCGACAACAACCGCTTGGGTATTCAAGATTATGGCGATGTACCCAGATATACAAGAAAAAGTATACCGTGAGATTCTCGACGTGTACGGTCAAAAAGAAGTCACTCTGGACGAGCTTTCAAAGTTGCACTACTTGGAAATGGTTATCAAGGAAACGCTCAGACACTTTTCGGTTCCAGTAATGTCCCGTCATATTGTCGAAGATGTCAAAGTAGATGGTAAGAACGAGTTTGTGGAGAGGAGTGAGTAGGGGAGGGGAGAGGACGGGCGGGGAGGGCGTGGCTGATGATCCATAATATGATAATGATAATTTATTTCCAGTCTATCAACATAATTTGTAAAAAAAATAAAAAAAAATAAAAAAAAAATTCAGAGACGGAGTACTACGCTAAAATACATAGGGAAGATTTGAGGCACAATGAATTTTCGGGGATTCAAAAAAATAACATTTAAAACAACAGTCAACACCTTTTTATGTCGCATGGTGTTGAACGGTGACATTCGGTAGACACAGGGGGGATAGGCCAATACCGCCTAGGCGGTATTGGATAGGCTGGAAAGTGGAAAGTGTAGACTCCTCTACACTCAGGGTACTCACAATTCAAAACCATGCGAAATCAGCGGGCCGATCCTTGAAATTCACGACTTTTGGGTAGACTGGATAAGAATGGAAAACGGTGATTGGTGGAGACGAGTCACGTGGTTGCCCAGTCTAATCAAAATACGGAATGGATTAGATAAGTTATCGGGTACTCCAAGACTGCCCGATAAATTATCTAATCCATTCCGTATTTTGATTAGACTGGGCAACCACGTGACTCGTCTCCACCAATCACCGTTTTCCATTCTTATCCAGTCTACCCAAAAGTCGTGAATTTCAAGGATCGGCCCAGAAGGGTGTTGACTGTTGCTTTGTTGAATCCGCGAGAATTTAGCGTGCCTCTGCTGCAGCCGTTTAGTGCTCCGTTTCTATTTGTCCATTTGTCTCTCAAAAAGTTGAATAAAATAAATTGAGTAGGTAAATTATAAAATGAGACAAATTAAAGAAACTAATGTAAACTTAACAAAACAATTTAAGACTGAAAATTCGGTAACTCCATAGGCAAGCCTGTTTTGGAGGTTACCTTCAAAACGGAAAATTAAATGGTCAAAATATTATAAAAAGAGAGGAAAGTGAGGGAGAGAGAGAGAGTGGGTTTAAATAACAAAATACTCTACTTAGCTTTTTTTTTCTTCTTTTTTTTCTTTTTTCTCTCCTCAAAAGGTTGCCAAATGTTTTGGTTGATACCATATTTTTATTTTTATTTTATTTTTCCTCTGCCTAGTATTTTTAACATTTTCGTCCTTTCACATAAGTTGAATTTCTTTTTGTTTTGGTATTTTGTTGCAGAAAATATGGTTATTCCGGCGAATGTTCGCGTTTTGATGTTCGCTTTTAATTTGCATCATAACCCTGAATATTGGAGGAAACCGGGAGAATTTTATCCGGAGCATTTCTCAGATCTGGAGGAAATCAGCAGACCAAAAGGTGCTTTCATGCCTTTTATGAGCGGCCCGAGATCTTGTCCAGGTAAGCGAGGACAGAGTTAAAAGGCCCACTAAAAATAGTTCTTTTATAATTTTCATTTCCGCGCGACTGCAGTGTCCCGCGGTTTCTGTTGATCAGTGCTGCCAAATTTGGCCAAAACATAAACACATTTTTACCACAGAATAATACAATCAGAAGGGAAACTCCCATAAGAGCCAATGGAAACAAGATTTGGAATTTACTGGCACAAACTGGCAACTGTGCCTACTCACTTCTCAAGATGGCGGACATGCTTTTTCAGGCTATACAACCAATCACAACTCGGCCAGTTGCCGAAGATCTGCCGAAGATTGCCGAAGATACTCACTTTCGAACATGGCGGCCCGAAGTAAAGAATGTTTCAAAATGAATTAGAGTTTCCCTTCTGATTGTATTATTCTGTGTTTTTACATTAAGTCTTGTAGGAAATTTGTGTATTTTTCACCAAATCTGGCAGCACTGTCTAGTTTAGACAGATTTCATACTGTGCATTGTCTACACCAGCATTTGAATCTTCATTGCTCACAAAAAAGACATTCGATAAATTTATTTCTGAGTTCTTAAATTTTCAATAGAGAGGAGGTCCTCTTGGTTATTTAATTGAATGATGCAAGTATTCTTTTATTTAAACTAAGCTCAGAGAACACCTTTTTCTGTTTTCATCTCAGACACGAAGATGAGCATAGTGAATTAGAGGGCCAACAACCCTGCCAATAACACTTGCTCATGCACGAATAGAAAGCGCCTGAAACGATTGACATATTGTGCTGAGATAACTGTTCCTGCACGACCGCATTGATTTTATATACACTAAGAATTGAAGGCGGTACAAGACTACCTCTCACGAGGATCTGATGAAGCTATTCAATCTACGCACCGATTTGTAAGTAGTCTCGACGAATTAAAGATTGTCGTAAGATTTTCACACATTTTCAGTCATGTGTGTGAGTGTGGGACTGATCTGCAACGGCTTCCCCGCCCCACCCGCACTGGCCTTACACCTACAAGGTGCATGGAGTATGAAGAGTGGCCGAACCAGAACCTTGAAGGCGACACTTAACTCATGAAAATCTCGCGACAATTTGTAATTCGTCGATAGTACGTCGAGATCAAGTACAAGGGCGTTTACGGGGGGGGGGGGGCTCCGGAGCTAACCTCCTTACCCCTACGCCTTGATAGGCTTAATTATATTATAAATAATTCGGTTCTCTACCCCTTTTTGTTTTCGTAGGGAATGTGTATGCGATGCAAACTGTGAAATTCCTGGTCGCAAATACGCTGCTCCATTACGAATTTTCAACCGATGAAAAGCCGCCAAAAGATTTCATAAACGAAGATTATCGGATCCTGTTCATGTTGTGGCCATGCTCCGGATTCCTCGTGAATGTGAGGAAAAGGACTTACGATAAGCGGAAAACTCAGTCAGGCTGATCTCTTCGACAAAGTCCAATAATTTATCACCTAAAAAGCCAAAGATTTTTATCAACCCACGGATGCAGCATCAAGCCATAACAAATCTTATTTATTTATTTATTTATTTATTTATTTATTTATTTATTTATTTATTTATTTATTTATTTATTTATTTATTTATTTATTTATTTATTTATTTATTTATTTATTTATTTATTTACTTAAGGGGGGGGGGGTGTTAGAAGAGGACAAGGTCTCATTTCAATTTCACATGTAAGTCAAAGTTAAATGAGTGTGATCTATTCTTCTCACTCGAGAGGAAGTTGCTATAAAGACTATGCACCTTACAGTCTTTAATACTTTATTGGAAAAATAACTAACTAATTCGTAAAACTTCATAATTCACAAAGTGAAATTACTATCAAACAAAATTGGTACTAGGTACTTATTAGAGTCCCTGTAGGTACATTAAAGAGCCTCGTCAAGCGAGGTATAACCTTTGATTGTCTGCTGAATTTTATAGGCTGTCACGAAGCTCAAGGAGGCGTTATCTGTGCTGTTTCTCCATAAGAGGCGTTTTTCGTAATTAACAGGAAGGGTATCGATAAAGGCCGTTTTTGCCCCCCCCCCCCCCCCCCCCCTTGGATTTCGTCAGTAACTCGATTTTTTGCAAGAGTCGAAGGCATGTAGTTTCCGGAAATAACCTTAATTTGGCCATTTCCGCCCCCCACATGTGTGACAAGGTTGCCTAAACATGGGTCTGAAGGCTCATTTTGGCCAAAAATGCGTGTTTTTCGACCCTTACCCTTGTTTAAAAACGACCCTTATCAATACCCCTCCTTCACGGGCTTTTAAGACTTATTTAATCAAGTTTAAAAACATCTATCGTACCGTTTTAAACTTCTTCACTTACATCCTTTTAACTTACTTCCTTACCTTGCAGCAAAATTTGGTTTTTCCACGGAAATAGCGAAACCAACTCTTTTTCATAAGCGTCGTGTATAAGGACACCTCCTTCGCCTCCTTCGCCTCCTTCGCCTCCTTCGCCCCCTTCGCCCCCTTCGCCCCCTTCGCCCCCTTCGCCCCTTCGCCCCCTTCGGCCCCTTCGCCCCCTTAGCCCCCTTAGCCCCCTTCGCCCCCTTAGCCTCCTTCGCCCCCTTACCCCCCTTCGCCCCCTTCGCCCCCTTCGCCTCCTTCCCCTCCATGGACTCCTTCTCCTTCTTCATTTTTCACATGGCGAGACTCTTTTAAATACAATGACTCTAGTACTTATGAATAGAAACAGGCATCAATTTAATCCCTCCAGATCCACGTTTAATAGTCAAACTAATTATACTTGATCTTGGATCATTCGAGACAAGTGAGAAGTTAACTATCCGTACTTCACAGCATCTGTTTTTGCATAAGTCATTAATTGAAGGCACTGTAATCAGATGCATTTTTTTTTTTTTCATTTTTAATATCCACTCTTGATTTTCATGAGCCACCTTCCGGTGGCTTACTATTGCTGTCTATGTGATGAACTGAAATAGACAGGTGATGTAAACAACTTTATTCAGGTAAAGCATTGATTTCTAAAAAATTCATTGTTCCTTTTGAAACGTAACTCTTAGTTTCAACTTTCATGTGTGTTTTTAATGGAATAATAAAGGTGGGTTCAAAACTAAATGGGTCCACGTGTTTTTCGCACGGAAAAATTTAGTTAGAACCAAAAACTACTAGATCTGAATTTATTTTTGAAACACAGAGAATCCAATGCGTCTGTGATCTTGAATTTTTATTTCTCATTGCTTTTCATACCAACATTCTTCACCCTTTTACGTCCAGGGACCAATAAATGTTCAGTAGGCACGGTCTCTTAAAGACGTTGGATGGTGAGCGTTTACGTGTGGTTTTAAATGGCCTTAGGTGCTCACCAATCATCTGGGTGCAGGGTCGTCTGTACCGAACATTTATTGGTCCCGGGTTACTGCAGGAAATCAACACAGGACTACTTAAATTTAGTGAGTAGTTAACTGTTCCTACTCTGCGGAGTTGATGTTGCCTATTTCTCGAATTGAAGGCGCTAGTCCCGTTTCTTTTTTCAAATATCAACAATTTGGGGCAGCTTTTACGGTCAGTGAGAAATTAAAATTGTGTGGCAGATCGAGTTGCGAACTCGGACGAGGTATTGAAAGGATTATCCCTTTCGCACACAAATTATGAGGAAAGTGCTACTGTAATGTGAAACCCTCTACCATTATTTGAACGAGCTTTTCTCATATGATTTCATGTGTAAGTCAATTTTTTCCAATATTCATAAGGCTGTATGTAAAATGTCGTCCCTTGTATGGGACACTGTGAGCGAATGGGTTACGCATAAAAAGGGCTAAAGTCAACTTTGGACGAAACTAAGTTAGCTTACTTTTTTTTAGTTTTCAACACTTATCATGCTAAATTCTAATAGTATAAAAGTTGTAAAAGTTGTTCCACATGCATATTTTTTTTTTTTTTTTTTTTTTTTTTTTTTTTTTTTTTTTTTTTTTAAATTGAATGATCATATAGGCTCCCCCCTCCAAGTTTTGGAAATCCCGGGGGCCCGGGGCCTTTTGTAAAAATATCCCATTACAAAGTATGGCTAGCGCTTCATCATTCAAAAGGTCTTCAACAGAGAAAGAATAATAATGCTACACAAAAATCACTAGACTCATCCCTTTAAAAAAACAGCCACCACTTATTGCTGTATCTGCCGCGGTCCCTGATTCAAATGCTCTGCCCGAAATTGCCTATGCGCCTTCATTTTTAAAGATAGACTAAAACGGTACATGCGCGTACGAATAGTTTAAGGGGAAGTACACCGTAAAAAATCAATATTAACTTAATCGATGCGGAGGAAAGTTAGCGAAACTTAAAATCGATAAAAAAATAGGAGGACACAAAAGTTTATCCAAAAGTAAGCCCCCCCTTTGCGCCTAAAGGCGGAAGGCAAGGGCCTTTTACAAACTTTGACCCCCCATAGCTTTTGAATGAGCGGGAATTGAGAATCGCGGTCTGCGCCATCTTTATTTATTTTTTATGAAAAATCGATTCCTGAAATAAAAACACCCTCTGGTCTTTTGAAAATATGAAGTTGCCATGCCACCCCCAAATATTTCCCAAGGAGGGACCCCCAAAAATATTCTGGGGCTAAAAGAAACTTTGGATAAAATTAGGGAGACGTGTCTCAGCGTTTTTTTTAATTTTGCCGTTCGTAATTTAAGAGGGGGGAAGGGACTTTTGTGACACCCTGTATATATGTTTCATTCTCAGCATGATTGCGAAACATTTCATTTTCTTGAAAGCTAGTTCTTGAAAATATTGAAGAGAAGTAGCGTAAATTGACGTGCAGAAGGGCGAATTCTCCAAAATTTACCGGTCGAGTGTGATCAAGATCTTGATCTGTTAAGAAACACTTCTCGGGATCACTCGTGGCTCCCGGACAGGAACACCACCTGGTCTGCAGGAAGGGTGGGGAGGGGAGAGATCCTCTCCTGGAGAAGTCAAAGGTGGTCCTGCAGGAAAGGTGCCTTTGAACTATGGTGACTCACCGTAGAACCCGGTGGCCGGGGGGGGGGGGTAGTGAGGCAGAATGGCCAATTTTGAATATCATAAGGGGCGGTAGCCCCCGGCCAAGTAATGTATTAAGCAGAGATTACTACGTCAAAGAGATATGGCAAGTCCTATCCCCGCCATGTTAGAAAACCGTTAATCGACATTTCGTAAAAAAAAAAAAACGTCTTCAAATAGGCCGTGATACAAAACGGCGTACCACCTGGTGGAGCATTTTTCGTAAACATTGCTTTTTCTGCTGTTACTGGAAATAAATTCAAGGCACACACTTTCCTGAATTTTTTTACTTTACAAACACGTTGACAAAATGGAAAATGTCAAGGGAAAAATTTAACCTCTAAAAGAACCACTAAAACTTTAATCAAAAGTCATTTCAAAGAGTCATTTACTGGCAGCCGAACGCACTTTGGTTATACTTTCAGAATTGTTTACCAAAATGGTCCACCAGATCGTATGCCAATTTGCCTACTTCGTAGGAGTCGATTAACAGTTTTGAGCAGTTCTGCCATATCTCTTTAGCTTATATCTCTCTGGTATTAAGGTCCTTTGAAAACGAGCCCGAAACGAACATCAGCTTTCAGTATTATTTATTACGTAGGCGCTAAAACCGGCCTCCGCTTTGAGTTTACTCATAAAATGATCAACTTTTGTATTTTTTGGGTTTGAATTTTATACATGAAACACCCTGTATCTCTGCGATGCCCTGGTGAGATATTTGGTGCGATGTCCCTGCCGCAACAAAACCACCGTTGGCGACTCTCGCTCCTGCTGCTCCTGTCAGATGAAATTGTAAACATGAGTTATCAAAATAACATTTCTTGTCCACAATCAACCATTTGAACCAGCAATTTTGTCAAAATTGAAGTTCTTTCTCCAAGACAATTTCTTATCAATCTCTGAGTGTGTATATCGACTGAAGTTCCGATAATAAACTTTTGAAGCGTCATCAGAGACTCCTTTTTGTTTACTCTCTTATCTAAGCACTCCATCCCTGTAAATTACTACTGTCAGTGATTCCTGCATCCTGTATTTGTGAGAAGAAACACTTTAAGTGGTATACCTAACAGCCTGTCGTCTGTTTAATTCAAGTTGGTATGTTCGTGCGTTTATTTTGCATCTGTTATCAAGTTTTTTTTTTAATCAAATGTTTCCCTTAGGTCTTCCCTGTTCAAAGATTTCACAATTAATGTGCGACATTGCAATTTTAATTTTTTATGAACTTTATTTGACCCTATACAAACTCATCCCTTTGGTATGCCTCTGAAGGAGAGATCCTCCCACTAAAATTCTGTGAGAGGCTGAACAGTAATGACCCCTTGAAAATGACCCTAAGCACTTGTGTCGAGTCGACTACATATAATTTTATTTCCTCTAAAAGGTGCCCATTGGTTCTTAGCGCCATGAAGCAGCTTTAATCAAAGTCGCAAAACTGTCAAATCCGATCTTTCCTCAAATATCCATGAAAAGTGTCGAGCCACATTTTTTCATTTATTAAGTTCGAAGTATGAACTAAAGGCTTAACGTAAGATAGTAAGTAAGTAAGTACCTACTCAAGACATGTTATTGATAATGTTGCCTGTCAACTCTAGAGAGATGTTGCATTTAGATGGTAGTCTCTTGAAGAAAAAACTATTGGAAGTATAGTTATCTGCTCAACGAGTTTTGAATGACTGTTGACTTACTGGAGGCAGCTCCACAAGATGCCACCAGCTGGTGGCGAACCATGGAGACACGAAAGAGACTATTGCCTCATCGAAGCCAACGTCAGTCTTTGCCTCTACTTGAGCCACATTAAGTGAGATGACCATATTTACGCTCCAAACAGTTTTTCTTCAAGGAGTTACTTAGTTGTGTATCAGTCGGGGAATTTGTCTGATATCCAGGAGCAATGTAAGTAATGCCACGCAACATTTGATGTGGAACAATCATGATTCAGAACTTGCTGTCATCGACAGAATTTTTTTGATGAAAGATTTCCAAGGTTGAAGATCAGCCTAGGCCTCCCTCCAACACGTTCACTGTTCAGTCAACTTATACTGAAGCCTAAATTCATATCAATTTAATTTTGGTGGTTAGATGCGTTTTTGCTTTTACTTACCTAGAAATGTTTGGCAGTGTCGACTAGCACTTATTTAAGTATCTCTGAAGTTTTTTTTCTAATAACTTGGCTTTGTGTCATACTGTTTGCTTATGCTGATAGAGATAATGTGCAGCCTTCCGGAGATCAAACTTGGTTCATTTTCCCCCTCTCAAAAGCTACATTCTATTTGATTTGCACAGTTCAACCAATATCACCATTTGTCTTTGCTTGCCATACTTACCCCAGGCAGCCAAAAGTAGCAAACAACACAGACCTGTCATCTTAGGAACATGTATAAGTCTCATTACCATGTATATAAATCTGCGTAAGAAGTAACTGGAGCACCAATTTCAGCGTTTAAAAATGATTTGGGATCAATGAAGTGTCCAGCTAAAGTTTGTTTCAGATGTGTTGGCTGATGATACTTTGCAATAATGTTTATGGGCAGTGAATGAATAAGCAAACTATTAACATCCAAATCTATCTCTTCAGTAATGTTTTAGTGCAATAATCTCGTGTCAACCTTTATCAGCCTACCTACCTAAAATAACCTCTCCATGGCGCTTGATTTTAAAATTTAAAAAAAAAAACGGCAGGAAAATATATTTCTACTGAAAACTAAAAAAAAATGTTAATTATTCCACTATTCCATATTCTACCATTTTTCTCTCTTTTGTTTTAGGTTTGTATCTAAATAGAATGAAATGAAAAATCAAATGATGGGATTAATTCATTACTTAGAGGATGCGAATTGAATGTAAGCTACTGTTGGAGCAAAATTCTTCCTTAAAAGGTAGGTACCTACAAGAACCAACAAGTGCAACTTAAGTGCATTTGGAAGGATACAAGTAGTTACAGAGGATTGAAGCCCATTCTGGATGTTAGCTTATCTCAATAAACTGCTACCTATTAGCTCAACCTACTATGGATACTGGGAGAGAGCCCTCCTATTGTTGGCGCAGTCCAGGCCTGTGCGATGTTCGATGCATCGATCGAAGTTTTGATGTTTTACTGCCATCAAATGGGTTTGATGCTATATGTTGATGTCAATCGATGCATCGAAACTCGTTTTTTATCGATATTTTGACTAAAAACAGACCTAAGCGTCATTTTCTCCTCTATAACCATCTCGAAAGCATAAGTAAGCATCATGATTTTCAGTGATTTCTCATTTTTGACCTAACAAATTCTGTTTCGATGCATCGATAAAATTTCTATGTTTTTTGGACATTGAACTTCAATGCACGGAACTGGACATCGCACAGGCCTAGTCTTGAGTCTAAGTTGAGTCACAGGTCTAAGTTGAGCCCTCGAGTGCGAGGTAGATTTTAACCATGGTGCCACGTGGTGGCTTGACCACCCTCTGTGTATTCTGTTCGGAAAACCACCAAAAGCAATGGAGGAACTTTGGCAAGCGATATCTTGGCACTCACAATCAGTATGCTGTTGCCATTTTTCATTTTTCAGGTATACTAGACCTCCGGCTTAGGGTCCAGATAGAGTATAGGACGGCCGGTTCTCTGCGTCATTTTTAGGTTGGGTATCCTTGCTGTTGATTGGTGGAGACACAACTTGCGCCCGATTTTACTTTTATCGGAGGACTGTCCGTCTGGTACTCTATTTGGGCCCAGGGCTCAACTTACATTGCGCTGACAATTGATAGCAAGCTGCTTTTGGTGGCAGTGCTACCCAGATCTTGCAACTGTTGTGCTGACTTTCTTGAGAGTGCACCTACGAGTCTACCTGCTGATGCTGGCTCCTCAAGTTGTAAAATACCTGATTAGTTGCAGGTGTGAAAACTCGACTCTACTCATTGTTGAGCCCACTAGAGTCTGTTTCAGAAGTGTAGGCGCACCTTGACCAATAAGCTTTTGCTAATTTTCAATTTTCATTCTTTCAAATCAAATCTAAGCTAACCTGAAACTTTTACATTTCGATGTTTTAGCGCTCCTCAATAAAAAGCCAACGCTCAAATTCATTTTCATTTATTTTCACATTGTAATATGAGAAATAACTTCGGAAAATTCCAGAGATTATTATTCTACACTTCCGAAATGTCTCTAGACTTATTTGTCCTTCAATTTTAAATGGCTGCTGTCTCTTGATGGGTGTAACACCATCACAAGGATGATTAAGTTTTTGTCATGAGATTGAAGGAAGCTAAAAGAACATGTTTCACAGAGCTGTAGCTCCTTATTGCCAGCAGTTTACGGAACATCGAAGAAAATTGATCCCGTCTACAAGGCTTTATTGTCTGAGGAAATACTAAAAACGTTAGAACATTTTTTACTATCTCACTTTCTAATTTGCTTTTTATTTACTAAGTATGCGGGTTGATTAAAAGTTTTATTCTATTTTTAGTTTAGTGTAGATAAGAGTTCTCTTGTTCAACTTCTATGTCTTTGGCCATGCAGGGAAAATAGTCTAATTTTAAAGTTTTTCTGCTTTATTCTAGATGTCCGAATTTAGTGACTCGTCGGTGTCAAGAACATCCCCAATCCCAGGTGGAGATTTGCAGACCAAGTATCAGAAAATAGCTGCAGAGTATTCAAAAATCAGAGCCCAAGCAACAGTATTGAAGAAAGTAGTTGTTGAGGAACAAGCTAAGAATGCCGAACTTCAAGAGGTCCTTCGTGAAAGAGATCAGAGTTTGCGGAAAGCAGACCAAGAAATGGAATCTTTAACATTCCGCAATCAGCAATTAACAAAACGAGTAGCATTCCTTCAAGATGAACTTGAATCTTGCCAGAACAATAGTAAAAAGAATGCATCTAAATCAAAAACGAAAAATTTCCAACACCCTTCGTTTGATCAAACAAGTAGTAATGTTCTTGACATGGAATTTAAAAAAATGGTCGAAGAGAATGCCCAGTTGCTGTCAAAAATGTATGATAGCGAGGAAGAACATAAGCAAGAAATTGCAGCCCTAGTTGAACAAATTGATAGATTGCAAAGTCAACTCGATCAGTATGGTAAACAGAATACCATGGCAGAAGAAAAATTCAAGACAACAATTCTGAAGCTAGAACGAGAAAAAGGTGAACTGTACGAGACAATCAAATTACATGAACAACATTTGAAGTCTCTCACAGAAGAACTAGTCAATTTAAATAAATTCAAATTGGAAACTGTGCCACAGTTAGAAGCTGCTTTGCTCATCATAGCGACATACTTGCCGTTTGTTGACACATCAAACCCCAAATTAAAGTGCATTAATTCCAAAGATAATTGTGAACAAACAGTCTATCTAAAAGTTAAGAAGGAAATGGAAAACTTAACTCTTTATTTCACTTTATTTTTTTCAAGCCTAAAAAAAAGACTTTTTTTACTTCATTCTAGTTTAATGAAAGATGTTTCGTTGAATGAACTAACGTCAGCTTTGTCAACGGAGAATGACTTCGTCTTTGATAAATCCTCGGAATTGACCAGCTTTTTGCTGCCCCTATTCTTAAAGTTCAGCAAACATTCTAAAACCCTGTTACCTCTATTTTTACAAAGTCTTAGTGAAGAAGAAAAAGAAGCTTGGTGCAGTTTAGAGCTTCGTAGAACTAACCAAGATTTATCCAAAGCTCTTCTTCAATTTTTACAATTTTTCATCAAAATTTCATCATTCATCGAAAGTGCAATGGCTAAAACAGAAATTCAAGAGACTAAAGCAGTTAACCAAACACTAATGAAGTTACTTTGTTCCTTTCTCCAATCTTTATCAGGTAATACTTATTATTAATTTATTTTTACTATTACTTACACTGTCCCATAAAAAAGTGACCCAACTGAAGTGCTTAGTGTCTTGTTTAAAAATGTGTAAATAAACAAACACTTTAAACTTGCGGGAAGAAAGAGCCAAAAACAAGAAATGTGTCTGGTTTGTCTTGTTCACCAGTCCAGGGGTTTCAACCTTGAGTCCTAGAGTGTGCCCACGTCGGGCGGGTAACCAGAAGATCTCCGGGAGGCTGATTCTGCTCTTTTGGACAAGGCAAGACGAGATGGCGGGAATCGATCAATCTCATCGGTTTAAACGGCATCTCGTGACAGATCTGAAGTCTTTCAGGCTCCTGTTCAATGTGCTCCGAGTCATGAATTTGAAAAGTGACTCGAATGACTTGTCACGTGACACTATTTTAGCCAATGAGATTGATTGATTCGAGCTATCTTGTCTCATCTCGTCCAAAAGAGCAGAATCAGCCTGCAGTGGGTATGCAGGCACTCAAAACTTTAAATTTAAATCTAAAGAGGAAATGAGAGTTTAGTCAAGAAGAAAGAAGGTAATTAAGTAAGGGGGAGAGGAGAGGAGAGTAGTGTAGTGAAGTGAAGTGAAGAAGAGGAGAGGGGAGAGGGGTGAGGAGTAGAGAAAAGAGGAGAAGAGAGTGGAGGGGAGGAGGAGTGAAGAGGAGTGGAGAGGAGAGGAGAGGAGAGGAGAGGAGAGGAGAGGAGAGGAAAGGAGAGGAGTGGAGAGGAGAGGAGAGGAGAGGAGAGGAGAGGAGAGGAGAGTAGTGTAGTGTAGTGTAGTGTAGTGTAGTGCAGTGTAGTGCAGTGTAGTGAAGAAGAGGAGAGGGGAGAGAAGAAGAGAGTGGTGGGGAGAGGAGAGGAGAGGACAGGAGAGGAGAGGAGGGGAGAGGAGAAGAGAGGAGAGGAGAGGAGAGGAGAGGAGAGGAGAGGAGAGGAGAGGAGAGGAGAGGAGAGGAGAGGAGAGGAGAGGAGAGGAGAGGAGAGGAGAGGAGAGGAGAGGAGAGGAGGGGAGAGGAGAGGAGAGGAGAGGAGAGGAGAGGAGAGGAGAGGAGAGAGAGGAGGGGGAGGAGAGGAGAGGAGAGGAGAGGAGAGGAGAAGAGAAGAGAGGAGAGGAGAGGAGAGGAGAGGAGAGGAGAGGAGAGGAGAGTAGAGTAGTGTAGTGTAGTGTAGTGTAGTGTAGTGTAGTGTAGTGAAGAAGAGGAGAGGGGAGAGGAGTAGAGAAGAGAGTAGAAGAGAGTGGAGGGGAGGAGGAGAAGAGTGGAGAGGAGGAGGAGGAGGAGGAGGAGGAGGGGGGAGAAATTTAATGTAGCAAAATGCATCAGTCCGGAGCTCAAAGATGCTGTGTGAATGTTAGTTTTTCAAGGATGTCGAATGTTGACCTCATAAGTAGGACATCACAGTGCATTCAACGTTTGTCAAATAAATCTAACTAACTGGCTCATTTTTTGATAGTACCAACAGTGGAAACTGATTTTTTTTTTGCTTTGCATTTCAGATTTCAAGACCTGTTTCTCCTCAAAGGAGCAAATAGAAAAGCAAGTTCTGTTAGGAAACAAATTGAATTATGATCTACTAAATGTGCAATCTGATCTACAAACTGCGAATATTAACTGTGTTCATTTACTTTCCAGTTTGACTTCATCTTTATTCTTGGTAAGCATCAAATTATTTTTCTCCAACAGTTTAGTTTTGCAGATGTTCTGCTTTTCATTTCACCAATAATGAAAAAAATTCAAGTGTTGACTTTTTTTAAATTTTCTCGATGCTTAGCCTTCATTTGTTGTGTGGATAGGATACGTTGCCACCTAAAACATCCATAAATAAAGAAATTACAAAGGTATAAAAAAAAAAAAAAAAATGTCAGAGGATCGAGGATGTTGAATTTTTGTGAATCCTGTTAACTTAAGTCAAAATCTGTTCGTTAATTATTTAATTATTACGAAGAAAAGATTGTTACGGACAGAAAAAAAACGGAGGACCTTTGTCCCTATTGAGACATTTTAACTGTGTTCAACAGAATTTTAATGAGCGCAACGATTGCAAAGTTTTCTGTGGTTTTCTAACTGTCAATGGTTCTGGACTGCAGACATTTTAGCATGAAGCCCTTCAATGCTTAAACATACTTTTGTGACGACCATAAAATATGGGTCTGAAACTACTTTATCCAGATTTGAAAGGAAATTGCAAACGGTGGGTTGGTGAAGACTAAAGTTTTGGAGCAAATATTACTCATATTTTTGTTTCAAATGAAAATACCTAAATTTTAGAATATATGAAGAACATAACTGTTCTATGAAAAGTTCAGTCAATCTCATGCCCTAAAATAAGGACATTTTCTGTCTGGGTAGCTCTTGACCTTAAGTTTGTCTAAAAATTATTTATTAAACATATATATAAAGCTGACGGCTCTCCAAAGTGTTTTTTCTATTTTCCGAAAATCGGCCAAAGCGATGTCCCTCAAATTTGGCACGATGATTCCCTAGGGCATTTCGAGGAGATTTGTGGATTTTTTTTTTTTTTGAAAAAGTCGTTTGGGAGCGCCACAAATTGAATTTTAAAATTAGAGGGGGGAAATGATTCTGTCGCTTGCCTTCCCTCCTCCGAGTCGTGTTGCGCTGGACTCTCTTATCTTTCCCTTCCCCCGCCTGCTCTACGCTCGGCTGAATTTCATTGAGCAATGCAGTGTGAGTGGTGAAGGGAGGAGTTTGTTTCCTCGCGAATTTCTTGAGCGCTTGGTCTTTCAAATTTTCAATTTTCGTCGCCCGTCTTAACCCTTTCAAACTTGAAAACACTGTTTGTTCAGGGACGGATTTTTGGCCATCATAGCTGATCTGGGCACAATTTTCTCATAAAAAAAAATGTGCATATCATTTTTTCATTTTCTCCATAAGATTCTATGTTATTCAGATGTACATTGAAATGTACATCAGGGATGAAAGGGTTAAGACTGTCGCAACTCCCTCGGTCGTAACGCTCATTGCTCAAACCTGAACGCTCCGATACTTTGATCCGTAATTTTTTGTCTGTAATTTTTAACGTACTTCTTCAATCGTTCATTTAACAACCATGATTCTTTTAATAAAAAATAAACTTGCTTAAACCAACTAGCCCGTACCCCTAGAATGCTGGCCGTGGAGGGCACCCGTAGGGTGTCTGGAACGGCTAGTATGTACTGAGGCTACCAAAAGAATCTTCCTCATCACGGCAAGAGGTGAAATTTTCTTTCCCCCACTCTACTGCTCGAGCAGTGAAAGATATTGTCTCTTTGCCGAATGATTGAGTCTGTGTTAGCTGTGTGTTTGTAGCGAGTACTGCGGGTGTCGTTATCTTGATATGCTTCGAGGAGTTAGCCCTACGCACTTTATTTTGTTTAGCATGGACTTTTATAGAGAGGACAGGCCATCACTGATTTGTACATCACCTCTGTTGTCTTTTTTGCATTGGAGAGGGTTCAAAATATTTCCCCTCTCACCTTGATGTGGAAGATTCTTTTGAAAGCCTTAGTACAGATGTAGGATAGGCCTAAATTTCGTTTCTAGTAAACAACCTAGCATACAGAAGAAATTAAGGTGATTCCAGGCGAAACTTTTCCAAATTTCAATACGATGGATAGCGCCACTAGTCGCTTATCGGAAAAGTCATGCTTTTGGCATTTTAAACTGGAACCATAGATAAAACACAAAATCCAATAACGTCAGCACCAGCAAATTTTTTTTATGGATTTCTTGAGCCCAATGGTTTAGAATTAAAGCCGTAAATCATGAAATTCATTTAAAGTGAGTGAGAATGAGCGCGAGTGATAATACGGTTATCTGCACTGGCACTCATTGAGGCTTATGAGAATTTTCGTATTTCATAATTTCCGGCTTTATTTTTGAGTGTTTCAGCTTGAAACTTTCAGGGTATCTTCCTGAAGTATGCTCGCAGGTGCTGACGTTCATCTTTGTGATTTTAGGGTAAATTCGTCAATTTTAGCCAAAAACTGTTGACTTTTTGAACTAATCGACTCTGGAATCATCTTAAGAAAATCACAAAAATTAGTGAACCTGTGAATCTGCGCAGGTAAAATTGTTTACAAAATCTTTAAAAAGTAAGCTTTCTAATTTTCTATGGTGGATTTCTGTAATCTCTATGATCCCCTCTGTATGTTGCGTTGTATCAAGGCTGGAGTTTTGACCTTTATTTACTTGACACAAGCAAGATAGCTTGTGTCATATCTTTATGTATTTAAGTAATCTTTGAGTTTGTGATGGTTACCAAGAACATAGCTCATTCTCATTTATCTGTTTCAGCTTTTGAGTTATCTCCAAGAATTGAATCCATCTGATACAACCGATGAAGTAACCAAAGAGCTTAAAAACACTTTTTGTAGCCAAGAGTCAAAATTGGATCTTCAGTCCAATATCGCATCGTTGAAGAATGTGATCGATGCAGAAGAAGGTGGCGTTTGGAAACGGCTGCTGTTGGAACAGTTAGACGAGGCCAGAAAAACAATAATCAACTTAGAAACAGAAAGAAACCATCTGTTGAACGAGTTCAACTTATTTAAGCTAAAGAGAGCAGACCTGCCAGAAATAAGTTTAGCCGATCAGTCAGATCTGAAGCAGTTGACAGATGCAAACTTGATTGGTAAACTTGACGCACCGTTCTCTTTCCCTGTGGAGATTGAAGCTAGAGAAGAACTCATGAAGAAATATTTTGCAAATCAGTTAAATACGATGGTCATAAAAAAGCAAGAAGCTCTCAGTAAAGCTAATACTTTCTCTATTGAGGTATTGTTTTTTGTTTGTTTGTCCGTTTTTGTATTTGTTAACAACTGATCAGGTTTTGTTAAACCTGATACAGACACTAAAACCAGTGTCTTTCGTAGAATTAATTTTTCAAGTAATGTCCCGTGTTTGTAATTTTATTTTTTTCTTCCCAAAGATTGAAGTGAACTTCAGTCATGTGAAAACAGCTCAGTAGATTTTTTTGAGCCTTTACTTGGGATAATCTGCTGAGTCAAACCATAAAAGTCTCGCCTGATTCCCAATTTTCCATAAACAAATGTAGCCGGAGCACTAAATGGCTGCAGTAGAGGCACACCAAAATCTTACGGATTCAACAAAACAACAGTCAACACCCATCTGACTTTACCTGATGGTGTTGAATGGTGAGCACCCTCCTCCTCTTTTCCCAGCCTACGCCCCCTGTGTTTACGGAATGTCACCTTTCAACACCAGGCAAAATCAAAAGGGTGTTGACTGTTATTTTGTTGAATTCGCAAGATTTTGATGTGCCCCAAATCCATCCTATGTATTTTAGCGCAGTATACTATTTTTATTTGTTGCTGAATTTTCTCTATAGCCAGCTGCCTCAGTGAATCTGCAAAGTTCCTTGGATTCTCTTTTTTTCAAAATAGTTTCTGAAACATACCCGTTGAAGCTCCAAGAGAAATTGAAGATCGAAGTACTATGGCGTACATTCGGGGATGAAAAGAATGTGAGACAACTCCTTAGACTTTGGCTGAGGTAGGCCATCTGCAATACTTAAATTCATTGAAATGAGTACTATAAGTAGCCTACTTCTTGGAGTCGTCTGACATTCTTTTTGTCCATAATTGTACATTGAAACTGACTGAAGCTGGGTTTGCAACTGTGTAAGCTCTTAGAAAAAAAAAAAAGAAAAAACATGCATTACTGGTTGTCTAGTTGTCTACTCAGCTGTTGAGTTAGGGTCAATCACAGTTTTTTTCTGGAAATTTCGTTAAGGAGCCCTGACACAAGCTCAACGAGTTCTGATTGGTCATTAGTTTTAGGCTTTCACAGAGGCAAGCAGGAGTTGAAGACATAGAAGGCTCCACACAAAAGAGTCAATTAGGGGGAAGAGGAATATATGGGAACGGATCGGAATGCCGGCAAATCCCACAGTTGCAAATCCCATTGTGGACAGGCAAATGCCTGTCCACAGTTGACCTTAACCTTCGAATTCGTTCAGACAGTCGACTCCTTTCAAATTCCTGGAGCGATGTGTTGGTACTCGTCAACGAAACTTCCATCAAGGGCCTCAAGGGTCAGTGTGCTTACTACCCCCAATAATTTGAATTTAGTTCTTCTATTTTTGATCAACTAAACAGAAATTATTTATTATTTCTATTGTTTTAAAATTTGATCCATTTTCTGTTCAGTGTGGAGTTTTACAAAGAAGATTGGAGCTGAGCAGTGAAGCACGCCGAGATAGTGAAAAGAAAATGATTCAAAGCAAGGAAAAAATTTTCGAGTTGAACGAAAAACTTCAGTTGACAAAGCATAGTTACGAAACACAGCTTTCAACAATGTCAGATCACTTAGCTAACCTGAATGAAAAATTAGCAGAACAAACAGACCACCTTGAGCACTATAAGCTGCAGTTAAATGTAAGTAGCAAATTTATGATTCATAATGAGCCCAAAGCACCTTTTGTATTTTTCTGAAACTTTGAGTCCCCCTCAGGTAGACGACATCACAATGACGTCAAATTGAAGAAATACCTTTCATTGCATGCAATATGTATGATTGTTGTTTGTAGCTAGAAGCTTACCTTTAAGGTTTCAATTTTTTTAGTAAAAAATATTCAATGACCGGATCTGCCCCTCTTTATTAACAGCTTTCTTATGACACCTGCATAGACTCACCATTTTTGTTCTGAAATGGCGGTGCTGCGCAGGTGTCATGGGGGATTCCTCTCTATTTTGTCACTCTCTCAATAAATACACACAGAGGAAACCTGCAGAAACAGGCAGAGAAAAGAATCGATCCTGAAGGAAAGTAATTGAAGCACCTCAGGAAATTATAATAATTGAAAGAAATAATTTAAAAAAAAAAACCTTGAAAAAATGGAAAAAACCAAGGAAATTCCCGGCTCAAAAATATTCCCGAAAATCTGGCAGGAATATTCCTACGGCCTATCACTAACGGTTTCCTCACAGTATTTTACTTTGGAATCATTTACTTAATTTCCAAATTTCAGGATCATGCAACACCTCTATTTAGACAGTGCTATCAGAAGTTGTTTCTGCTGAATTCAATGAATAACCCTTATCTTTTTTCTTGTTTCAGAACGTTCGAAGGAAAAAGTAATGCCTGTACATTATCATATTTAGCGTTGTAAGTTCAGAAAGCATTTACCAGTAATAATGCCTGTGATAAAGGATATTTTAAAGTTTCATTTGTGAATACATTTGTTAGACAATTAATTTCATTATGGACCAGTATATGAGTCTTTAAATGGTGGAGAAAAATATTTTAGTATTTTAGTTTCAATCTCCTCAAAATTTTTGCATCAAAGATGTTGCAATCTCCCAAAGAGTGCTATGGTCAACATTGCCAGATTTGGAGGTGAAATGATGTAATTTTGTTTTGATTTGATCATATAGTCATGAAATGTTTCTCCCGTTAAATTTGGAAAGGCTGTCTGTGCTTTTACTGCTCTCAGTTGTAGAGGTTTTATAGTATTTCATGAAATGATGGAGCTACTTTTATCTAAGGAGGTTGGAATCAAAAGACACCAGTTTTGCCTGGAAAAAGAAGAAAGCCAGGAAAACATTTATTTGAAAGGACCTGGCTCCGAGCTAATTGGAAATGGCTCCCTATGGATTTTTGATTTTTTGGTTTCAAATGAAAGCTTTAGTAATGCTGAGGAAAAGTTCTCATGGCGCTGACTGAATTGTATGATAAGTTACGGAGATATTCGCGGATGAAGCGCATTCAAAAAGGGCCACTTTTTGATCCCAATCACCTACTATTAGCAAGAAAAGTACTCGAAAACTGCCAGTTTACCTGCCTCCAACCGTGCATGAATGGAGAAACAGGTTCATAGATCATAACATGGTGATTTAAAATTGATTAGGCGGGGGAAGGGGAGTTAGGTACTATGACTATCAAAAGAAAGTCTTCTCACTGAAATTGTTCTTGATAAATTTGTCTTATATTTTCCATTGTTTAAAATTTTTTGAAGCATAATGTCACAAGTGGCAACTCTAAAATACCTGAAAACCGTAAAATTTCTCAAATTGGTCGAGAAATTACGTAATGAAAATTTCTATCATGATACTTTATTTTGAAAGCCATAGTACCTATGTATTGAATGCGTGTGTTTGAATGTGTGATGAACCCAAGACCAAGTGATATCAATAAACAAATATGGTAATGAGTCGGTAGTGAATGCGAAGAGAGTTTGCTGGAGGCAGGTAAACGGACGGTTTTCAAGTATTTTTCTCAATGCTGGTGGGACTGGGCTCCAAAAGTGATCCGTTTTGATCGTGCTTAAACCATGAATATCTCCGAACTTTATCTTACAATTCAGTTGGCGGGAACCTTTGCTCAGCATCAGCTGAATTTAATTTGAGACCAACAAATCAAAAATCCATCAGGAGCCATCTCCCCATAAGGTCAGATCCAGATCCTTTGTTGCGTTACTTGGCTTCTTAGTCACTACTGAGGTTCAAGATGCCGGTGGTATGAGGGCCTTCAAAAAATTAATTTCCTTCTTAAAGAATTCTTGAGAGATCCTCAAATTTTTTTTTGGTCGCGGGCATTCTTTTAAGTCTCATCTTAATCCCATATCTGATTTTGAGGCTGATCATGTTTTTGTCAAATTTTTGTGTGCTAATTTAATTTAAGTATGTATGACTTGAACATGATAGCAAGGATAAAATAAACAGGTGTCTATCTATATATTCTCGCGTTGATACCTAAGTCTTCCAAAGTTTTAAGTTCATATTTTCTCACCAAAGTTTGTAGAAGTGCAGGTGGATAAATTTTAACGTGATTCGAAAGTATGGTTTCAGGTTTAGGGTTTGTCCAATGACTTTTGTCCAATTTATGTTTGCCCAATAATACAAAATGGTCATTCAATAATTTTGTCCATTTTATCTTTTTGACCGAAATGTTATTAAATGTCCATTTTGTATTCAGTCCTATTGATGGGAGGACCATAAGTTTTAGCAGTTTTTACAATATTTATTGCTAATGTTTAGGGATGCTTGATAGTTTTTTAATACATGTGTAATGTATTTTTCAATCTGAATTGATTTTATTGAAGAAACTTGGTTGCCAAGCATCCAACACTTAGCTGAGCATTCGGTCGAAACAAAAATTGTGACAATTTTTAATTGCAAAGAAAAAAACAGTGTTTATTGTTTCTCTTTAGTTTCTCACCTTAATAGTCGTGGCATTTGTTTTTATTTCTGTCTTTGGACATAAATTGGCCATTAAGAATTTTGGACCACTAGTTGAGAGTGACCAAACATTTTTTTGGACAATTGATGTAATTGGGCCCAACAAATTGGTTTAAAAATTCGCTTAACGTTAATTATTGGACGTAATATTTTGGACTGATTGTAATATGGTCGAATGTTCCTATAACCTCAAATTACAATTCTAAAGATAGCGCCACCAGTCACTGCTCTAAATTTTATCGGATAATCCGAAGAAAAGAACGAATTTACGCTAATTATCAAAATGTTGGCACCACTGTAATTTTTCATAGATTTTTGAGCGAACAACCATTTACATTGATTGAGAACTAAAGTTGTAATTTTCACGGCAATTTTGGCCATCTTTTCTGTGAATGCCAGTGAGGCAAATCATGTCTGTTATGGAAAATATTAGAAGAAATTGACGAACTTCGTTCCCTTCACCTTGAATTCAGGTTTTGCCGTTCATCAAGTGCCTATCTATATTGTTTTCATTTTTTCCCTGGAAGTTTTCAGCATAAAATGGAAGATTTTAGAAGTAGAAGAAGTGAAATCCAGTGAATCTTGCTGCCTTGTAAGCTCTGAAATATTCTCCATTAAAACTTTAAAGATCATGGTGAATCGTGTAAGGTGTTTGTGGAACCATTATGTTCCTTGCAGTGGACTAGACATTTTGAGAGGCCTGTGAGCAAGTGTAACAAAATTCACTAATTTACTTCACTGCAGCTGTTTCTGAAACAAGTTAACAATCGTGACTTTTTTTTGCGTTTAACTTTCCTCAAGGAGCACTCTATTTAATGCTGCACCTCTGTCGCCCAAAATTATTTCTATTATATGCTGAAAGAGACAAAAATTGTTTTCAATGAAGATTAAAATGTGAAGTCTTTTGAGTATGTAGTTAAGTTTTTCATGCAAATGGTTTTGCATTCCATCTGTACAGTTCTGAATGATGTATGGTTTTTTTTGGCTTATTTTAAAGTTGGGATGAACCCATGGCTGGTGGAAGTATATTCATCCCTCATACCTCCAGGCAGAGACAGTAGAGACCGCACACTCTCTATCTTGCCCGTAAGATCCAACAGTGGCAACTTTTTTTTTGGGGTCGTAACAAAACAACGTCCAACCGTCGCCAGAAGTAATGTCCAAGGAAATAAAGCCAAATAAGAAAATATGTCCACTGTAAATAAACGTTGACAGTAAAATACTGTCTGAAGCATTTATGTCCAATGTTATTTCATGTTCATGTTAAAAAATGTCCAGTGTCATTTTACGTCTAAAAAATTGAATGTCCTATGTAGTTTTTAGTTAACTCACAACTTTTGGGTAGACTGGATAAGAGTGGAAAACGGTGATTGGTAGAGGCGAGTCAGGTGGTTGCCAAGGCTAATCAAACTACAGAGTTTTTCTAATTGATTATTATCGGGCAGTCTTGGAGTTCCTGATATCAAATTAGACAAATTCCGTATTTTTATTAAACTTGGCAATCACGTGACTTGTCTCCACCCATCAGCCAATCACCATTTTCCATTCTTATCCAGTCTATCCAAAAGTCATGAATTTCAAGAATCGACCTGCTGATGACATGATGTTCTCTATAATTTTTAGTCCAAAGTATTTCATGTATACTCAATTCCATTTTTTTGAAAGATGCTGTAAGTCAACAGTAGCTCTAATAAATTCTATTGAAAAGAGTTTCTTTTCTAGATCCAGTAAAAATAAAAAAAATACCAAAAATTACTGAATGATAATTGCTTCTAGCAGTCAGGTGTATGCAATATTAAGATGCTAATAATGTGTACTCAGCATTGCATTACTTGAATTGTTGGACAGCACAATTACCCTTTTTCTGTCAGACAACATTGTTGAGGACTTTTTTTATGTTGGAAAAGAACTGCGTTTGACTTTATGTAGGTATTGTTGGACAATAACTATTGTGGATCTACTACGACAAAAAATTTGCTGGACTTTTTTTTACACTTGGAACTTTTTGTTACAGGACTAAATTTTCTTGAACTTGGAAGGTTTGGACATTTTTTAGTGGACAATTTTTCCCAGAACCCCTCCAACGGTTCCTATGTTGACCGTTGAGCAAAGATGTTGATGTCAGCTGCCAATCAGAAGGAAGCATTATTGTTTCGGTCGTTTGTCAACAATCAACATAGGAATTGTTGGATCTTGTTCCCCTTGTTCTTTTGTTGAGCCCATGAAAATACAGCCGTCCACCCCTGCATACGGCTAGTTTGTGGTCTCTGTTGTATCTGCCTCCAGGCCAAAGATAACAGGAAAAAATTTAGAAGTTGCCTCCTTCAGAAAGGCCTCTGAAGTAAGTAGTTGATTTTTGTTTAAAGTGATAAGTGTTTCAAAATTTCAGGACTATACCTTCCTCTGAAACTGAATCTACCTTTAATGTGACCATCTGAGTTTTGATTCTTTTCAGCCTGTAGATTATAAGATCAGCATGGAGATGAGCACTGGTTTTGTTCATATTTTTTTTAAAAATTTTTTTCATTCGCTTATGTATTTTTAGTTATTTACTCTAAAGTATCTAAATTTGTTGTACATGAATTGTTGCTACTGGGCAATAGTATTAATCTTTGCCTCAATTTTAATCATCATTTTATTATTTTCATTACTGTCCTCATTTTTGTTTGAAGTTGTTGACATAATTCTAGGCAGAACTCCTGGTTGTTTCAGTCGGATAGATAGCACCCCTGCAGTTTCTTTTCTAAATTTGGCTCCTATCATACTTTTGAGTGAAATAATTCCTTGAGTCCCTGTATATGAAAGAGTCTCACCATACGGGGTATAGATTCTGTTTGGCTGCTAGATTTTAGGCTGTCACGGAGTTGTTCAAGGAGGCGCTCTGTGCTATTACCCATAAGATGACAGTTGAAATGCCCGGCAAATGGACGCCTCTCCTTCGCCTTCTTCTTCACGTGGCGAGACTCTTTAATGTACAGGGACTCTAATAATTCCTAACTGTTCACAAAATTAATAAGATTCCAGGAAAAACTCATAGATTCAGTGTTGTTCCGTGGGTTCTCAAGTGGGGGGGGGGGGCTTGAAAAAATGTGATGACCTTCCTTTTTTTTGCTCCTCACTTCTCACATTTCTTGAACCCTTCGCTGTATGAAAGTGGGGGGGGGGCTTAAGGTGTTACGACCCTTTTTCCCCCCTTTTCTGACAAAATGGGGGGATTGAGCCCCTAAAGCCCTCTTTCCCCCTCCATGAATCGCCACTGCAGATTGCAATCTGATTGATTATGTTACTATCCTAAGTCGTAAATTTTATCCTTAATGGGTAATTTGAGTAACATAACAAGCATTGACTTTGAGTCGAAAAGGTGCTGTTGATCTGAGACTTGGTGTCAAGGTGATTTCAGGCGAAAGTTAAGCATCTTTCAATTTGCTAGATATTGCCTCCAGCTACTTTCCAATATTCTATTTTTATCATTATTTAATTTGAATGGGGTAACAGATGATTGTGCTGTTTAGCGGGACTTCATGGTGTTTCCTTATTTTTCATGGATTTTTTGAGCGATCAATCATCAAAATAGGATGAAACTTAAATTGGTAACTTTGAGAACGTTTATGGAGTGCTCTAGAATTCTTTAAATCGGGGAGCTGGTGTAATTGAGATTATAAATAAACGGTGTGCAACTTTTATTTATCGACAGATTAAACATTTCCACACTGTTTCTTACATAAATAATAAAGATTTAGGAATATGCAAGCTTTCTAAGTAAAATTGAAAGTACATTGCCGGTACTGCGTGGGGTCCCCTGGCTACTTTGGAATGAAACCCTGAAAAAGCCAGGGTACGCCGGTTTACAGAAGATGTACTTTCTATTTCGCTTAGAAAGCTCAAATTTTATTATATTTTTATTTCCCATGTTAAAAACGGTGTAGAAATGGTTAATCCACCGATTAATTATAAAAGTTGCCTACCAACCTCAGTTTCACCAGCTCCTCTATCCGATGAATTCAAGAACGCTATCATTTCTGTTATTTTATTAATGAGCGCAAGGAGAGATAAACTCTGTCTCTCTCTCACCCATTGAAAAGATAGCCAAAACTCATTCTTACAGTCCAGACTTTCTTTTCCTTCTAATTTTGATGATTAATGGGACCAGAAATCCATGTAAAATTAAAGAACACTGTGACATTCCACTATTTTGTTTACTCAGCTGTTCTTCTACTCATATTACCCAAAAAAGACAACATTTTGGTAAGAGGATAGTGGCACCATCTTGTTAGTGGCTTGAGATTCCCAACTTGTGCCTGAAATCACCTTGGTGCTTGTCGAGTTTTATTTCAATTGCTTGATAAAGACAAACTCTAGGACACTAACCTGTGACAAAGCTATCTATCAGATTAAGATCTGAAAGAGTCTTGTCTAAAGTACAGTTTGCGCTATGCAAAGTTATCTGGAAGGCAATCAGTGAGGCTATCTATCAAATCGAAATCCCTGAGGATTGTGCCTGTTATTATGTTGTGTGCAGCTGTATTTTAGACTGATATACATTGGAGGTAAGTATTTATCATATAAAAGAACACCAAATCAATAATGAAAGCACTAGTAGCTTATCTCTCATAAAGTCATTTTATTCAATTTTTTGCCTATTTTATACTATATCTCTCTGTCACAACTTTTATTAATTGTTATCATGTGATTAAAGACAATTTAAGCCCAAGTTATTCTGATATCAAAACTTCCTGTACCCAACATTTAAAATAAAAAAAAAACTTTGTTACTAAGAATGTGTTTTTTCCTGATCAAACTCTATTCCTTTGCCTCTGTTAGCGGTGCAGAAATTCAGCACAAATGGGGTTCTTGTTAAATTTTGCTATGTGCGATTAAACTGTACACTTCAGTCCAGTGTAAAAACCAGCAAAAATTACGATAAGCACGTTAAGAAATTACGAAATTCACTCACTGACTCATAAAATGATGTTAAAGTTTAAGCTAGTGTAAAGGCAGGTACCATGGGAGATTCCTGTCTAATTTGAGACTTTCCTCTGTGTGTATGAGCTTTAATTTTCCTCCGATGAAAATGCATTCTTCTTATATTTTGACAAGGAGCAAAACACAAATTTTTGATGAATGCTCATCAACTGCACCACAACAATTTAGACTTATTGATTTTGCTCCATCTCTGTAAAATCATTTTTTTCAGATCGGAATATTTTGAAAGAGGATGAGATCCCTTTTATTTGCAGCTTTTAATGAGTTTATCTAACAAGCAGGTTGTCAAACAAAGAAGGAAAAATGTTAACAAAATAATGATAATCTTTTATGATATTAAATTATATTTACACATTTTTTGATAAACTATTATTTACACTGCAACTACATTTTATAAAATCAATTTCCTGGAGCAAATGTGAGG
This sequence comes from Trialeurodes vaporariorum, assembly GCA_011764245.1. NCBI lineage: Eukaryota > Metazoa > Arthropoda > Insecta > Hemiptera > Aleyrodidae > Trialeurodes > Trialeurodes vaporariorum. Next base: position 42,117,077 of record VMOF01000002.1, read on the forward strand.
AAGGAGGGGGGGAAAAAACCCAGAAAATTATACACTGACAGATCTAGTCGATTGTCCTTCTCGCTCACAGTGCATTTGAAAGCTTGGGTCAGCAAAGGATAGAAAAGGGGCAAAAGTCACGTGACTGCCCCTGATCTGTCCTTTTCTAACTCACGGGATCGGATGACCATAGAGAGAGAAGGAAAAGATCCTGGATCCGCTGATGACATTATACTTTGATGGAGAAAGAGGCACCACAAGAACAGCCTGTGTCGACTAGGGGATTATTGATGATTCTGAAAGTGGAGCGAATGAGTTCAACATGATAGTCAATCGTTGAACCTTTAACATAGTTTAAGGATACTTCATCTATCACAACTGTAGCGCCATTCTTCTTAAATATTCTGAAAATTAAAACAAAGTTCAATCAGAAAAACTTGGCACGATTATTTGTTCAATATCTAAGGTAAAGCATGATTTACCTCAAAAAAAAAAAAAAAAAAAAAAAAAAAAAAAAAAGTGGGTCCATATTGGAAAAAGTTTAGAAAACTTCTATAGTTCATCAAGTAGAACTTTGTATAACCTTAGGATATCCTCAGGATATACTAAATTTTTTTACGGATATCATCAAGATATCCATCTGCTGTCTAGGCGAGGGCTTCTGAGAACCAGTTTGTGCAGTTTGTGTTTAAGCTATCGATGGGTCTGTTATAAACTTTTGCCACAACATAACAGAAGGTTGTGGTCGCGTAAAATTGGATGAAAATTACATTGAAATTATCGAAAAGTCTCAAAATACACTCACAAATTCAGTAAGTAAATACTTTTAAAAAAATTCGATAAAGGCAGATAATGTTAAGAATCGTGTTAAAACAAATTTTGAGCAGCTTCCAGACTTTTTTCACTGAACATGTTTGAGGAAATCCTGATAGAATATTCAATTTTGAGCAGCGCCAATTTAGCACAAATTATTGAAACCACATTGCTTTAAAAACCTCTGAATACAAGCGTTTGAGCCAATGGGGTTCTTGCAAACTTTTGCTATCGGGGATTGAAGAGCTGATTCTTGCATAAAAACCTGTAAAAATGACGATGAGTACACTAAAAAATCACGAAATTCACTCTCAGAATGGGGCTTAATGGCAAAGAGACTTAGGTATCACGGGTGATTCCCATCTAAATTGAGAAATATCTCTGTGTTTCCGTAGAAAAAGTGACGCAATAGACAGGAATCTCCCATGATACCTGCGTTGAACCGCCATTAGGAACTTGCAGTTATAGCAGTTATGTGAGTTTATTACTGAATTTTAGACTATCTTAGTGTGATTTTCTTAATTTTTGCTGGTTTTTACATTAGAGTGGACTATTCATTTGCTCACAGCAAAAGTTTGCAAGAGCCCCATTCTACTCCGTTTTATTTGAAGTAATTAGAGTGATTGATTTTTCTTATTTTACTACGGATCACAGGTCAACCCAGCTTTCATAACTGGAGCATGTTCTAGAAAAAGTCTTGACACTTGGACTGCTGAAGGCGCGGCGCCATAAATTTTTTTTACAGTTCCATTGATTCAAAAAAATTTAGAGACCGGGGAGGGAAACGCAGTACTTAAAAGTTCGGGTGAGCACTACACGTAAGATACTGCGCCAGCCCCAGCAACATGCATTAGTCCGAAGGCAATGAGCAAATGTTTTTTTCACACATACAGATGTCGAGCGTTGGCCTCACAAGTCTAACTTGGCCATACAAGAACACCTTAACTCAACATGGTGGTCAATATATCAATGATGAGGAGGAAAAAAATCAGCCTTTCTTACCTATCTTCTTCAGTGAAGTTTTTTGGATCCTCCAGGTCAAACTTGTACTGAAATCCAGAGCATCCTCCTCCTTCAATGATTACTCTGAGAGCACTGCCATCTTTGGAAATTTCATGTAAACGTTTGGCGCAGCTGTCGCTAATGTGCAATTCTGGCTTGACCTCTGGAATAGGGGCAGCATTACTCAAAAATCGAAGTCTGAAACAGATGGAGATCAGGGATAAGAGCCAAATTACTACATGAGTACCTATAAATAATTTACGTTTGCACAGCACATACTACTTTTCTTGACTTGAATAAAACAAGCCTCTTCAAGATTTCATTTTCAATCTAGTCGAGCACCAACGCACACTTGAGTATCAGACGGAAAGAAAAGTTTGCAAAAACTATTTTATGGCCTAAAACCTTATTAGAAAAAAAAAAAAAAAACTGATCTAAATTGAATTTGGCGATTTTGGAGGAATGTAATTATATTTGATATTTTAGGAGCGGTGATTGATAGAGCGCATCTCCTAAAAGATGAGAGATGCCAGCTAATCCAGTTCCCTTAGCTGTAGGTGTTGACACAGCTATGGTTAGCGCAGTGTAAGATTAGGCTCTTAAGAGCCAGGTAGATTTTCACAATGTTGCAATGCGGCGGCATGACTTTCCGTGTATTTTGTACGAACAACCAAACATTAGGGACAATCGCAAGCGACATCTCAGCACTCAGTATGCCGTTGTCATCCTCCATTTATCAGGTAGTAACAGATCACCTGCTTAGGGTTCAACTTATTCTGCGCCAACTGTAGGCACGCATCTATCAAAGTCGGTGCATAGAAACACAAACTCGCCCACCACGCAGTAAACAAACTGAGCCGCCGCCTGCTACCTTTTAGGAACCGAGCTTCAATAAGACAAAGATGAGAGTTAAAAATTTTTAGTCTCTGAGTACATAATTTGAGAAGCAGGTGTTGATTAGCACATCAAACGACTAAAACGTCGCAAGTAGGCACAATCAAATCCATAAATGTCAAGTTTTTTAATTTTTTTTTAATTTACTATTATAAATGCAAGTCTACAACGCTGGTTCAGCTCTACGTACGTGCTCGCTATTTGAGATGAGGGAGAAATCGAAAAATTATAAACCAAGATTCGAAGAATTATTTTTTTAATTTTGTAACAAACAAACTAAGTAATCGGTACATTTTCTCATCACTAACAGTGATTCACGATGGTCAGTAGTATTGAACGGCCACTTGACTTAGGCAAGTATCTAACTTAAAAAACATGCACTGTAAGTGGAGGAGCGGGTGAAAATACTTGAATATTTTGTTATCAACATTGGAGGTTGTTATCACTTATCAGTAAGTAACAAGTAAGTACTAGTAGTGATGAGGGGTTATACAAATGAGAGCGGGTTGTTGGAGATAGACTTATTAAGTACATTGAAGGGGAAGAACTTTTTATTCTTGTTAAAGGAAATGCAGGGCGAACGAGAGGATTTTTGTACGGTAAGTAAAGAAATTTCAAAATTTTACCCAATATTCCGAGTGTTGCGCAAAAACATCCTTTCGATGACAGACATAACGAATGGTACATTTGAGCTTGAGAGGAGGAGATGAAGGCAAGATGTTTGGTTTGGAAACAGGTGAGGGCACTTTGTTTGTATATTACGTCATTTAGAGACAATGTATAATGTGGTTGATTGGCGAAGCATAATAATGACGTAATTTGAGGACAAACCTCTATCACTCGTCGTTCGTATCTTGCAAAGATTTCTGTATCTTGAGTTTCATTTATGTTCTTTTTATTTTGCACCGAGGGCACCATTCAAAGCTCCACAAGTACCATTTCCCAATGCAAATTCGCATAGATTGTTACTGATGTAATTTAAGTTATTGAAATATAATTTGAGCCGAAGGATGTTCATAACTAGGCTTGTAATTATAATAAAGGTCAAGGAATGAACTTTAAGTTTAATTTTTGGAGAGAACACTTGCGAACCCCCCAAAAAACGTCTTCTTATCGTTATCACTGTTATCAGCATCAGTATGGACAAGTTGGTCAGAATGGCGATGTGGTTCATCAACAATGCATTGTGGGTTGAATGTATTCGCAGCACTGACAGATCCTATACGAATAACTGGATTTTCTAATCGACCTTATTTCTGAACGAAGAGGTATCAGCCTCTACTTCTTGTAATTTTATTATCTAGTGCAATTCTTTTAAGTTTGGTGCTTCTTTCATGTCATGGAAAACGAAGTGTTCAAAATTGTGGTGCTGTTCAACAGTTTTCTTTAAGTGTTTTTGTTAATTTCGCCAATGTTTACTGGGACGTTACGACTGAAAATATGCGAGGCTTGTGGGTTGAGGCCTACAGATTTTCAAAAGCGTCACTCTGTCACCTTTGGCAAGGCAGAAGAGCAGTTAATTGACCCTTACGTATCCATAAATGTTGACGACACTTACTTAGATCGGTCCACCACCAAACCAAAGACCTTCGATCCCGTTTGGAATGAATTATTTGTTCATGAGGTCCATAATGCTATCACCATAGGGTTGACAGTGTTCCATGATGCTGCCATTCCGCCCGACGATTTTGTCGCCAATTGCGCTATATCCTTTGCAAAACTTTTACAAACTGTCAAGGAAAATCCAGACTTTTGGGTATGTTTCTCAACTTTGATACCAACTTATCGCCTCATCTTGAACTCATCATCCTCCGTACCTGAGAGTCTTATCAGGATCACTTCCTTCCACCCACAATTTTTCCCCCCTTTTTTAGACTGCACAAAGTAAATTAGTTTTCCCTCGAATTTGGCTGCAAAGCGCTCTTTGTGTCATGGTTCATTCTCATCCATTGCTGATAATATTGAGCCTGAATAAGAATGACTGATTAATTATTTCATGGCTCCAATCAGCTGATCACAATGATCATCACGGAAATACTAGCTCTTGCAATCAGTAAAGCGCAAGTTTAAACGAAGAATTCCCCTTTTGCATAGCTCCTGTGAGCCGCCAACATATAACTAATGAATGTATGATGTACCAATTCCATTCTCCAATATCTCAATTTGACCTATATACTGTGCACTACTAGGCCATTGCATTATGCACATACCTTGCAACCAGAAAACTTTTTCGCATTGATTTCAGCAAAATGGGAAACCTGGAAGTAGATTTGTGAGCCTCACACTTTTCAAACCTAGTTTCCTCTTACTAATCATAAATATTTTGCGAGTCTTGAATTGATTCACCAGAGGTGCAATGGTTGTTTTTCGGTATACTTTCTTTACATACCTACCTAAAATTATGGTTTCGCATCTTTAATACCTGTCAGAACTTTCTCTGGTTTTTCAGCAATGTCATAAACACTTATTTGGTCAACATATTTATTTTGGTTGAGAAAATTAAATAAAAATGGTTGAATGAAAGTTTTTCTAAGAGATGAAAGCTGCGATTTTATAGATTGGTGTTGTACGACATCGCAGAAACTTTGTGTACTTGATGTTTTCACAAATGTGTGTATACCTGGGTTTGTTTGGCCGGTAACCAGCATCCTCTTGCTCTCATGTTTATTTATTTTTATTTATTTATTTATTTATTTATTTATTTATTCATTTATTTATTTATCGAGAAACAATTTCACAAAACAGAGTAGAGCATAACATAAATATTTCATATCATGTAACGCCTCAATACTGTTATCTCATTAAATTTTCAATTTGAAAATGAGGCATTTTTGTAGGGGTGTCAAAAGAGGGGAGAAGAGGAGCATTGTCCTATGCCTCCGATTCTTAGGGCTGTGACAGGGGGCCTCAAATCATTGGTAAGACTGTAAAAGGTTGCCCAAATTTATGGTCAGACCATAAACTTGCCTGCATATTTGGTCAGATTTCTAGTCAGAACTAAATTCTGCTGATTTTTCAATGAATTTTTTTTTAAAAATTGGATGAAACCTTATGCTAACAGTATTAATTTACATATGTAAATTTAGAGAGAAATTGGGCTAGTGAAGGGTCATGTAATGGTAAAAGATGGCATGTATGCACCAACCAAACTGAAAAAAACGTACATGCTCTCATGGAAACATCAAGTTAACAATGTCCTGTGATGTAGACAAAAAATGGCCTATCATTTACGTAATCATCATCGGTTTCAGGAGAGGAGCAGTCTTCTATAAGTTAGAGCAGAAGTATTTTTAGTATCGGGCTCTAACAAGTAGTGGTGTTCGTTCTGGAAATGCATCAAAAAGTATCAGTGAGCAGTTGGTTAGTACAGAGTTTTGATTCTCTGCTAATCAACCGCTCATCGATAATCTTTGATGCATTTCGGCAGCAGACATTGCTACTTGTCAGAACCAGATCCTCAAAATGCTTCCGCTCTAGTGACAAAGACTTTAGTTGCGTAATTTTGTATATCGCTGGTGGAACTGCTTTCTGTATAGAACCGTTTCAAACAGCTTTCTTTTTACTATTGTAATAATCTTGCTTTGTAGATTATGTTGCTTCCATCAAATTTGATTGTATGTAAACTAGGTGCTCAAAACTTTGGAACCTTGTCTGATTTCCTGAACTGGGCAAGTTCTGAAAAAAAGTCTATTTGCACTGTCTTTGAACAGAGTATTGCGTAGTAATGGATGTATGGCCGAACTCTAAACAAGTTCCAATTTTTTTAAAAAATAGAAGCTGAGTTTTGTAAGACCTCACTCAATTATGAGTTTGTACAAAAACATGGCTGAACCCAAAAGTGAATATTGTAGCTCACAAGAGAGGTTGTTACCAAGATTGTCGTTTAGAGTTTACCGTTTTCTCAAATACATCAAGTGATATGATTTGAAAGCATTCACAAGCAAGTCATCTATAAACTGTTGTTTTATCTTTTTAAAAGTTTTTCGATTCATTAAAAATTGAATCCTATATACTTACACTTTTGTTTTTTTTTTTTTTTTTTTTTTTTTTATAACAAAATAAAGAAGCAAAGGAAGGAGAAAGCACCTACCTACAAAATAGTGTAGACTTTTTCAGTTATTAGTATTTATTTATCGCCATGAATTACAATATTTCTAGTGAAGCACATTTTTGAACAAAAAGCCGTAGCAGTGACTTGGTATGGCCAAAATTCGGTTTTGGGACACAATGATCAGTAATTTTTCTTGAAAAAGATTGTTACATTTGAAAAATCTGCTTTGTCAGAGTACCCCAATTGGACTAATTTGGACAAAAATGTCACATTTTCCCCTTGAAGGGCATCAATTCCTTTCTCACATGCGCTACTGAGCAGTAGGACTAAAAATGAGAGGCTTTTGTAAAATTAAACTGATAAGCACTTACTTCTTTCTAGTGCTAATCTGACTTTGTAAAATTCTGCTTTGATTTTTGAAGTATCTTTCTCTACAGACAACCAGGCAGAGATTATGAACTGATGAAGACCAAACCTTTCTTGTTTGAAAATTTCTTCATTAGATGCCCCTCATTCATTGAGAAAAGTGTCTGTAACTTTAATTTTCTAAACTTTATTCCTTCTTCTCTCATAAATTCTGTTTTTCAAGTGACAAGTTCTGTCGTTCAAACGTATTCTGTTTTTGTTTGCAGGTTGACCTTGAACCTCATGGTAGGATACACCTTGTTGTGGATTTGCATCAAGAAACTGAAGGTAAGGCAATTTGAAATTTCTCAAAACTCTTGATGAAGATGTAAGTGTATCCCTCTTCCGAAGTATATTTCATTGACTTTATTCATCTCTAGTCTCAAGTTGAAATGTCTTCTTGAATAAATTGGCCTCCTGTCATTGTTCCTGTAGTTGCTCAAGAACAGCAACTTATGAAAAACATTGTTTGTCCTAAATGGATAGGAATTTAGGATACTTAGATAAATAACTGTGCTGTATCATGAATCATTTTTTCAAACTCAAAAAATGAAGCTAAATCTTTAAAGTACAAGTATTTGAGTATTGTTTTGGTTGATTTTCATATTCTATGTATCCATACCTACAATTCCTTGTTATCTTGTTACAGAAAATCATGATCAGCGCAAACCACGCGAGTTTAAAGAACGTAACCAAGGCTTCAGGCGAGGCCGTGGTGCCATGCGTAGGAAAGTCCATCAAGTCAACGGACATAAATTCATGGCTACGTTTTTACGCCAGCCTACATTTTGTTCACATTGTCGGTTCTTTATTTGGTAAGTATTGACCTGCTCATCTCGAACTTTTTTATCTAATCTCATTAACCCTGTTTGCGGGTAGGTTCAATTTGATAATCCAATGTTAGAGTTTGTTTTAAAAGTGTAAGCTCAGCTCAACGATAATTTTTGGCAAATTTTTAATGTTCATTCTTTGTGTCAAATCAAAACTTGCCTGCGACAGAAACCTTTTGGTTTATAAGCAATTCTCAATGAAAAGCTAACACTCAAATCAATTTCCATTCATTACTACTGAGTAATATGTGAACTAAAGTTGGGAAGTTCCAAATACGATCGGTCTAGATATACCTACCATTTCGAAATGACCACTGCTCATACTTACCAGGCCCCTTTTTTAAATTTTGCCCTTGTAAAAGTAATTTTCGCGTAAATATTGGTCAGTGCTAGTTTGGTACTTGGGACAACCTAACTAGGGGAAACTGGGGGAATTTGAAGTGACAGGAAAAACGCAAGAAGAACTTTGGAATCACGCAAGCACGTGCTGGTGGAATTTGATCTATTTTAAATTTCAAAAGTGAGATGGCTGGAAAAATTGGATCTTTTAAATTTTAGTTTTGAGTTTGTTGAATAAGAACTCTTCGGTCCTTGTGCAGTAAAAATAAAAACAGTTTTGATTTTAATTTGAAATTTTTTTTTGACTGGCTTAAAAGAGGGGTTTAGTCAGAAAATACAAAATTACAATTTTTTAATCCTGAATATGCTCTTTTGATCTCAGAATTAAATGCGGAGGCACTCTTTGCCATGCTGTTAAACTTAAAGTAAAAAACAGAACAATTGAAGGCATAAAGAAGCGCTGAAACTGCAATCATTTTTTGTTTCGATGTGTTTTTTAACCACCTCCGGTTTCATTTTAGACCGATTATTACCCGCTTTTTGACTATGTCAAGCTTCTTACTTTATTTGGACCACATCAGTAGCGCACCGAGAGTTTCTTCATCTCTCTCTTTTCTCCATTAAGAAACGTGTGTTAGACAAGGATGGACAAGGGGATAAAACCCCCTCCTTCTGTCCTTTTCCTACTCATACATTCAAATGGGAAATGAGAGAGATGGAAGATATCCTGGTTGCGCCAGTGGACCACATGATTGTTGTCAGGTTGTTAATTTCAGAGCTATGTTTTGCTTATTATTTACAAACTGAGTCCTCTTCGCTTAACCCATTAGTGCCTAAGCTTTCCTCTGCTTGACCAAATTTGGTGATATTTTAACTTTTTTTTGTATTTTCATTTTAGGTCTAAATAAGTTAGGGACCAAAGTTCAAATTTTTCCTTTGCTCAAAACCAAAAATACAGGGTGTCATTTGTACTGGGTGCTATGCGCTGGGCGTAGTGAAAAGCTACACCGATCTTCAGATCATCTCCAACTCAATGGGGCTGTTGCACACTTATGCTATAAGCGATTCAACAGTCAATTCTATTGTACAAACCTCCAAAATAACGATAACAGCCCTAAAAATGTCCGAAATCCACTCCTAAACTCAATAAATGCTTTTACTTGGGCGAGCGTAATGGTGGCTGAGGGCAGTAATAATGGGAGATTCCCATCTAACAATACTGTAACTCCATCAAGAAGTGACCAATAAGAGACAACTTTCATGTGACACCAGTGTCACAAGGTGTCACAGTACCGTTCATCGGATGTGGGTCACTACTCTGGCGACTAATTACTCTCTGAATCATCCTTGTTAGCATAAAGAGAGTGACAAAATTGAGATAAGAATCTCCCATTATTACTGCCCTCAGCCAACATTACGCTCTTGCTAATAAAAGCGTTTATTGAGCTTAGGAGTGAATTTCGGAAGTTTTTGGTGCTGCCATCGATTATTTTCGAGGGTTTTACACCAGAATCGACTATTAAATCGCTTCTAGCAAATGTGTGCAACAGCCTCATTGTGCTGGAACAGATGCTCTCATAATCTGTTACGTGTACTCTTAGGGGTGGGAAAGCATGAAAGGAGGCAGTTAAAAGCCTTAATTTTTCGGAAAGGGCATTTGATATCCTTACTGGTCATAATGAAGTATAATGCCAGAGAAGGTTTTGGACCTTACAGTCAAAATGAACTAGCCACTAGGTAGAAAAGAATCCTCTTTTAAAACAGGTGATGGTAATTCGGTACTAATTTGGTTGTCTCATTCTTCTTTTTCACAGGGGTCTGGGAAAACAAGGTTATCAGTGCCAAGGTGAGCTACTTATTCAGTTTTTTTCCTTTTTTTTCCGGTTGTAAATCGTAGAGAGAAGAGTTACACAGATATAAAGAGAATTGAGGAAGAAGAATTGTAATGTATAGAGAATTGAAGATTAGCTTACTGCCGTGCTAAGGAAGAACGCTGTTAGTGTCATGTGTTACTTAGACTGTTTTTGCAGTATAGCTCGGGCCTCTATTCTTATACCGAGCTCCTTTTCAGGAGTTTATTATTGTTGTGCCTACCTGGTGACTGAACTCTCTCTAACAAAGGCTCTCTGCCCGTCCTAGCATTCAGGAAAGGCTGACCGTCTATTGTTCAATGTGAAACTTCATGGAAGAGTATTCTTTAGAATAGTATTAGGCATGATGAGAGCCAATTATTTTGTAGTTATCATGATTTACTTAGTCGTAGTGGGCCAGTATCGAAAGAAAATACTTTGAAAATGTCTGCGCCATTGCAATACTTTCTCTATTTCTAACTTTGTTAGTAGTGAGAAAGTAAAAAAGAAGTGAATTCCCTTCCTTTTTTGGTCACCTTGGAGCATCGACCTGCTCTAAGTTCCGTATTCACCGGGTCAGTTCACCAGTGGTGTAATCTTCTCTCTCAAATTTAGTCACGTCAATCATATTGGGGTCAAACCAAATGGAAACCCATTTGCTAAGCTTTTTCTAATGTATTCCAATCATTTTCACTAATTCTATTTGTTCTTTTTGCTCTATAGTTTGTACTTTAGTAACTCATAAACGTTGCCATGAGTCTGTTCTAACTAAATGTCCAGGAATGAAAGACCTGAAAGATGAGGTAAGTTTTTGTTTTACTGCTCACCTCTTCTATTTTTGGGGGTATCTTCCCCCCCCTCCCAAATACACCCCCCTTCCTCCATATATTTCCCTATATATTTGTATGTTTGCATCTTAAAATGCTCCATTCCTGCTTTACGCTACCTTTGGGTAAAGTATTGCAGACACTTGTTGAATCTGTACTATTTGTTAAGTTTGCGTTGCTAAGCAATCTCAAAAATGTCTTTGTTAAATTGAATCTGGACTCTGTTGCCACTGTTGTTTGAGACAATTTTGGACAAAGTTGGGGAAGCTTCAAAAATCTGAATATTGGAATATTTGTGAATGGAATTGAGATTATTTGGCTTATTTGAGTTAGTTTGGTTTGCACCATGTCATGCTATCCTGCTTCAAAAATGAAGAAGCAGGAACGGACCATGGAGTGCTCAGTTGGCAAAATGCAAAAGGCGGATGGCGCTGTTGCTACTAATTCAAATAGGTTAGGTTCTGATTCTAAACAATAACAGCTGTTATTGTAAGAGATAATGTCCTGCAGAATAACATTCCCATTTCACTGTTGTCTATGCAAGTATTAGCTGATTTAGCTGTCTTAAATTTGCGGCGCTAACTCATTGATGTGTTTTGACATGAACCTCACGTCATAATTTTTAATACAGACCTGCCTGTCACTCAGCAATAAAACGACCGTTGAACGACGATGCTCATGAGCTTAAATGACATGCTAATGGGTTAAAAGTATTATTAGTGGACAAGTGCAGGGTTGGATAGTAGATATACCACCAGTCCATTAAAGAATGGGACTCGCAGAATGAGCACGCTCGCTTATCGAGTTTCATTCTTTAATTGATTGCAGGTACAGTGACATCATCAGCAGGCAATTTTTCTTTGATTTCTGCAATTCCGAATGTGCGGATGGTTAGTTTAGCATTATTTGACTTTGAAAGCAACATCTAAAGCTGGAAAAAGTTTGCAAAAAATCTTTGAATCAAAACACTTGTTTTGGACCAAGCATCACTACATTTTGTCTCTTTTCTATGATTGTTCCAGCCATCATCACATACTCATCAGACTCAATCAACAACAACAGCCTCCTCCCAGAGATTCGGTGTCAATGTTCCACATATGTTCGAGAATCACACTTTTAAATTGCTAACATTTTGTGATCATTGTGGTTCGTTGCTGTACGGATTTTATAAACAAGGACTTCAGTGTACAGGTAACTCCCTGAAGCTCTTCTTTTCACTGTTTCAATTAAGTGTATGACGGGTCACACTGTTGGTCCCCCCCCCCCTTCCAAAGATGTGCACCTTCAGTTACCAATATTATCCTTTAAAACAAAATGATTTTCTGTCAGTTCAGATTAAGGTGATTCCAGGAAAAACATTTCCATTTTTCAATCCGATGGCTAGCGCCCCTTGTCACCTTAAGGAAAAGTTAAGTTTTTGTCATTTTAAATTGGAAACAAAGAAAAACGCCACATCGAGGAATGTCGGCACCTGCATAATTTTTTTTTATGGATCTGGGCGGCTTGGCTTTACCTCTACTATTACTAGGATTTTTTGAGCCTAAAATGAGAAAAATTGGTTGAGAGTTGAAGCCGTAATATTGGAAATTCATTTTGCCCTAAGCCTAGTGCGTGACTTTATGTCTATCTACCTCACTCGCACTCATTGAGGCTAATGGAAATTTTAGTATTTCCAACATCTCGGCTTTATTTTTTAGTGTTTCAGCTTAAAATTTTCAGGTTATCTTCCTGGAGTATGCTCGCAGGTGCCGACGTTCCTCAAATGCTTACTTTATGCGTCAATTCTTGAATTTTAGCCGAAAACTGTTGACTGTTGAAGCAGCATGACATGGTGTTTGCGGTTGAAATGAGACCCTGGACTCACCTTAAATCAGAACACAAAAGAAACAGGAAAAATTATTACGAAAATGAAATGAAATGAATCTGAAACAGATTTTACTTTTGGTCATTGCTGCTGAATAAAAAAGCAATGTGATGGACATTAAGGCAAAAATCAACAACTTTTGCAAACACCTTATAAGTTCGAAGGGGGTGAAAAATGTGTACTATTGACAAATTTAAAGATTGTCGTGAGATTTTCACAAGCTAAGTTTTGCCTTCTACGTTCCGGTTCGGCCACTCTTCATACTCCTCACAACTTGCAGGCAAGAGGCCAGAAGTCCCACACTCACACGCATAACTGCGGCAGTGTGCAGTGGTCGCTTAGAGTATCTTGGAAATATTGTGCATGCAGAGCCATAAGTCCTGCGTTGACAATTTGACGTAACCCACATTACATGTACAATAAATGCTCCTTATCTTTTTTTCTTTTGTTCTCTCAAGACCGAACGAGGTTCGGGCTACACGTAGTGCGGGTTGCGTCGAATTGCCGAAGCAGGACTAATGGCTATGCTTGTACAGGGTGTACTGGACCACCCAGATAGGGCATTTTTCTCGAAAACTACTAAACCAAATAATTTGAAATTAAAAATTTAACTAGGAATTGACTCAAAAGTTTTCATTTTTGATTTGTTCGAAAGCCCCTGGCAGTCTCTTGGCGGGGGGGGGGGGGGATGTGGGGGTTCAAACAAACATTTCAAGTTTTAAGGCGAAACTTAGCTTGTTAAAATCTTGCAACAATCTTTAATACGTCAATAGTACAAGCACTGGATTAACCACTGGATACCTAGCATAAATCTTTCATTTGGGTATTCAGGCTTTTAGTGTTGTAAATGAATAAATAAATTTTTCTTTTTACAGGTTGTAAATTTAACGTTCACCGACGATGTCAAAAAAATGTAGCGAATAATTGTGGTATTAATTCTAAAGAACTGGCTGAAGCTCTCTCTCACCTGGGCGTCCTAAAGGTAACATCCAACATTTTCTTTTCAATTATCATCAGTTATTTTCAAAGAGACGGGAACATAATTCATCGTGAAAAAAATGTGCCTGCTGGAGCTATTAATTTTCAAAATGCTTTTTTCTTTCCCATTATTCTCTTTATTCCCTTTATTCCCATTATTCTCTTATCCCGGACCCAATAAATGTTCGGGATAGACGGGCCCCAAAAGATGTTGGATGGTGAGCGTTTATGTGTAGTTTTAAATGGCCGCACACGCTCATTAATCATCTGCGAGCAGGACCGTCTGTCTCGAACATTTATGGGGTCCCTGTCATTATTTTCATCAGGGTTAGCTTTCAACGAAATACCTCCGTTTTCAAATCAAAAACAATCCAGACTCATTTCTAAACTTCTCAAAGTAATTAGAATAGTTACGGTTTTTGTAAGTAACATGGGAATTCCCACCCAGATAAGAGAGCAACATTGAGTCAATATTAACTCAATGTTATTGAAAACTTTTTGCAAATATTGAGTCAATTTTTCGTCAATATTGGGTCAATCTTAAAATGCCAACAATAAAATGTTTTTGAAAAGATTTCAAAAATATTCAAAGAATATATTTTGAATATTGTTTGAATATTTTTAAAACTTTTTTGAAATATAAATTCAATATTGTTAAAAACTTTTTGAAAATATTTACTCAATATTGAGTCAATATTTTATTAGTATTAAAATGCCAATATCGAAATGTTTTGAAAAGATTGATGGAATATTCATTGAATACTTTTTTAATGCTGTTTGAATATTTTTGAAATATTTTCTTTTGAATATTTTCAAAATTTTCTGTATCCAATATTTAATCAATATTTAACCAATCATCACTTAGTATTTTCATAGTCTTTTCAAAATATTTTTGTAGTATTTTCACAATTGCACAATTGCACAATTAATTATTTAACATTCGACATAGACATTGAACACATGCACGGAAATTCATAGACAGAGATCATTTACAAATATTACCTGGAGATGGTGAGGATTGAACCTGGGCCACTTCGGTGGCAGACAAGTGTCTTACCCGTTGAGCTACGACCGCTCGCGTAGGAGCTCCGCGAATAATTCCTACTTAACCCGCCGGAGGTACTAAATTGTAACAAAATTATTTTTCCATTGAAAGTATTTTTTTATTATTGTATAAATTTTAAAAGAAATAGTTTTTTTTTTAAAGTATTTGTTTAATATTCATTTTTTATTTTACAATTAAGACTCAGAGAATATTCATAAAAAATATTTAAAAAATAAAATAATATTAAGTATTTTTCAAATAATAATTGGAAAAGTATTGAATGAATAATGCAGTAGTATTTGCAATGTGAGCATTAAATAAATATTATACAAAAAAATTTAATCAGTACTAAACAAAACAATATTATTTTTTAAAGTATTTCTTAAATATTACAAAATATTGAACAAATAAGATTTTAAATTTCAATACTGATCAAATATTTTTCCATTATTAATTAAGTAAGCATTAGAATAATATCAAAATCAAAAATATTCA
This sequence comes from Trialeurodes vaporariorum, assembly GCA_011764245.1. NCBI lineage: Eukaryota > Metazoa > Arthropoda > Insecta > Hemiptera > Aleyrodidae > Trialeurodes > Trialeurodes vaporariorum. The sequence continues at coordinate 42,132,449 of VMOF01000002.1, forward strand.
AATAATACTCACACAAGTTTAAAAACAAAAATATTGATAAAATTTTATAATAATATTCGTTGAGTATTTTTTGAATATTTTTATTTTTATTATTGACAAAAGATTTTTGTAAAAAATTATTGAAATATTTTGTTTGCAAATATTTATTGTAAAAATATTCAGGCGTTATTGAAAAAATATTTTTTAATTAAATATTTTTCCCGAAAAGGTTGAAAATATTGGCACAATATTGGCTAAATATTCCCTCTTATCTGGGCAGTATTGTATTCTTGAGTGTCATGATATTTATTGACTATTGTTCTTTTATGATTTAAAGGTCTCTGGTTCAGCAGCAGGTGCCAATACTTCCGCTTTGAACTTTCATGGTGGGCCAACAGGGCTAGCTGGGCCTGGAGGATCCGCTGGCCATGGCGGATCTGCGGGTGCTGCAGGTCATGGAGATAGTGATTTAGGCAGTGATCCAGAACCGTTAATAAAGTTCTCTGATGATAAAAAGAAAAGCGGTTCGGATGGAGATAGAGGTATTGACCTGTTTATTACTAATTTTTAAATATAGTTTATTACTAAATAAAATATTGTTTTAAACCATTTATGGGGACAATGGAGCTTGTCATTAAGAAATGTTTTGTTAAATTTTGCGTGGTTGATTGTGTTTTTCTGTGTATTACCTTCTGGTAAGTACGGTGTTAAAAAGTGGGCTCACCCACAATGGAGCTGTTGCAAACTTTTGCTACAGGCTTATTAATAGTTGATAATGGGGTAATATTCTGTAAAAATAACGACTAGCGCACTAATAAATCACGAAATCCACTTCTAAACTCACAAAATGCTTTTAGACCTTAATGGCGGCCTCGGTTTTCTTTTGGTAATTGTATGCTTTTTCTTCTTCTTGTGTGGTGTTGCGAGAACACCTTGTGTAGATGGCGCTGATTGAAGATAGGGAACCCCAATGAAAACTGCGGCCCCGGCTGCCATTACGGTCTCGCGCTTGAAAGCATTTTGTGAGAGTGGATTTTGTGATTTTTTAGCGCGCTAATCGTTATTGTTACAGGGTTTTACCCCATATTCATCTATTAATAAGCCTGTAGCAAAAGTTTGCAACAGCTCCATTGCTTTTGGCATTTTTGCTCAAGAACAGGTTTTCCACCTCTTTAAACAGATTCAAAAATATTTTCATGGGAAGAATTCTAGTTCTCTCAGCTAAAAATGCTGCATTAGTCAGATATAACTGTTGATTTCAAAATAGGGCTCCTGCAAACTTTTGCTGTAAGCAAATAAGTAGTCCAATCTTTTGTAGAGACCAATAGAAATCACAAAAATCACACTAAGAAAGTCTTAAAATTAAGTAATAAACTCACATAACTGCTATAACGGCAAGATCGGATTGGCGGTTCAATGCAGGTATCATGGGAGATTCCTGTCTATTATGTCACTTTCTCTACGGAAACATAGAGATATGTCTCATTTTAGATAAGAACCTCCCATGATACCTGCGTCTCCGCCATTACTCTGAAAAAACTGGACACCGTAAATTAAGGACTATATAGGTTTACCGAGGGATTACGGTTGTGACGCCCGTAATCCCTCGGTAAACCTATATAGTCCGTAATTTACGGTGTTCAATACCGTATCGTTTTTTCAGTGTAAGCCCAATTCTGAGAGTGAATTTTGTGATTTTATAGTGTACTCATCGTCATTTTTACAGGTTTTTATGCAAGAATCAACTCTTCAATTCCCCGTAGCAAAAGTTTGCAAGAGCCTCATTGAGGTTAAAGCAAAAACTTTGATGCCTCGTTTCTCACAACTATCTCCCTGAGGATTAATCCACTTTTGTTTAATATCATCCACATGAGTAAAATTCAATTTCTAACTAGTTTAATCTGTCTGTTTATCAGATCACAGGGGCTCGGACAGAGATAGAGAAAAGAAGTGCGGCCTGGAAGATTTTCATTTCTTGAAAGTTCTTGGTAAAGGTAGTTTTGGTAAGGTGATGTTAGCAGAGAAAAAAAATAGTGGCGAAGTTTTTGCTGTGAAGGTAAGCTCTTTGTTTTTTCTTGGTACTCTCGGTTTTCTCAATGTTATACACGGGGAGGGAAAGATGTGTTTGCCTTCGTCTTTAATAATATTTGTGGGGAAAAATTGCTTGCAATATGTTTCTTCAATGATCAGTAATAATTTTCAACATTTGGCAAATTTTGTGATTTGAATTGCGTGACTGGTCTTTTAACTGAGCCTTGTGGCCAACCAGTAAGGCACATTCTTAAAACCTTGAGAACCACCTTGCGCGTGGTGTGCTAGTCAAGTGCCTTACGAGTTGGCCGTACGCCTCAGTTGAAGAAATGGGTCGACAAGTTTAATAGGTACATCGCACATTTTTGCAAAATTCCGCAAAACTTTAAAAATTATTTGTTGCCTTTCTGTTTTTCTATTTGCTTTAATGTATTACCAATGACGGAATAGTGGTGCCTTGGTCTTGTTCTCTGGCAAATTTCAGTAAAATTGAAGGGGTGCATGTATTGACTTCCCCTTGTTAATATGTTGTATAGATGAAAGCAACAAGTTCTCATTGTAATACGCACCAATCTGTGAAAAATTACCATTAATGAAATGTAAAAATTCATAATACTGTCTTTAGTGCAATTAAAAAAAAAAAGAAAACAAAAGGAGAAACTATCCAAATTTTAGGGTTTTATATTTCTTTTTTTGTTCTGACAGACCCAATATACAAATATGAGGATGTATGGCAAAACAAACCTCATCCTGTTCCGTTACTGAAACCCACTTTGAAAAGTGAAAATGTTTCAAGTGCCAAGAAGTACCTAATTTTTTCAAAACATCGCAAGTGTCATAGTCTGTTTTTTTCAACTGTTCTCTAGAGTGTTTAATACTTTACTGGCAGTTTTCAATGCTCAGCTCCGTTCCTACGATTTTTTTGGCATGAATTGTATGTAGAAGCAAAATGACCTACCATGTAACCCTAGCCTAAGGGGAGTTATTGCTGTCTGTGTACGTGTGAGGAAATTTAATTTTTCTTACTTCACGCTGCTTTTCAAACTTTTTAAGCTGAAGTTAAGGCGAAGCGGTAGAACATTAATTGCTCGAATTCAAACTTTTCTTTGGTTTAATCAAAGCTCTAGAATGATATTGGAAGTTCACTTTACAAACTTTACTTTTGTATTAAATTTAAATGTTTGTTTTTATTTTGTTGAATCAGGTGCTAAAGAAAGATGTGATAATTCAAGATGAGGATGTAGATTGTACCATGACTGAAAAACGTATTTTGGCCCTTGCAGCCAATCATCCTTTCTTAACTGCCCTCCACTCTTGCTTCCAAACAGAGGTAATTTATTTGTATTTTTATCGAGGGAGAGCGTCTGGCAGGTCGCTGTATCTCTCTCCTTTTCTATCCTTTGTTCTAAAAATACTTTGATTGTCTTTGAACTCTGTTTTTAACCAGTCCAGTCGTTCACTGTGAAATATCAGCATAACGAGCTGCCGTGTTTAGGTGGCTGGACTTTACTTAATTCTTACTACTTATTTTTATCGAGGCAGGGCATCTTGATAACATTACAATAGAAGTGAGTGAAAAGTGATCTTTGAAGTCGAGGTGAGTGTTGACTTGACAATGACATTTGCAAGTACTTGAAACTTTCAAGTTTTCAGATGTGTTTTTTATCATTCCACTTGACTTGAATAATTTTAAGTGACTGACGTTAGCGCTCTCAATGAAATCCCAAATCATATGGTTTGAAATACCTAAAAGGAAAAAAAAAAATTGTATCTTTGAAATGAATTGAATTATTTTGATTTTGTCGTAGTAAAGTTCCGAAGACAAACTAAATGTCGAAACCATTGTTGCAGTAATTTTGCCACCAATGCAATGGTTCAAGTTACACTCTGTATCATCTGTACCAAAAAAGTATATTGTTTTAGTTGTTTTTTTCCTGCAACTATGCCAGCTATTGATCTCTATAGATCTAATTAAATATTTAGCTCCTTTGCTTCAAACGCCAATAAAATGCATTATTTTTCAACATATTCTTAACTCTTGACTTTCTTTATCTTTAGCTAGTAACCCACCACAAACATGGATAGTTTTTAAATTGTTCTAAACCTTTGCCTCATTGCCTCAAAATATTTTCTTTTTTTCAGGATCGGCTATTTTTTGTTATGGAATATGTAAATGGTGGAGATCTTATGTTCCAAATTCAGCGAGCTCGTAAATTTGATGAGCCTAGAGCAAGGTTCTATGCTGCAGAAGTTACGTTAGCTTTACAATTTTTACATGGGCATGGTGTTATTTACAGGTAATTTTTATTTGTTAATCTATTTTCTTAGAAAAATACAAATACATTAAATGTGGTAGGAACGAAGCTGGATTTTTTAGATAAAACAACGGGTGATGTAGATTTCCTGCTGTCTAGTTGTCATCGTGTAAGCATACGATACTCATCCAACAATAATACGCACTCTAGATTTCAAGATGGTTTATAAGAGACAATTATTTAATTACAATGAAAGCTGTATTTCTCGCAATGCAGCGGGGACGGATCCAAGGTACGAAGTAAGCAGTTTTCATGAGAAAAATGGGTTTTGACCTGTAAAACTTCAAATCGTGTAATTATCAAACAGATTTTGGGGAGACTTGCTTTTTGTATCGTCCTGCTTGATAAATGCGGATATCTTGCGGCAAGCCCGTAAATAATTGCAGGAAGAAACTTGAAACAGAGAACTTACGAGGGGTATCCAGAAAATAAGTTCCGTTTTTATTTTACTTCAGTTTGGGGCGGTGTTTGGGCGATTTGGCAATATTGCATGAAAGTAGAAAACCTACTGAGTAGAATGAGTGGTGTACAAAGTCAGTAGCTCATGCGACACGGTCACGAGAGATGGTCAAAATGGAGCCCTCCACTTAGCGTCCAGCCACCTCCATTCCGGTTCCTCCGAGTTGTTTTACGCGGAATCATTCAGTTTCTTTTCGTTAAAGGTTACAAATCGGTTGATATTCACAAAGACCTTGTATTTGTCTACGGCGAGAATGTGATGAGTGAATCTATGGTGTGGGGATGGGTTCGCGAGTTTAAGGAGGGAAGACATTCGCTTGAAGAAGAAAGTGGAAGAGGAAGACCCTCCCTTGTGACACCTGAGTTAACGACAAAAATCGAAAACGCGGTACGTGACGATCGTCGTGTAACACTAGACGAACTCCATGACCTTTTTCCAGATATCTCCCGAAGTCTCATCCATGAGATCGTCACTGAACAACTGGAATTTCGCAAGGTTTGTGCCCGATGGGTTTCCAGACAACTCACTCCAGAACACAAGGCTCAACAAGTGACTGCAGGAAAGGAATTGCTGGACCGTTACAAAAATGAGGGTGATGATTTTGCGAAGCCATCTCCGCACCATAGATTCACTCATCACATTCGCGCCGTAGACAAATACAAGCTCTTTGTGAATATCAACCAAATTGTAACCTTTAGCGAAAAGAAACTGAATGATTCCGCGTAAAACAACTCGGAGGAACCGGAATGGAGGTGGCTGGACGCTAAGTGGAGGGCTCCATTTTGACCATCTCTCGTGACCGTGTCGCATGAGCTACTGACTTTGTACACCACTCATTCTACTCAGTAGGTTCTCTACTTTCATGCAATATTGCCAAATCGCCCAAACACCGCCCCAAACTGAAGTAAAATAAAAACGGAACTTATTTTCTGGATACCCCTTGTACATTTTGGGGGGGGGGTGGGAGGAAGGGTTAGCTTCCCTGAAATGCCACTCAACATTCTGAACGAGTAGAGTTCAATCAGCAAAGACACGATAAAAGACGTGGTATGGTAGATGGATGAGCGTCCTTCGGACAAGAGTTGTGATGCGATACCGTGTTTCATAGGTGTAAGGTGGAAGGCAAGGTTACGGCAAGCTAGTGAGAGATAAGGATCTAAAGTAGCTGAGCATGTTGGTACATCAACTAATGACAAGATAGGCTGGGATAGAATGAGATAAGATTTACAACCGCCATGCCACAAATCTGCCATTCGTTTGCTCCCCTCTCATCGCCCCTAGAAACACACATAAGTCTGAAAGGGGGGCGGGCTGGAAGAAAAATAGGCAGCGTTCTAGAATTCAACCATTTACTGCATCCGTGCTAAACAGAGTACATTATCCTGTGATGTAGAATATTTATGTATTTTGAAAAGTGCTGCCATTCATAATCTTTTCTGCATCGAGATAATGAAGGGATGAATTCTAGAATGCTACCATCTACTGTAAAGAAAGAGCAAGGCATATACAGTGAAGTTCATTGTGTGGAATCTCAGTCCTGCCCCGAAAAAAATTCCATTTAGCGAACGTTCCACTTAGGAAATTTCGGTCAGAGTATGGGAGGTTTCACAGTGCTGAAAAAAAATTCCACTCGGCCAGATATTCCACTTACAAGGGGAGGTCACGATGTGTCCGGCTTCGGTTGTATTGAAATTTGCATGAAAATGTAGCTTAGGTACGTCTAATTGAGAATCGAGAATCATTTCTGGCAAATGGGCACATGGGAAGGCAAAACAAAATTTCAAAGTTTGGCAAAATTCAGCAAAATTTGAAGTGTGCGCAATATGTATCGGATTTTCGGACCACTTTGTTAACAGCCTGTGTGGCCAACTGGTAAGGCGCTTGACCATCAGCACTGAGGTGCCGAGTTCGAATCTCGCGTCAGCCGTTAGTTTTTGCACTACCGTTTATAGTCGCTCTGACCCTTATTACAATGATTGTGAATCATTGTCATTTTCTTGATTGCATTTTAATTTAATTCATCCGTCAATAATCAGCTAAACATCTGGATGTTGCATTAAATATTTCTGCAAAGCAGTGAGCGGCCTGCAAAATACGTTCGGTCAGAAGTCCGACATTTTTTCGTTTCACTGTAAAAGCTTCTTCTCATCAAAAAATGTTTTGCTCGGAATGTACTTGTGTATGGTGAAATAACTCGGTGGTGATTGAGACAGTCTCCGATGGACGGTCCCATAAAATATGCGGTGCGCAGGTTCTTTGGTGAAATAACTCGGTGGTGATTGAGACAGTCTCCGATGGACGGTCCCGTAAAATATGCGGTGCGCAGGTTCTTTTCAAGTTATCAGTCTCATGATGACACCAGGATTACTTTGAAAGAACAGACTGCATATTAATAGTTAGAGAGAAAGATAAAATTAAAATTCAATCAAGAAAATGACAATGATTCACAATCATTGCATTAAGGATCAAAGCAACTGTAAACGGAAGTGCAAAAAATTATGGCAGACGCAAGATTCGAACGCGCTACCTCAATACTATTGGTCAACCGCCTTACCAGTTTGCCACACGGGCTGATACTGGAGCGACCCGAAAATCTGATACATATTGCGAACACTTCAAATTTCGCTGAATTTTGCCAAACTTTGAAAAAAAAATTACCTTCCCATGTGCCCATTTGCCAAAACTGATTCTCGATCCTCAATTAGGCGTACCCAAGCTACATTTTCATGCAAGTTTCATTACAATCGGAACCTGACACATTGTGACCTCCTCTTGTTAGAGGACGTTCCACACAACAAACTTTCACTGTACAGAATAGTCAGGGGGAAATGCGAATTTAATGTTGCTCTCCTGGCGCCAGAACGGGAAAACAATCAACTGAAGTGGTTGTCTTGTGTCTCTACTCTGTCAGAAATAAAGCATCGTTGTTTAAACGGGGAAAAGATTGGGACCTCAGAATTCTGGCGGTTTAAGCGGTTTTTCACTAAGTCAGGGGAAAATAGAGAAAGAAAGTCGGAACTCAGACGCATAAGGAGAAAAATAGGTAAAAAATCAAAGTTCATTTATGAAAAAACTGGGGAATTCTTCGGCTGAGATTGAAAAATTATGTTGAGAGATTTTACAAGGTATGCAATTTACGAGTTATCGGGACTTTTTTAACATTGGTCCTATGAATGGTGAACCGGGCCGGGGCTGAAAATATAAGATAAGTGGTTTTACGAGATAGTCGAGATGTGCTTTTCACTGTATGTGTATAACGCAGTGTTTCCATGATATTTTTTCACCCCATCTAACCTTTTGTGGTCTCTCTCTGTAAAAACTTACTTTAGATTATTATAAAGTGAACATTTAAGGAAAAAAAATCAAAACTTAATAGTCCAATAGGTTAGACAACTTCAGGACTGGAACTAGGGACAGACAGTGAAATCTCGTTGTGTCAAACGGTCCGGTAACTAGCAAAAAGTTTGGCATAGGGATCACAACTCAACTTAGTTAACTCAACTTAGTTTGGTGAAAATTCAATGAATTTGACGCTTTGAGCTTTTTCTGTGATAATCCATATTTTCTAGGAATATCTCGCAGTTATGCTCTCTTTTTATTGTTTTTTTTTTATCCAATATGTCTATTTTCCTTTTCTTTAGAAGCAACTCTCATCACTTAAAGCATCGTAATTAATGATATTTTTTTTCTCTGATTTTAGGGATTTGAAATTAGATAATATATTATTGGATAATGAAGGTCACTGCAAACTAGCAGACTTTGGTATGTGCAAAGAAGGTATTTGTAATGGAGTCATGACAACAACTTTTTGTGGCACGCCAGACTATATTGCGCCTGAAGTAAGCTTACCACCTTTACATTCAATTTAGTTTCAACTTTTCTCTGCTAGGGGTGATTAGATAAGAGGGTCTTGTAGTGGGAAAAAGCGGGCGTTGACTCGGGAAGGAGTGTGAGGAAAAGGAGCGGCAGCCATCGCCAGTTTGTGGTCAGCTGCTTACTAGAGAAGAAGGTCACTCTTGATTGCCGAGCAAATTTGTTGTAAAAGCTGAGATTTGCTCTAAGTTTAAACTCTATTATCTCGGAAACTGGCAATGAAAAATTTTTGGGCCCGTGAGACTTTTTGATCAGGACTGTGAGACGAACTAAATGATGCCACATTCATCAAATTTGATCCTAGGCCATTTTCCATGAGGATTGTGCCACATCCTTTGCAATCGTTTCCAAAAAAAAAATCCAAGTGTCCCTTTACTTTCTTAATCACCCTATATAAGTGTAAAAGCTATAAATTTGGAGGAAACTCTATTTGATTTCTAATTTGTTGAGATTTACATAGATATATGTATAGAGAATTAAAGAACAGCAGATAGAGTGGAATAATATTCTGAAATATAATGATATTTTATACGAGAGAGTGGAAGAAAAAAAAAAAAAAAAAAAAAAATGGTAAGAGTGCTCCACCTCCTTGTGTGCTCTAGGTACTTCCTTCCCATTTTTGAGAGCCTCTGGCAGGTCGCTATCTCTCTTCTTTTTCCATCCTTGTTTGAGAATACATTGGTTGTCCTTGAGTGGCGTAACGTGCAATTTGGCAACGTTTTATTGTGTCCATTGAAACCCATGAAAAAGATCGAACTGTGGGGCTGTTGCACACTTTTGCTATAAGCACTTTAACAGTCGATTCTGGTGTAAAAACCTCCAAAAATAACGATGGCAGCACTAAAAACTTCCAAAATCCACTCCTAAACTCGATAAACGCTTTTATTTGCGGGGGGGGGGGGGGTAATGGTGGCTGAGGGTAGTAACAATGGGAAATTCCCATCTAACAATGCTGCAACTCCATCAAGAAGTGACCATTATGAGACGACTTTCATTTGACACTGGTGTCACTAGGTGTTGCGGTACCATTCATCGGATGTGGATCATCACTCTGATGACTAATTACTCTGTGAATCATCCTTGTCAGCATAGAAAGAGTGAAGAAATTAAGATAGGAATCTCCCATTGTTACTGCCCTTGGCCACCATTACGCCCTCGCGTGCTGCCATTTTTATTTTGCGAGGTTTGTACACCAGAATCGACTGTTAAATCGCTTATAGCAAAAGTGTGCAACAGCCCCATTGGGTGTTCGGTGAACACCTTCGAATTCCATCTTTTTCATGGGTTTAAATGGACACAATGCAATGTTGCCAAATTGCACATTACGCCACTGTTGTGTCTTCCCTCTTTTTTTTTAACCTGCCTAATCGTTCGCTGTGAAATATCAGCATCACAAACCACTGTGTTTGGGGGCCTGGACTTTACTTTACGACTATGTAATATTTTCTTTTACGTGTTGTAATGTGAGATTTCCTTTTTTCTTTCAGATATTACAAGAACTTGAATATGGGCCGAGTGTAGATTGGTGGGCTTTAGGTGTTCTAATGTATGAAATGATGGCAGGTCAGCCTCCGTTTGAAGCTGATAATGAGGACGATCTCTTTGATTCTATTCTGCGAGATGATGTACTGTATCCAGTATGGTTATCCAAAGAAGCGATTTCAATACTTAAAGGGGTTTGTAACTTTTTCCCTCTTTTTCGACGAATCGTTCAAAATTAGAAAATTGTGAGAAAGTGTGGAGACGTGCATTTTAGTAGATACGGGAAAAGTGTAAACAAAGAGTTTTGGTACCAAAACCCGTGGAATTGTAGAAATCTATTAAACTCTCTCCGCTTACATAGACTGTCCCAAAAGTACTGCACTTTTTTTTTTTTTTTTTTTTTTTTTTTTTTTTTTTTTGACAGGCGAACGGTTTCAGGTATTGATATGCATTTTGCTTAGGGCTAATGTCCTTGTAAATGTAAATAACAACAAAACAAGACCAATCTGAGATCTCTAAGTTGAAAATAGACTGAATTACAGAGTTTTTAAAATGACTTGTCCACCTGCCCCTACAGGATTTACATCAAGGGAAAAAAAAAAAAAAAAAAGATTTTGAGAATCAAGTGGTTTTATTCTACAAATTTTACAGAATTTTACGGAGTTTCTCAAAATGTTTGCTTCATCAATAGACCGACTGAACACGTTTTTCTTTTTCAAAGTATTTTCCTTTACTTTGAACGCGGCTTTCTCAACCGTTCTCCCCATTTCTGCAAAAATGTTTTGTTTTCTTTTTCAAAATCTTCTCTCTTCAAGCTGTTTAAGAAGATTTCCACTGCTATTTTGATTTCACCAGTCAAAGTTGGTAAATTTACACTCACATTGCTGTTGAAAATCTTATCTTGTCATTTTACCCATTGCTTTCGCTCATTTTGTCTTATTCTCATTCTTATTCAGTTTATGACGAAGAACCCAGCTAAACGTCTTGGTTGCGTTACTTCAGAAGGAGGCGATGCAGCCATTAGAAATCATCCTTTCTTCAAAGATGTAGACTGGGAAGCACTAGAAAATAGAAATGTGAAACCTCCTTTCAAACCAAAAATAGTAAGTTCAATTATTCTCTTTTCAGTTTTCACTCTTTTTTCTGCTTCTTGTTTTAAATTTAGTCTTTGATTTTTATATCCATGGGATTGAAATCTGGGAAAGTTTCGCCTGAAATCATCTTAAATGTATTTAAGGAGGTCAGACTTCACAAAATTATTCTTTGTCTGTAATAATGAAGATTGGTCCAAACTTCAAGTTTTTATCTCAACTTGTTCAAAAGTTAGACCGTGGCAATATGGTTCCTTTTGATTAATTGAGAGGTTAGTTAGACGTAAACAAACCTTCAACTCGTAAGGTACGAGTTTTTTTTCAATTTTAGCCCATTCATTCTCGCAAACTATGGGGCTTATTGATGAGAGTAGGTCGTTTCTGCCCGCAGCATCCAAAGCTGCGCGTGAATCACATAATTTGCCGAGTGTTACAAAAAAAAATTCCATGAGTTCAGTTAGATAAGCCGCATCCCGATTTTTGAGGGTCGAAAAGTGGGAAAAAGTGCGGCTTATACGCACGAATATACGCCAGGGGTGTGCGAATCCAGTTTTTTCATTCCGAATCCGAATCTGAATCTTAAAATCAAATTTTCCCGAATCCGAAGCCGCGCCGTAAAAGTTCGAAAAAAATTGTTCTAAAGTGCGGCGCTTTTATTTTCCTTACGATGTAATGAAAAATGAGAAGAAAATATTTGTTTTTTGATTTATCTTTACTATTCTATTTTGCTGATCGCGCGCACTTTTGGTGTTGATCGATTACCGCCCATTATCCCCGTTTAGGTTCATCTATATTTGGAAGACGCGCCGGCGCCACATTCGTACCAAATCGTGATGATAGTAGTTTCCGTCGTTTTAGCAGGCGCTAATGTATAGAGGGGAAGAGGAAAAAAAAACATATGAAAGGAGAAGAAAAGTTAGAAAAACGAACAAATTATAAATGTATATGAAAAAAAAAAAAAAAAAAAAAAAAAAAAAGATTCGAAAATTTCGAATCCGAAAAAAAATTTCGAATCCGAAAAAAAATTTTGAATCCCGAATCCGAATCCCGTCGGATTTGGATTCGGATTCGCACACCCCTAATATACGGTAATCAATCAAAATTAAGGTCTGAGGGATACAAGAGAATTTATTGATTGTTACACAAATGAATGGAGAAACGAAGCAGAAACAGAGAGTGGAGTAATATACATGAGAAAAGAGAGAGAAAATATATTTAGAGCACTTTACCTCCTTGAGTGCTCTAATTACTTCCTTCCCAATTTGAGAGTTCCTGGCAGGTCGCCGTTACTCTCCTCTTTCCTATCCTTTGTTTTGAGAATACTTTGATTATCTTTCCTACCCCTTCTTTTTTTATGCAGTCCAGTCGTTTGCTGTGAAATATCAGCATAACAAACCACGTGTTTGGGCGGCTGGACTTTACTACTACTACTACTACTGTTTTCTCTGAAACAAATTACACATTTACTTGAGACAAGTTGCAGCGTTTATTATCAGACAGCTTGTTTTATTCTGTTGAATTTTTTAAATTTTTATAATTGTTATTCCTGGACGATGTATAGTTTCCATACTGATGCCTCTTCATCTTTTTTTGTAAATTTCAGAAAAGTAAGAAAGACGTGCTGAATTTCGACTCAGAATTTACGAAAGAAGAGCCAAATTTAACTCCAGTGAAACACGAAGTTCTTATTTCAATCAACCAAGATGAATTTAGAGGATTTTCATTTGTAAATCCTGATTTCGATCCAGGACGGTTTCATCCAGAATTTTCCAAATAAATTTCACCTCACTGGTACACTATCTTGTACAATTTTTTAGGAATTTTATTCGCTCCTTGATTGGTAAGACTTTTCTATAACCTAGCCAGAATTGTATTTGTAATATAATTCGCGTATTTATTACAATCGCTAATGTATATTATTTATTCTTTCAGAACTCCTCTTTCAATACAGCAGTACAAATTCATTGTATTATTAGCTGTATTTTATACAGTTTAGGCTTTTATGTTCTATCTAATTCACTTTTTGTACTTGTTCTCATTCTTTCTCATTTTAAAATTTGACGGTATACTTTTTTGTGAAAATTGAAAAAAAAGGTATTTTACAAATTTTACTGAAAAATAACTGAATCATGATTTTCTTGTATGATGATCCAATCTTTACCAATGCTTGTTTTGATAGCAGGTGCATTAAATTCTGTGTATTTTTATCAACTTTATCAGTCTATTCAGTTTTTAGGATTGCAAGATTGCTGTATCGCTTGAATTCTTGGTTATAGTCTGATATTCAAACGTTCATTTAATGATAATTTGTTAATTTCATGAACTTTTGTGAAAATTCCAGGATTTTCTGCATCTACCTCTCAACTAAACTTTGCAGTCACTGTTTTTAATTTTCTTTTCCCTTTTTTTTAAGGGAATCTAAAGGCGCTTATTTTTCTGAAAACTTTTTGAACTATGCCATGATTGACTTCTAAGTCAGGAGGAATTTTTGAGTGGAATAAGTTTCTTCCATCAGGTAATCAGGTTTTATAAAATCTGATTTCCTGACTTGATGGTGAAGTGCAAAAAATTGGATTGTTGAATATTCATTCGATTTCTAGCTTCAAAACTGTTTTTCAACCTTTAGTAGAGCTCAAACCTGAAAGGGTGAAATTGCCTTCAAATGGAAGTCATGCAATCTTCCTGGGCCAAGACAAGAAGTTCGCAAAATTGCAAGATTTGTGTAATTGCAGTTTGTAAACTCAAGATGTAACTGTTTGCCTGTGATTTTTATTCAATTTAACTTGTAAACTTGAATTAAGTTTTCTTTCCCAGAATTATGACATCCTGTAGTTTTGTTTCACCCGAAATTGAATTTTTCTCACCAGAAGCTCGGGAGAGCTGAAGTGAAAAGATGAAAAGGCATTATCTTTTAAACTTGTCAGTATTACTTTTTGTATGGCGAACGGGAGAGGAAAAGAAACTGAATCGTGTTGGTATTCAAGTATCGCCTTTTTCCCCAGTACCTTCTCATCCAAGTTTTCCGAAAACATCACTGGTGTCAAAAAACCACTTGAGTGTGATTTAAGACTGACTGTATTTTCTTACCTATTGATTGTTTGTTCTAAGTAACTGTATTATTTATCTTTTTAATTTATTGTTTTGTGAATCTGTTAATTTCAACTGTCACTTTTTTTTTTTTTTTTAATTTCATGGATCTGTCCTGCATCAACTTTTCCCAACATTTGAATTTTATTGCAAAGCAACCATGTACGTACTAAATGGTCATATTGTAATATTGGGCAAACGTAAATTGGATAAATGTTGTGAGACGAATACTCCTGTAACCAATAGGTTACATGTTATTATTTTTTGAGACCGGTGAATTATCATTATTGACAACATAAAATTTCATCAATCCCCTCTAAAATCTGAAGGAATAATCTTTGAAATTTGATTTTCATGCTGTACAGCATGCTCACAATGCTATGTACTGTTTCCAATCCCATTTCAGCTTATTTTCCTTCTTTTGACGTTGTGGAAGTTTGTATTATTGTAGGTGTAAGTCAATTGAACAAATTTTCTTTGCTTTCAGCTCTAGTCGTTTTAATTTTTTACTATTTTTTGTTTCATTGTTTTACTTTGTTGCTGTTTATTTATTTATTCATTCATTCTTTCATTTATCTTAAATTTTGTTTATTTTGAAACCAATGTCTGTTTGTAAGTTTATTTTGTACTCTCTCTAAGTCGAATATGGTCTTTAAGTTCTACTCTAAGAAGTCAATGGATGATTATTATCTCCCTTTAAAGTTCAAAGTTTAAGAATTTTTTCTCCTTTAATGGACTTTTATTAGAGGAGGGAGGGGGCATGAACCAATTTAACATTTCGGCTTACGGAGCCGAGACATGAAACTGTTTCAAAAGAATGCAAATTACTTTTAGTTTTCAAAAGTACGCCGTCATGATTTGCAGCTTTTGTCAATGATAAAATTGACGAGCTCAAACAAAATTTTCAGTCAATTTATCAGCTAGATATTTTTGATTGAAAGTACAGTGGAGAGGTTATGGGTGCTAAAGTAAACAACAACTAACTGATCATTAACTTCGATTTTTAAAGAGCTCTTGCCTTTTGGTTCTGATGTTAAATATACTATACTGTACAACATATCGTGGGATTCGACACTGCTATTCACAAAAAGAGTTGAGTAAAAT
This sequence comes from Trialeurodes vaporariorum, assembly GCA_011764245.1. NCBI lineage: Eukaryota > Metazoa > Arthropoda > Insecta > Hemiptera > Aleyrodidae > Trialeurodes > Trialeurodes vaporariorum. Next base: position 42,147,871 of record VMOF01000002.1, read on the forward strand.
AGGCAAGTAATTAGGTTTAAAGAGCGAGGCTCCATAAGAGCTAATGTTAAATTGTTTCATACCCCCAGGTAAGGAAGTGCCCTACCCATTTGCCCGTGCCGTGACCGGCCTCAATTTTCCTCCGTGCTATGAGATAGCAGAGGCCAGTCTTCTTCTGGAATGTCTTTGCTTTAATCAAAGTATTCTTGTGCTCACCAACTTTTTCCGAGCTCCACTTCTTAAGTTGCGAATGAAAATTTCTGTGAAGGCTGAAGGAGTAATAATTAATTTGATAATTTGACACTTGATAACCTCTTTGATAATGCTTGCTCATGTGCTTTGTCTGTATTATAATTTTTTCTTTAATAGTTTCAACTAACAATTTAGATGGTATTGTCATTGCATCTTTTGTGTAGAACATGATTTCAGGGATGTTGGATAACTATAAGTTATGGGTGAGTGTGGGCCAACCGTCTACCTTAGAAGTTTTTCTCAAAATGATAGAAAGCATAAAGCGGTTTTTTAGAGCAGATGATTTAGGTCTTTATCAGTGGCGTAGTGTATTGGGCCCATTTAAATCCACGTAAAAAGTTGAATTTCAAAGGTGTTCACTGAATTCTTAATATTTGAACGCAAAAATTATCGTTCAAAACGCAAAAGTGAATTGACAAAATGCAAAAATGAGGCCAATAATTCAATGTTTATTTGGAAATATCTCTCTTGTAACTCATCCGGTTGAAAATCTAATCAGTGAGTGGACCAACTACATCTCGAGACAAATCGATGAGTATCAGGTGTTATACGGTTTTAATCAGTGGTTTTCTTGGAATCAGTGTTTAAAAATCAAATAACGCACAAATTGACGAAAACGAGCCGTTTAGTAAATGATGTGTGTCTTGTCTGTGGATGCCACCGTCTTGCTGGGGGGGGGGGTTTGGATTTGACCTGGTGGCTACGGCTATTATGATAGTTCAATCTTTTTCATGGGTTTTAATGGACAAACTGCAATGTTGCCAAATTGCACGCCACGCCATTGGTCATTTCATATAACTGTCAATCTAGTTTTCTGCAGGCTCTTCAGTGTGTGGTCGACCTTGATGATTGCAGTTTTTGAATAATCAATTCATGACCATTACAAACGGAATATCCTACATTTTGACTTTCACCTTTCTCCTCCGCCCTTTAAATTGTGTCCGACGCTCGCCTGCAGTTTCAATACCGGTACTAAAAGCAGCGGCAGCTCCTGCAATTTGACAACAATTTTTTCCCTCCATTTGATTTAATGCAAAATAATAATAGTGAAGCAGTGCCTCACCCGCAATCGATTGTTTTACATAGATTCTAATGGAAGGAAAACATCGTTGCCAAAGTCCACAAGCCGCCACTGGCTAAGAGTTGCGAAAGGATTGTCTGCAAGAATTTTTCTGTATCTTACTTTAATCTTTTACTTTATTTGATTGCCATGCCCTGACACCTATCATCTTCAAAGAAACGATCTTATTTTGTAGTCACATTTTTCTTAGACTTTTCATTGATTGCATCCAAATTCGATGACTTTTTTCCTGGAAATTAGTTTAGCAGTTTTGTCATTTACAGTTTTTTTCTTTTCCTGTGGAAGTCAGTTTGATTTCCTCACAGTAATATTTGTATTCAGTATCTTCCAGGTAAAAATGATCTAATATCGTCGATCAATGATATGGTTGATCTTTGTGAAAGGAAGTGGCTCTGTCTGAGTAGTATAATTTTATTTTGTGCTTAAAAAAAACAGTTTTAACAGCTGATAAATATAATACCAAGTGTTAAGCAAGGGCTTTTGAAAGATTCAAGTTCATAAAACTTTAGTAATCCTGAAGCAATTCAAAACCGTGCCCCCAGAGCTGTAATAATTTAGATAGAAATATTGTTTATCAAGTAATTGAACGAGTAACAGAAGGGAAACGATCATATGTATATATTAACATACCTTTTAAAACGTTCACCTCTTCGAATGTTTCTGTTTTGACAGTTAGAAAAATTATTATCTGCCGCACTGATTTACTCTCAAAGACAATAAAATTTCAATTTTTGTACATTTTTTTTTTTTCATTATTAAGTTGGGTGACAAAAATTACTAATACTAGTAAAACTAGTAATATTTCTTTTCACCTTTCAATAGCAACTTTTGGCTTTTCTAATTTAATTCTAATTTTCAGTGCTAGTCATTTTCGACTTCCATACAACATTTTTGATTCAGCCTTTGCTATCGTTAAAATATCGACCCTTGTTTAGGTGATCGTTTTGGCAGGTATTGCTCTCTTAAATATTATTTATTTATTTCATTATTTTATTGTTACCAGGAACATGATAAGTGTCTCTCAAGTTTTCTTGCAGTAAATGAAGAATATTTCTTTCACTATTCTTAATTTGATTGTGTGTTTCACCAAAGCTTTTACTCTGATCGCAACTATCCCCATTTTTGGTTCAACCTTTTCAGTGCCAAGTTATTGTTTTGCCTGCAATATCTCCAAGGCTGAGTTTATTTTCTCAATTACAGGATAAACCGGTCTTTTTAAATGTTTTGAGCTCTGGGGCTTTAATAAGGTGCAGCTGAAGACTGTGCAAGACATTTGGTTACAAGACTTCTCGTCCTGTTTTTTTTGTCCACTTTTTTTTTCTTCCACGTTATTTAGTCCTTGATAATTTGTCCTTTCAATTTTCGTCCCGTAGCACATTTGGTCCACTCATTATTTTTGTCCTCGACTGTAACGTCCATGAGTTTTTATTCCAATTAATTTTGGGTCCAGAGTATGTCTTTTGTCCTGTGATTTTAGTCCAATGTTTTTTGTCCTCAAAAAAAAGTTTGGTTCGTCCAATAAACATTTTTGTTCGTTTTCGTTGGTTGACAGGTAAAACTTGTGAGTCTTTATTTCAATACCAGAGAACATATTCAATTGGATTTTACCACTTTATTCAATGCAGTAAAGCATTTCTCAGCAACTATTTTTAAAAGAAACAATCCCGCTCAACATCTTACAGTATTAGGTTCTAGATTACCAGAAAAATACAGTCAGACTTAAAATTTGTGAGTCTTTGTTTCCACACCAGAAAATGTAGGTATTCAATTGGATTTTGGGTTTACATGAGTTAAAATTTACATGAGTTTAAATATGGATTTAATGCAACCGTTGCCAGATGCCAGATGGCACGCACCGCCACAAAAGAATATAAATCAAGTTAATCGCGTTGGTTTACTTTAAAAGTCTATTAAGCCTCTGAGAATCCTCTTCCGAAGAAAAGATTCCATCGAAAGTAAATCCTATATGTTGCTATATCGCGATGAAGCTCAGTAAAAACTTTTCTTTTCACTTTTTTTTCTGGGAATTGCATTTTCTCAAAAGATGAATTAATAAAAAACCTAGTAGTAATACAGTATAAATATGCTTTTGGTGGAATTCTACTTCTTTATTTTATTTCACCTGTAAACTAACAAAAAGGAGCATTGGACGAAACCAACTTTTTTTTAAGGACATAAAAAATTGGACTAAAATTATAGGTCAAAAGAAATACTTTGGATGTAAAAATAATTGGACTAAAAACTCATGGACGTTGCAGTTGAGGACGAAAATAATAAACGGACCAATTGTTCTACAGGATGAAATTTGATTGGACAAATTACCAAGGACCAATTTTCATAAGACAAAAAAAAATGGACAAAAAATCGAGCGGACGAAAAAAACGGGACGAAACGTCTGTTAACCAGACATTTCCATGTAAACTCGTAGTTGGTATGGAAGAGATTAATAAGCCTCCCTCTTTGATTATTTTTAAGGGCCGTTGTTTTTGTTTTGTTTTGTCCTGCTGACTTAATCTTATCAATTATGTATTTGCTTTTTATTCTATTTTGTATTATTTTTACATATTTCTTTTTTTCCAATTGTATTACTTTTATCTATTTTTTCTCCTTCTGCCTCTGCTGTTATTTCTCAAGAAGAAATCTGTCAAAATGTTTTCATGAATCCCTTTAGTCAGTGGATAGTTTGATTATCATTCCGAAAAAAGAAAAAATTAAAATAGAATAATTTATTTCCGTGTTTTTCAGAAGATATGGTAGTTTTGATGAAATTGTTTTAGTCACCTATCATGGGTGAAAAATACTTCAGTCATCATTATATCAGCATTTAAGCCAGTAACCCTCTGTACGCATATTTTACCTCCTACTTCGATCTGTCTTGTGAAACTGTAAATTCTTCCTATTTCGAGCACGCAAGCATTAGAAGTTTACAATTTAAAATTCTTTGACTTCACTTCTTCCATTTTCACTCTGTCAAATATTTACTAGTTTCTCTTAGTACTTCAAAAATGCTATAAGCTCATTCTCTCTTTTAATTTTTGTGAAGAATTATTCATTTTCATAAAAGAAAAATATGAGTTTGGCCATGATTTCTGACTCCTATTTTTTTCTTCCGAGTCTGTGCTCATGCGTACAAGCACTTTAGATAAGTTGTAGTCATTAATTTTTTTTAAGTGTAGTTTGATCAAAAGTGTAAGAACAAAGTAATTTTAAGTGAAGGTATAAGAGTTGGTTGTTTCTTTTTTTAAAAATTATCAGTCTCTTAAACTGGAATTTTTACTAATGATTCCTCGTTAATGAAATGTAAGTACACTCATTGTAAGCTTAATGGATGTACGGCAAACTTTTGAAGCAAAAGATTTGATTCTACTAATTTTTCAGATGCCTCCTTGAAATAAAAATCACACTAACCTCAATAATTTATAAATAGAGACAGCAGAATTTCATTTCCATAAAATTGCGTAAATTTTTTTTTGTCTGGACAAGGCTGGGACCCCCAGATAGGAGTAAAGATCTCACTCTCCCAATTTCAAATTTAAAATGCAAAATCACACAAATAACACTAAATCTATCCCAAAACATGAAACCACGCACAAAATTTCCCATTTTAAACACCGATAATTGTGAAATGACCTGAAAATTGAAACTTTGCTTTTTTCGTGCTTTTGAGCGGAAATCGCGCGTTTCAAGTTATCTGTTGGAATCCTTTTGGTTTTTCGGCATTTTCAGAAATGCAGTTGTTAAGAAGCTTCATGCAAATTTTCTGAAAGAGTAGGTTCTGAGAAAAAACGTACGGATACATTGGGATAATTTGTTGGTGAACAGGTTAATTTTCCGTGAAAACAATTTTGAGTAACGAGTGTTGAGAATAAAAAGAAATGAAAAAATGACCGCAAAAACAGGGAAAAATAACCAAGGAATCAGGAGAAAATAATCATGATAAAATGGTGTCTCTATTTATAAAATTTTTGATCAACTTTGTCTCCCTACCTGTGGTTACTTGATAATTTGCCTTCATTTTAGCTTGTTTTATCATAATTCTGTCTGAAAGAATAACTGGTGATCAATACAAGGATGTTAGGTTTCAATCTACGTTTGTTTGCTGAAAATTTTAGAAAATACCAAGGGCAGTATTTATAGTTGTCAGATAATTATCTCCGCAAGTTGAGGAGTATCACATAATGGATGAATTTCGGGGCTGAGGAGAATTCGAGCATAAAATGCTCAGAGACAAGGAAGATAAAAGGGTGCAGCTGGAGGGACTTCCCGTAAAGTAATAGCCCAGCAGGAAAGTTATCCAATGACTGTGAATACCACCCCAAGTTACAAAACTATTGCGTTTCTAAATTAAGTAACTGAATACACTAATAAAATATGCGCACATTTTTGCAAAGCTCTGCATTTAAGTCAAATTCTCTGTTTGTAAATATTTTTTTTCTCTTTTTTTAATTGGGTTATTTATTCATTTATTTATCTATTTATTTATTTATTTTATTTTGTTTGGTTCCTTTTTATTATTCACTCAGGGTTACCTCTCTAGTCAAATTTTGACCGGCTCTTTATCTGTCTCCCAAGCTTGTGACTTGTTCATTAAATGACTCGTTGAATTGTGTCACAGACCATGTTGTTTAAAGTATAAGTATTATGTTTTGTATGTCAGGTTATGAGTGAGAAATCGGTCAGTAAGCTGGTTGGTCTGAGAGAACTTTCAACATTACTCTGAAATTTTTTACTAGCAACAATTTGCTGTTGGCTTGTAGAATTTTTGCGCTGGTCACTTATTTGAAAAAGTGAAAGTTTTTTTTAGCATGATTGTGTGTGAGCGTGGATTTGAACAAAAAACTGCAAAATGGACAATCAGTATTTGATCAATCCGACAGTAAACTTTCCTTTTGAGATATTTCCCTGTTTTGAGGTTAATTTGTATGAAAGTGTTTACATGTTTCACTGTATAGATTCTCCCTAAATACTATTTCATAAACTTCCAATTTGCTAAATTCTCAACCTCACTAAGAATTTTTTTTTTCCAAGTAAGGTTTCTGATTTAAAAAATTCAAACCAGTTGTGTTCATTTCAAATAATTGAACTTGTTTTCTTTATAAGCAAAATGCATACCTTACTTTTAAAGAAGATTAAATCCTACCTTCTACCCTATTAATGTGAGAAAAGAAACTGTAATCTACTAAATGTCATGTTTTGATTAATATTGACAGGTCTGTGTTTTAGAGATTTCTCCTCCTTTATTTTCATCAGTATAGCTGGAAATATCTTCCCTCAAATGATTGAGGTCTTGTTTTAACTCTCGGTACTTAGTGACTTTATTTTATTTGAGGATTTCTGTTTTTTCCTAGAGCTAAGTAGAGCATGTTTTAACTGCACAAAAACCGAGAAGTAGAACTTACCAATTTTTATGGAACGCTTAGAAAATTCTAACCCACAGTGTTTGAGGAACGGATGTGTGCGTATAAAAGAATTACCTTGAGTTGCCAAAATCCGCACGTTCTTTTCTGATCAGCAAGTACAGTTAGAAAAAACTAAACTCCCAGACTTTCAGTTTTTAAGAAAGATTATTTTTTCTGAAAAAATTATAATCTACTAAAAATCCAGCTGGTCCCCCGACCCCCCCCCCTTTTATTTTTAACTTTAACGAATAAACTTGCACCAATCTTGCAATATGGTAATAGAAATTTCTCTGTTTTTGACTGGTCATTTTGAAATGTTCAAGATGTGAACATTTACAAAGCCCACAAAGAAAGTTTTTAAATTTAGCCATCGTTAACTATTGAAACAAATCTCTGTTTGTTTATGGCAGGTAACTTGACTTGCAGTGACTTCCGCAGTTAATTCTCAGGCCACCTCTTTCGACGATCTTGTATGCTAATCTGATTTGAGACTTTTATCGTAAAATAGACTTTAAAAACTTCAATTCTATTGAAGATTTGATAGCTTGACAGAGTTCACTGATATGTATAAGTGCCAAAAATTTCCAAAATGTTTATCGGGATTGAGTTACCATTCAATTTAAAGTACTTATTGCAGGGAGTTGGAGGAACGGGCTTAGCTCCATCTGTCTCCTTTTGCCTTTTGTATAAATTTATGAACACACACTAGTCAGACGCTTCATCAAAAAGCAAAGTTTGAGAGAAAACGATGCCTATTTCCAGTGTCTTTTTGTCCTCTCAGAAAACTTTGCCTGAAAAGGAGGTCAAGTTTCCCAATCTTGTTTGCTCTTTTCCACATTCTCTTTTATTGATCAAACCCTACTGCACTCCCTACACCAGTTGGTTTTATTTTTTCTCTTATTGCTGAAGCAAAAGGTCAGGGAGGTGATTACGGAGGATCGGATCGTTTTGAGTATCGTTATTGTTATTGAGTACATATGACCTTATGGGTGGCTAGACTGATCGAATCGTTTTGAGCCACTCGTAACGATTGAAAAGAATGAAAGGAAATGATGAGTCGGGGGCTGTCGTAATCTCAATCGTTTGAAGTTGGAAGAGGTGAGGAGGGGGTCACCTGCGTGATCAATTTGCGCAGAAGCTAGCCCATTTCATTTAATGCAAACGATAACGATAACGATACCCAAAACGATCCGATCCTATGTAATCGCCTCCCTGGGAATAAATAAATTTGGACGGCAAGGAGGCTGAAGGAGCGTGGTGGTTGTGTCTGCTCCTTGCTTAATTAGGCGCACAATTGGTCAGATTTAATAATTGCTTTCTTCAAATGGTTGAAGATCTTGTATTGATGTATGTTAAATAGAACTTTTTTAAACAGTCATTTTGGTCATTTATGTTCATGAATTCATTCTATTTAAGTTACTGTGGGCGTTGATTCTGAATGTATATGAGAGTCGAAAATAGGTTTTGAATTCCTTCAAAGAGATTCTTTTCCTGGTGCACATTTGAATTGAAAAATTCTGATTTTCTCAAAACTAACTAATGAAACCGGTGAAAACCATCAGAAGTATTCAACTAATTCATTCTGTCTGAAATTTTTGCAATCATTCAGTTACTTTGAATAATTGTTGCTGTTAGATGAAAATTATGAAAAAAAATTGAACAGATCTAGAACTTTGTTTTCGTTCTATTAAATTTTAAATTTCTTCCATTTTTAGTTGAATCATACATTTTACATTATCTATAGTATAAAATCTAAATTATGATTCAGTTACGTTTATGGTTTTAAGAGATTTTGTAAAGAAGCGCACATTATTAATTGAATTCTCCTCTTTAGAATTTTCTTGCGATATATTCCTCTGAAGTTTCAAATTTCACTTGCGTAGACTCCTAATTTCTCTGCATGTTTCAAAATGCAAAAGTGATTGCATCAGTTACTTGCCTCTCCTAAAACTTGCAATTACGGTAGCAAGCTTTACATATTAAATTATTATTCTAGGTTATTTTTTTTTTCCAATTACTTTATTGATTATTATATATAATTAAATCATAGTTTTAGACACCTTCTTGTTAAATTTTAAATAAATTTTATATAACTTAGAAATTTTAATCTCTAGAGTAGAAAAAGTTATCAATTTTGATTCAATGCCAATTTCTAGTCAATATTTTTAAATGAATTGAAAAAAATTAAAAAAGAAGTTGAACCTAACCCCAAAATTTTTCAGTTTGATTTCGCCAATATTTTTCCATTCCCCCTCTTTTTTATGCCCCCTTTTTCTGCTGATAAATCATCATCAAAGGTTCCTTTATTTCTTTAAAAATGAAAGAGGAAAGTGATAAACATATTGTTAAGTTGATGACTTGAATTATTATGCACTTCTCTCTCCCCCCCCCCTCCAACTTCCTTTATCATTTCTCTGAGTTTGTTTTTTTTTTGCGCAAAATCTCTCTTTGTAACAGAAAGTCTCACCTGCCTTTCTTATTTTTACTGAAAAAGATGACTCAAGATGATACAATTCATTTTCTTATTATTAACTTTGCGATGTTGTTGATTTTGAGAGCTTCCTCTCCACCAGCCTTCAGCAAAATAAATAAGGGTTTAACCAACATTTTTAAAGTTCCTGAAGTTGTGCTATCTGTGTCTCAAAATTCATGGCTAAAAGGATCATGAAACATCAAGTTTGGTCTTTTCTAGAAGTCTACACAGTCAGAGAACTAAGAGTTTGACTGGGTCCATTGCAAACTTTTGCTACAGCAATATGGAATGTTAATTCTGATGTAAAATTGGGTGAAAATTCCATCGGCGGCATCAGAAAGTCATTATATGCAATAATCAACCCACAAGAGGCGTTTAACCAAAATCTAAGATGGCGGTGTAAGAGCGAGTCAACCCGTATGCATGCACCATGAACATCAAAGATGCCCGACGCCAACAACCTCACAGCAACATAAGTCATGTATTTGTCTGTGTTGTGATGTCGGTGTTTACAGTCATGGAAAGTTACGGTGTCGGACATCTTTGTTGTTCTTGGTGCGTGCATACAGCTTGACTTGCTCTTTTACCGCCATCTTGGATTTCAGTTAAACGCATCTTGTGAGTTGATTGTTACATTTCATGACTTTCTGATGCTGCCAACAGAATTTTCATGCAATTTTTTATCAGAATCATAGCTTCATGTTGCTGTAGCAAAAATTTGCAATAGACCCAAGAGTACACCTGAGTATGTTTTATGAATCCTTTTTGCGTAGGCAGAGTTTTGTTCATTCTTGCCTTGTAGATACATTTTTCAAAGTCAAAACTGTCGTTAGATGATAACCATTTTAATATTGAGGTGATAAATGAAGCTTCCAGTGTCAAATTTTCTAAGTAATCAAATTATAAACTGCTTATTTTCAGTAATATTTTCAGTAATGAATTGTGCATCCATTGAAATCATAAATTTCTTGGTTAAATGTTTGATTTTAACCCCTATAAAATCCACATCCACATCTATTATCATAAAATGAATGTTTGATCCAATTTCAATCAATTCTATTTTTATTATAAATAAGGTGCCGAAAGGCGCTGGTGTTTTGTAATTTGAAATGTTCTCTGGAGCATCCTGTATGATTCCTTGCTTTGACCTCAAACTGGCAATTTGCTAGGTATTCAAACTTCTTAAAAGCCATTCGATTTTTCTCTTGAATTATCCATGAACCTTTGTTTGAAAAAATCTGAAAATAAAAAATTTCGTAGAGAGCTTTTAAAGGCTCAAAAGAAGGCAAAAGTAATTTTCTCTTAAAAAAATTGCAAAGTTGGAGCTCCAAGTTAAATTTTTATAGCCATTCTTGAACTTTCAACTTTACATCTCTCTCTCTACCTATATCTCGTCTCTCTTTACATCCTTTGTGTTTGACAGTAATGCTCAAGGCAAGCTCTGACCTACGAGCCATACATTTACCTAGAGTGGCAGCCTAATGAGTAACCTGCATAACCACCGTGGAGGATTTTTAGGTTAGATGTAAGTGTAATTGTGTCCATTTATTCCCATGTATTTTGGTAAGGCGCACAGTGAATCGGAATGTGCTTTGATCCATTGTGCGCCAAACCAAAATAAATGGGAATAATTGGACAAAAATCACACCTTAAACCCAACCTAAAAATCCTTCATGGTGGTTACGCAGTTTACCCATTAAACTGCCACTCTAGATAAATGTATAGCTTGTTGGCTCTGACTTTGTCACTATTAAAAGATGAAAGGTAACTGCATTATTCATCTTTTTTGTCCTCACGAAATAATTTTGCTGAGATTCCACTTGTCAGTTGAAAAAGGTAGACCAACCAACTTGTCAGGTGGACACTCAAATGTGTAGAGTATGTTTTACACACCTAATTTTCAATTCATGCAGTCTCTTTGCCTATTTACCTCATATTTTATTCCTCTTTGTCTGGAATCTCATTTTGAAAGTCCAAGTAATGGCGCCTTTCTTTTGTTGTATAAGCTCGTCTTCTACGTAAATTGCATTCTTGGCAGAGCACTTTTCATTACTTTCACGATGATGAAACTTGGACAAAATATTTTCTGAAGAATATCAAATAATAATGATACATAGTTATAAAAAAATGTAAGAAGTTTAAAATAAATTGAAAAATGCCAGTGGGGGTTAAAGGAACTTCTATTTTTTTTTGTTTAACTGTATATGGAAAAATTGTTGAAAAATTCTGTTCATTCGAAATCGGTATTTACAATAATAATTTTCCTGTACTAGAACAAATGAAACGCAAAGTTTCATGATTGATTTCAATCTCTCAGCTGTTTGAAGATGAAAGTTCAATTCAAAATTTAAATGAAAACAGCCTACGTTTTTAGACATAAAAAAATTTGCTGTCTCTATTTCTTCAATGCGTGTTTGGATAATTTTTTAATTACATTCTGATTGTATTTTTAAAAACAAACTCATGGTTTGGGTGGCTGGACTTTACTACTACTACTACTACTCCTACTACTTGTTGCTTGAGAAATAGAAAGAAGTATGCTTTTTATTGAATTTAGGTGCCTCCGTTTAAAGTGGTTTCCAAAATGTTGGTCACAAATTGTTTTTGTAACCTGGACACTTCAATCTTCATTACCAATAGAAAAGGAAGATATATAGGCCTTAAATAGAGCTAATCAGGTGGAGCCAAATTTGTTGACAATTTTTTGTTATGAAACCCCTAGAAAATTACGTATACTCTGTCATTAGATTAATAATCGTTTTTTGAAGATCTCTATTTTCTTTTTCCCTTTATGTATTTTATCTGTTTGTTTGATCGATAATTGTTCTCTATCTCTATTGAATTTATCGAGAAGTTAAATTCATGAAATTTATTGTAATTGTAATTACTTCTATTATAAATAAGCTTTTTATTATGATGCATTTATAAGGTACTAGCATTTTAAATGCGAACAAAATTTTAACATTGAAAATGTTCTTTTCTAAGTCTTTTAGTTAACTTTAGTACCTTTTAAGTTGACCTTTCTTAAATGAGTGTCCATTTAATATTCATGAAATTTTAGCGTAACATATTTTACGGAAATTGTACATAACGCACATATGAACTCTTCATATTATATCAAAAAAATTATGTTAATTATTAAAAATCGTATTCATTGTTAATCAACTGGTTTTTTCTTTCCAATCTTTGATTTTAAACTCTTTCTCTTTTTTACTTACGAACGAATACCTTAAAACTGTATCCTTCATAGGCTACATTATCAAGAAATTCGTCCCGTATGAAAGAAAAGTTTATATGATTTCTAGCAGGAACGGTTAAAAATTGCTTTTCAGTGAGACTGTCTTTAAAGGATGTCGCCACTTTAGAAAAAAGCTAGAATGCTAGAAGAAAAACTGCTGATGGAATAGTTTAACCTGTTCACAGTACACGACGTATCAAAAGCCCAGAGCTACCTGAATAACTTTGAACAGTATGGATAAAAGGAACCAAACTTAAAGGATGGGTATAACTTATACACATAAAGAGCTATCTTTCGAGGGAGTTAAAATTTTGGAGGGAGGCAGGCTGTCAGCTCAAAATGTTCAAATGGCAATTCCTATTTTGTGAAACATTTTTACAGAAAAGACATAAGAAGCTAAGCATTTTGGTACAAACTGGAAGTCAATATTGTTTCATTTTTAAGGGATCGAAGGGACAAAGGTATCAACCCATTTTCAATTTATAACTCTTGTATGCAAACATGTAATTCAAAAAAGCATCAAGTACTATAAAACTTGCGTTTTTTCTCCAGAAAAAAGACACCTTTCCACCAAAATTTACCAAAACTTAATTTGTTGGTCCTTGAAAGTTTGACTATCTAATAACCGAGATTTTCTCTCAAAACGATCTGAATCCTTTATTTTGGCATGGATACCATCCTGTGTGCTGACATTAGGTCTTTAAAGCGCTCAAATGCATTTGAAAGTCTTAAAACCTTCATCCAAGCCACAAAAGTCAATCTTGATGATGTGGTCAAATTTTGAATCCAGTGACCTCATTCTTTCAGGCTGTTCCGTGGGTTTAAAGGCTTCTGATTGCTATTGAGCTCTAATTTTAACCCAGCGGACAATTAACAAGCCAAAAATCGGGATTCGAACTGAGTTGTGTGAATGTCACCATCGTAAAACTTTCGAAATTCTCAAGGCATAAAAATGAAGTTTTCGTAAATTTTGGATGACAATTGTATTTTTTCAGAAAAGAGCATACTTTTTAAAGTAGTCTACCTTTAGAATTGAAGGCGCATCTGCAAAAGTAGGGGCTTTTGAAATGTATTTTAACCACATTACGACCAGATTAAGAAGACAAATCATTGTCCGCCCGCTCAAATTAAGGGGGTAGTTAAATATTGCTACTCCGCAGTGCTAATTTTGCATACACATTTTACTGAAGGCTTCCTAGGGAGCATTATTATAAAATGTTGACGATTCGGAGCCGCAAATATGGTGAATGAAAAAACAAACATACTCGGGTGTGGTATTGAAAGGGTTATTGCAGAGATTACTAAGCCTAAATACGAGGCTTGGTAATCTCTGGGCTAATGCGGGCACCAGCAGCTGCGGGTTGACACGAAGTTAACTATTCATACGCGAATGTACCGTTTTAGTCGATCCTTAAAAATGAAGGCGCACCCATGAAAGTAAGACACGATTTCCGGATTGAATCCCGGGATCCTCCGGTATTATGAGTGTTCGAATCGGATACCTAGTTGTGCGTCTACATTATTACACTCTCAACGTATGGACCCTCACCATCTCCCTCCACCCCTCCCCCCCTCCCCCGTCAGATAGGACCTCACCATATCCTATTTATGATTTGTCTAATTTAATCCACCAATTTTCAAATGAGCCGTTCATTGCAATAGTAGTAAAATTGTAAATCCAAGTTTTGACCAATTGAGTTATTGACGTATTACGTATGTCAAATGGTTTCATACTTTCGGGATCCGGTAGGTTAGGTTAGGTTGCATCCAAATGAGAGGACAAATCAGAGCTGCCGTTTTGCGTATTGCGTATTTGCGTACACCGTATTGCGTCGATGACTTTAAAAACCTTGCGGATATTTTAATTAATTAACGACGTTTCCACCGACTAAGAAAAGATCACAGATCAGAGTATTTTCGTGCAGTACACTGAACTGAACTGTGTAATCTTTTCTCAACCGGTGAAATCATCGATGATTTGAAAAATACGATTGATTTTACGCAAAACGGCAGCTTTGGGATAAATTGACCCTTTTTGGACATTCAGCTAGGTACTTCGCAAGAACGATTTTCTCAAAATCAGAATTCTGAACTTAAACCACTTTTGCACGAAATGGCTCAAATCTGAAATCGAAACCATCATGCATTCAAGAAATAGTCGGGGGGGGGGAGCGGGAGGGGGAGCACACCTGAAACACCCTCTGTGTATTCCTTTACTCTGAAAGCGAAAAGTCGGAAGAATAGAATCAAGGGCTTTTCGAACGGGCGGCCGGGGCCGGGCGAAAGCCGAGGGGGGGGGGGGGGGGGAGAGAATAAAAAGAAAAGACAAACTCGCTAATGTATCATTATTGAGATGGTGACTTTGAAAATCTCTGGCGCCGAAAGTGAAGATTTCAAGGAGCGACAGCTAACCAGATGAAACTGGCTCTCGAGTCTGGCGCTCGCAGGATCCTCATGGAAAATTCGGATGAATGTAAACGCGAAGTTTCCCAGACAAAAATCCAACTCTCTCTCAGCCTCCCCGTAACGGAAAGCTCATGCGCTCTGGCGTCTGAATTCTGCGTTATGAGCGCCTGGCATTGAGCACTAAGCAACCTGTGGTGCCTGACTGCCAAATGTCTCCGATTCTCGCAATTTCTTTTCCTACCCCTAAATCCGCATTTTTTATGTTCGCAGCAGTGGCGGCTCGTGCTATGTGGCAACAATGTACGATCTCTATTTAAACTTATGTTAAATAATCGATTTTCCGGAGGTTCAATGTTATCCGCAAGAAATCGGTACTTTTGTATAGATTTATGTGGTAACCATAGTTGCCGAATTGCACAAGCGCCCACTGATTCGGTGAGGCTCGTAACCTTGGGGCTCATTTTTTTTTTCCCCCCAAATTGTGCCCGAAAATCCCCAATAAGTGACCTCCGCTCCCCCTCCCCCGTTCACAACCATTCGCAGTCGTCCATAAGACTCCATGTATAAATTCTGTAAACGAAGAACAGATAAAAAAGACGGCTATTCCTATAGCAATACCGTCTAATCCAGCGGTGCCCAACCTTTTGACAGTCAAGGGCCACAAATATTAAATTGGCCTAACTGGCGGGCCTCATACTTTTAAAAACCCTAGTGAGGGGTCTGGGACCCCCCCCCCCCCCGAAAATATGGGATTCAAGCTCTCTAATGACGTATTGTTCAACTATTTTAGCCTAGAAATCAGACTGCTGGAGACACCTTTAAATGACAAGCGACTGAACAATAGTTTTCGGAAGACATCCGCCCCGTAACCGGTCTCTCGCCCAACGACGTCACTTGTTGACAGTTTCATAAATACGTTTAACTATGAAGTTCCCGATCGGCCAGTTGACTTATTCCGAGGACAAATCCTTATTTTTGCTGCTTCGCAGTCAGCACCAGCGGGCGCGGGCCGCGAAAGGAACCACCGTGGCCCACGATTGGACACCACTGGTCTAATTGTACCGCTGCTCCGTTGAAGATTGGGAGGTTACTTTCGTCTTGGCACGACTGGTACGTGTAAATATGGCAACGTTTTCTTTTTTTGCTCTTTACTTTTTTTGAGCTCTTTTACTTTTTTTAAGCTCTTTTCCAACAAAAAGTGGAGGGGAGCTATTTGGTATGACCACCCCCATGGTATTTTCAATGCTTTGTCGTTAAGTACGGCATTTTTCATACTACAAACAAGACAATTTTATATGCAAAGATTTCGCAAATTTTTATAGTCACGTTCGGTTTTTTTTTTTTTTTTTTTTTTTTTTTTTTTTTTTTTTTTTTTTAATAATCAAGATCAGTAGCGTCTCCATAACAATCATCCAATCACAGTTTTTCCCTCCTTTGACGAGTGGAACTGTAGATTATCTAAAAATTCAATCCAAGTGGAAATAAACCTCAAGCCCTCAGAAATCATGTTCCAATTACCCTCAAAACTAGTCAAAACCCTCAAGAATTTTGAGGGTAACCTCAAGATTCTTGAGGGTAACCTTAAGATTCTTGAGGGTTTTGAGGGTAATTGGAACATGATTTCTGAGGGCTTGAGGTTTATTTCTACTAGGGAATTGAACTATCTAAGGATCGATTTTTTTCAATACGTGTTTATGAAGGCGATACAGCGAATCTTAACTCACGAGCTGCCGTGACTCGATACGACTGCACTGCCCAGTGCACTGCCCCTTGGTTGTTTCTAAAACACTTAGGTACACTTTCGTTTAAAATCAATTTCAAATGGATCTGTCACAACTTTTTTTTTCCTTCTTAAAAATTTAAAGTTAAAAAATATGAGGCAAACAAACCGAGCCTTTGAGAAAATGTCCACATGGATTTTCATCATGGCTCTGCTTCAAAAGCCAGTGGCGTAGCGTGCGATTTGGCAACTTTGAACTTTCTCCACTTAAACCCATTGAAAGTATCGAACTACTGGGTGTTCGGTGAACACCCTCGAGTTCGACCTTTTACGTTGCTTTAAATAGACAAAATACAACGTTGCCAAATCGCACGCTACGCCACTGTCAAAAGCACGCTCCACAAATCCTCTCTACAGGAATAGCTCCTTGAAATGAATAAAATTGTATGAAAGTGGAAAATTTGGCAGCAGTCGTGACGACGCGACGTCTTGGCACAGCAGCGCCTCTTTTCCACCCTATACTGAACCACCCCGTAGCTCAGTGTCCCTCAGTTAGCAACACGCTCAACAGTCGCCAAGCCTCTCCCTCCGTCGATGATGGGAAATTTGCTTCATAAGCCCGCTTGCCTCCGAGTATCCTAAAACAAAACATCGCCCTAAAACTGTTCCCATTCTCTCCTATTTTTCACGTCAATTTTTCGGTTGTGTTAAAACAGGTCCTCTGACCATCGAAGAAATTTCCGCGGAAGGCTTCGCCCAATTTATAGTGTCTTCCTGATTTTTTGAGGTTGTGCAAAAAGAAATTACAATGGTCACGTAAAATTTAAACTCATCGATGTGCGGCCACTAATTTTTTTTTTTAATTTTTTTTCCCTAAATTTTTTTGTGGCTGTAACCCTTTGGCAATGTTAGATCTTCATGAAAGATCTGAAGGTAAGGAAACTTTTCTTATTTTTCATTAATGAACGTCAGTGCATGATATCGTAAAGCGACCTCAAAAATGAGGTCGACAAATTATAAGTCATAATCTTGGTTTCCTCAGTCATTTGACCAGGAACTCTAAATTGAGGTACATATTGATATGTGACTATATAAAAAAAAGAAAAAAACCCTATGCATAAATTCCTACCTACAATCCATGCGGTCAAAAACTTTAATCTCACTTGTAAAACGGGAGAGAAGTATAGTCACCAAATGCATGACACTAATGGGACTTTTTCAATAGCTTTTCACCTCAAACCATTTGTCGAGCGGACTCATTACTGGTTTTGTGAATAAGCGGTTTAACAGTGAAAGTGTTCCCTGATGTTTTCTGTAAGTAACAGATTCAATAGAAAAACAAAAAAAAAGTTGTGATAAAAGTTAGCTTATTGCCCTAGATCTGACTACTCGGAGGTGAAAATGGGGAAAGGGGGAGGGGGAGGTAACCGTTTCAGGGATCCATTCATAAAAGGATTCCATTCATAATGAGACCCCTCAGAAATAGTTTCGAAGAAAAGAGAGCTCTGTTTTCATTTCGAAGCAACTCTTTTGAATTTTGAATTCATTGGAAAGTTTCCAGTTTAAAATTCCTTCGCTTTATAATAAATTGAATCTTAAAGTAACATTTTATCAAATCCTGAGAAGTCAACCCTTTCGGGGATAGTGAGATACACATTGTCCCACTTAATTTAACATGGGATTCGATGGAATTTAAAGGGCTTTTTTGCAAAAAGTTGAATGACCCATCGAAGTTCTTAGGAATTAAAATTTTCTTCTTTTGAGAGGTTTAATCAAATCCCAAAATGCGAGCATGAAAGGGTTAAATGTCTATGAGTGCTGTTATTGATTGAATCAATAGCCTATGTTTCAAAATAAAGATCATGGATTCAATGGTGGATCGAAACAATTGTTTGGAAGAGGGGTGCGGCATGAAATTTGAAAGCTCCACAGGAGGCATTATTTGGATATTTTCTGTTGAAAAAGTAATTCTTCGAGGTTTATTTGGCTGGGGGGGGGGGGGGGTTGAGTTGCCTCCGTGCCTCTCCTATGGATCCGTCACTGCATGAATTTTTGCTTCAAATAATACTCATTCTCATGAAGAGGGATGGCAACCAATTACCATACCACTAGCAAAGGATCCTTTATACTTGCAAGGTGATGGAAGCGCTTTAAATGAGTTTCGTATGTTTTTCTTAATTTTTGATTTTCGTGTATCGACAGGGCAGTTTACTGCTCTTACATTACCTCCAGACCAACATTTACTTTTAAACCTCTAAGGGCCAGGTTCGTTCACATAGAACGCCACTCTTCCGTTTATAAAGGGAAGGTAGTTAACTGTTCGTACTCGGGGGAGATGGAATTGCCTATACGATGAATTGAAGGCACCTGGAGACACCTTATGTTGTAAGTGTTTTCATCGATAGTCGCGGTTATTCGGAATAAAGACTGAAACAATGTACAGTAGACTATCGGAGAAAAACGAGAATACTCGATCGGGCTTGGCCCATGAAGGGTTAAAGTCTTAAAGATGGAATACAATCGGTCCATCCTGTATTGGCTACGAGTATCAGGGAACGGATCCACTTACTTCCGTCGGACCAGTCGAAAAAATCTCTTCGCGTTTCATGCGTCATTTTTTCGATACGTAAGCGTTGCTGCCGTATTTCTGTCTGGGTATTTCAATTAGTTTTTCGATTTTATTTCAGATAACTGTCATCACGGGCGTCATTTACCTTTGTGGTACAGGAAGGGGGGGGCACTGCACAGACACCCTAAAACAGTGGCGGATCCACGGGCCTTTGCCTTTTTCCTATAGAAAATAGCCCGAAATTGCTTCCACCAACGCTTCAAATTTCAACATTTCACAGGCGTGCCCCCCCTTCCCCCCAGAAAAATTTTCTGGATCCGCCACTGCCCTAAAAACAAAGTAACAAAGTTATATATGTATATGGCTCCATGAAAATAAGACAAAATATATTTGGGACAATGGGGCTGTTGCACTTGTTTGCTGTGAGCTATTTAATAGTCAATTCTGGTGTAAAAACCTCCACAAATAACGATGGCTGCACTAACATTTTTCCGAAATCCACTCCTAAACTCTATAAACGATTTTATTTGCGCGAGCGTAATGGTGGCGTAGGGCAGTAATAATGGAAGATTCCCATCCAACGATACTGTAACTCTATCAAGAAGTGACCAATAAGATACGACTTTCATTTGGCACCGGTGTCACTAGATGTCACGGTGCCATTCATCGGATGTGGATCATTATACTCTGATGACTAATTACTCTGTGGATCATCCTTGTCAGCATAGAGAGTGACAAAATTAAGATAGGAATCTTTCATTATTACTGCCCTCAGCCACCATTACACTCGCGTAAATAAAAGCGGTCATTGAGTTTAGGAGTGGATTTCGGAAGTTTTCAGTACGGCTATCGTTATTTTTGGAGGTTTTTGCACCAGAATCGACTATTAAATCGCTTCTGGCAAAAGTGTGCAAAAGTCTCATTGCATCAAATTGTGTGGTGTTTTGGCACTTTTTCTTTTCGGTTGGTAATTAAGGGGGAGGGGGGAGGGGCATGAAAAGAAAACGTCGACAAATTAGGCTACTCTGCAAAAAATTATTCATTATCCAATATCCGTCCTCAAAAGTTTCAGAAAATAATTTGATTATGATAAAATAGATCGGCTAAAACCTTGATTCATTCATTGCTTCTATTCTCATGAGTTTGGTAGTTTTTTGTTTGTTTGTATGTTTGTTTTTTGTTGTTGTTATTAAAAATGTAACTCTAAATTTGGCTCATTGCGGAAAAATTACTAAAATTTCGTCTGCCTGTGCACTTTTTGTTCCTTGTGTCACAGGTAATGACTGCGCGACGCTCATAAGGATCGAAAACAATTTAGGGTTAGTTCAGGCTCATTTTGCGATAAAAAATATTTTTACGGACCAAAAAAGTGCAATTCCTTCTTTCAGACTTCAGAGTTCAGGACAGTGGCGTCGTCATGTTTAGTTTGGCAACGCTGCATTTCGCCCATTAAAACCCATGCAAAATATCGATTCGAGGGAGCGCACTCTTTACACCTCCAATAGTTCGACCTTTATCGTGTAATTAAGTGAACAAAATTCAGGATTGTCAGATTGCACGCGACTCAACAGTTTCAGATTTTGCTCGTGAATTGAGTTGTATTAATTATTTCCATATATCCGACATAAACCTCAACGATCAATTGAATTTTAGGGGCTGAAAAAAACTAAAAATAGTCGGTGGTTTTGACTTTATTAATACGGGAGAAAGCACGGACCAACTACAACAAGGTGACTGCGTGAAGCAACTATTCGTACGCCACGGAGCTGGTATGGTATACTCTAAATAATGAAGGCGCTACCACAATGCTGCAGAAGAAAATCACACAGCTGTCAATGGGGTTGCTGCGCACTTTTGCTGTAAGCGATTTAAGGGTCGATTCAGATGGGGGGGGGGGGGCTGCAGAAATAACCATGGTAATACTATAAACTCACGAAATTCACTCCTAAACTTAAAAAAAATGCTTTAAAATTCGCGATCGTAATGCCGTCGTTTGGGCAATAATAATGGGAGATTTATATCTTCATTTCGCCACTCTCTCTATGCTGACTGGGAAGTGGCAGAGTAACTACTAACTAGACAATTTTTAAATCTAAAATATATTTTGTTCTATGTGTATACGTTTTAGCGCATAGTACTCCGTCTCTATTTGTCTCTGAATTTGTCATTGTATTGTGATGATGCAGTGGAACTTTTTTATTCAGCGAAAAAAAAAGCTGCAAAAAGCTGAAATCGAAAAAAAGTGGCCAAAAACCAGCGAAAAACAGTAATCATAGTTTCCGACCTTTTCAGTTTAGTTCAAAACTTTCCAATGACATTCCTGAGTTCAAATTACTTTGTTGGAGTATTTTCAGTAATTAAAATCAATCTTGAAAGTTTATAAATGGTCCATTGATAAGCAAGTAACGTTTTCATTTCGGCCACTTTTTGCCAATCACAGACCATAGTGCCGGCCAGTGGCCGTAGCGTGCAATGGAGATGTCGCAAACTTTTGCTATAGGCTTATTAATTGATGATTATGGCGTAAAACCCTGTATAAATAACGATTAGCGCACTAAAAGATCACAAAATCCACTCCCAAACTCATAAAATGCTTTCAAACGCGAGACCGCAATGGCGGCCGTTGCCACTGATTACATTGGGTTTCCCTATCAGCTCCATCTACACGAAGTGTTCTCGCAACACCACACAAGAAGAAGAAGAAGCATATAATTGCCATAAGATTTGGGTGGCAACAGCCGCCATTACGGTCTAGCGTTTGAAAGCATTGTATGAGTTTGGGAGTGGATTTCGTGATTTTTTAGTGAGCTAATCGTTATTTTTACAGGGTTTCATCCCATAATGAACTATTAATAAGCCTAAAGCAAAAGTTTGCAACAGCTCCATTTGGCAACGTTGAAATGTTTCCATTTAAACCCATGTAAAATGTCGAATGCGAAGGTGTTCACCGAACACCTAATAGTTCGATCTTTTTAATGGATTTCAATGGACACATTATAGTGTTGTCAAAGTGCACGCGCTGCCGCTGCCACTGCCAGCGAGGCAACGCCTTTTCGTTCCCAAATAAAATCCTGGCTAAGCCCGTTTCAAAATAGCACTTTTGCGAATGTTAAGTCGGAAGAGGTTGCGTACGCAACGAAGGTAAAAATGACAAGGTTGAACTGTCTAAAGGGGTGTCTCCACCTGCGAATTTAAAAGCGCGAATAAACTGATTGAGCCAATGGGCTTCTTTGTTGTCGATATATCGGACTCGACCTATCGACTTCAAGGCAGCTCATTGGCTCAATCAGTTTATTCGCGCTTTTACATTCGCAGGTGGAGACACCCCTTAAGACTGAACTAAACGTCTCAGTTTTGATTGATGAGCGGGCTCTTTTTATCCGAAGAATTATTTGCGTGGTTGCAAGCGAGGAGGCTATTCACACGAGGGTAGAAAGGTGGGTGGTGGTTGGTGGTTGGAGAACAAGGTGAGGAGTAGAAGGAACCGGGACCGGGGTAGTTCCGAAAAAAACAAACAAACTAAGGCATACTATACAAGCACAAGCAGTATAAGCAGTTCGCGGGACTGTGAGCGAAAGTACGGTACGTCTGAGCGTCTTAAGTATAGTGAGCTCAAATAAGTACCTATGCTCTGTTGCCAAGCGGATTGACGGTGCTGTTGCCCAGGAGCACAGCTACCGTTTTGCGTATAATGGGGCTCTTGCAAACTTTTGGTATAAGGGATTGAAGAGTTGATTCTTGCATAAAAACCAGTAAAAATGACGATGAGTAGGTAAGTACACCAAAAAATCACGAAATTCACTCTCAGAATCGGGCCTAGTGGCGGAGAGACGCAGGTATCATGGGAGAGTCTTATGTATGTACATTGAGACATAGCTCTGTGTTTCCGTAGAGAAATTGACACAATAGACAGGAATCTCCCATGATATCTGAGTTGAACCGCCTTTACGATCTTGCCGTGATTGCAGTTATTTGTTAGTGTGATTTTCGTGATTTCCGCTGGTTGACTTGTGACAGATTGGACTGTTTATTTGCTTAAAGCAAAAGTTTGCAAGAGCCACAATAATCACATTTTTCAATTCACCGATGATGCCACCGGTTGAGAAAAGATTACACAGTTCTATTGAATGTACGACTGTAATATGCACGAAAAGACTCTGATCTGTAATCTTAGCTGAGGCCATTTTAACTAACGGCGTTTCCACCGATTGAGAAAAGATTACAGATCAGAGTATTTTCGAGCATTACAGTCATACACTGAACTTAACTGTGTAATATTTTCTCAACACGGTTGAATCATCGGTGAATTGAAAAATGCGATTAATTATACGCAAAACCACAGCTCTGCCTAGGAGCGAGCGGGGAGGCTTCTCTTCCCCCTTCTCACTCAGCAATACCTCTTGAGTCCATTGAGTCCCTGAGTTCAATATGCAGGGGTGACGGGGTGTGCCGAGGTTTTTCGGAGGGAGGGGGGCAAGATTGCAAATTTCCCGCCCTCCACGAATCGGCACCCCCCAAAATTATGAATTTTATGGTTTCTTCTTCTTCTTCTTCTTCTTCTTTTTTTTTCCTCTTTTTTTTTTTCTTTCTTACTCACCCTGATTTTGCCGCCCCCGGAGAGTGCCCATGTGAAAGGTATCCCCCCTCTCGGCACGCCCCGCCCCTGCCTATACGTGTGGCTGGTCATAGGTGAAACTAGGCATTTTTTCTAGAGGGGAACGAGGAGGCCTGAGCGGTGACCAATGGCGTGTTATCTCAGGTCTTACCAGGGGGAGCAAAAAACTGATCATTTTTTACTTTCTCACTCTAATGAAATTAGAAAAATTGAGAAAGTATTGCGATGGCGCAGAGATTTTTGATGCATTTTGTTTCGATACTTGGCCCGCTGCGACTAATTTTTCTTCTGTCTCCCCAATCTGCTCCCTCCAGTAGGCTGATTCCGCTCTTTTGGACAAGACGAGACAAAATAGCGGGAGTCGATCGATCTTATTGGTTATTCAAACTGCGTCACGTGACAGATTTGCAGTCGTTCATCGATCTCTCTGGAGTCATTTGTCTGCAATGGACGACTCGAATGACTTCAAATCTGTCACGTGACGCTGTTTAAACCAATGGGATTGATCGACTCCCAATATTTCGTCTCGTCTCGTCCAAAAGAGCGAACTCAGCTTGCACGCTCCCCCCCCCCCTTTGGATGTCTCCCATTTGCTTGGTCTATTAAATTCCAGCGGGCGTAGCGTGCAATTTGGCAACTATGCGGTTCGTCTATTTAAACACATGAAAAAGATCGAAGCATTGTGTTTTTGGTGAACACCTTCGCATTCAACCTTTTACAAGGGTTTAAATGGACAAAATACAACGTTGCCAAACTGCACGTTACGCTACTGTTAAGTTCAGGAAATACCGTTGGCCCGTCGTGCTCCCGCCCAAGATCTGTACATACACGTGATCAGAAAAGTCCGGTAGGGACATGGCGGTCCATGCCAACATCTCCCCCATGCGCCAATCCCACTCCACCAATGTGTTCCAAACTGGGGAAACGCGTGGAACGACGAGCGTTCGCCGCCACTTGCTACCGGACTGACCTAGTATAGTAGTATTTATAGATCTTGCTAGCGTTAAAGTTCGACCACCTCGAAATGCATGTTGCTGTTTTTGTTGTTGTGTAACAATAATATAAACAAATGCTGCTTGAGTTTCCAAACCACGTCACCAGGGACCAATAAATGTACGGTCCGAACGGTCCTTGTTCTTTAACGTTAGGTGCAGTCTTGATCAATCAGACGCGAGGATTCGCTACTTGGCGTCGAGAACAGGAAACCGTCCGTACCGTACATTTATTGGTCCCAGGGCCCTGGTCCACCAAAAGTATAAGTCCGAGTATAAGTAGTAGTTACGTTTGTAACGCCTTAAAATTTATTATGGGAGGATTTTTCGGGAGAATTACAACCTCGTATTAGAAAGCAATGGCAAAACATGTAATCAAGCAACAAGTATTGTATCTTGTTTCTGGTGTGCAGAAAACGTTCTTGAATGGGTCTGTTGCAAACTTTTGCTGCATCTTTGTGGAGGGTCGATTCTTATGTAGGTAAAATCAAACTTGAAAATAACGTGATAGAACACCAGAAAGTTAAAGAATCTGCTCACAAACTCAATCAATGCGTTTAGCAACATTACAAGACGGCGCAGGCGCGGCGGTTGAATGAGTGGGTGACAGTGGGGATTCCCATCTAATTGCAGCTTTCTCGAATCTATGGTGAACCACTTTTCTCACATTAATCCTGTCCCTTTTTTCACCATCTTTGAATTTTGTTAAACGGATTTATTGAGTTTGTGAGTACTTTTTGGAAATGTCTGATGCTCTCAACGTCATTTTAAAGTGATTTTACGTAGGAGGTAACCTTTCATAAACACTATGGCAAAAGTTTGCCACAGCACCATTCGACCGCTAGCGTGAGTCTGAAGTATTTCGAAGCGAAGCTTGCCCAGATTTCAGATAGCGTCACTAGCGCTGCTCAAAAAGTCAACATTTTTTGGCTGAAATTGATGAATTTCCGCAAAAAGTACAACTTTGAGGAACGCCAGCACCTGCAAACACACCTCAGAAAGATATCAAGCGGATATACTAAAAAATAAAGCCGGAAATTTTAAAATACGAAAGTTTCCATAAGCCTCAATGAGTGCGAGTGAGGCAGATAGACATGCCTATACTATCTCTCGCACTCACCCGCGCTCACTAAGATTACGGCGAAAAGAATTTCATACTTGACGGCTACAATTCTTAACCTATTTTGCTCGCGTTTTGGGCTCAAAAAATCCAGAAAATTTCGCAGGTGCTGAGATTCTTGGATTTTGCGTTTTTTTCTTTGGTTTCAATTTAAAATGCCAAAAACACGGATTTCTTTAAAAAACGACCATTGGCGCTGTCCACCGGGATTGAAATCTGGAAAAGTTTCGCCTGGAATCACCTTAAATGGAAAGTATGCAACGTTGCCCGATTGCCCGGCGCATACGCTTCGCTACTGTTAGAAAGTGCGTTTTCGCTTATCTTCAACATTTTTTGAAAAAATTAGTGGAGTTTGATGGTTAACTTTGAAGGGATCAAGGAAGAAAAACCTAGAGGAGGAACTTGTACGGGAACTGTCTGCGCCCTAGTCTATTATTGGTTTAATAAAGAGTAGCGAATCGTGCAATCTAGCAACGTCGCATTATTGTCCATTTAAACCAAATGCAAAATTCAAATTCAAAATTCGAGAGTTTGCACCACTTATACCCAATAGTTCGATATTTTTCATTGGTTCAAATGGATAAAATGCATAGTTGCCAGATTAAAAGTCTCGCCATACTATTTTCAGGCTTCTTTTAAGGGGAAAGGAGGCAAGACTTCGGCAAAA
The DNA here is from genome assembly GCA_011764245.1 of Trialeurodes vaporariorum. Taxonomy (NCBI): domain Eukaryota; kingdom Metazoa; phylum Arthropoda; class Insecta; order Hemiptera; family Aleyrodidae; genus Trialeurodes; species Trialeurodes vaporariorum. The sequence goes on from VMOF01000002.1 coordinate 42,174,382, forward strand.
AAGGAAATCATGGCCCGAAATCGTAGGATCAAGAACAACGAATCAACCTGCGTTGACAGTGGCGGTTCGTGCTATTTGGCAAACGTGTTTTTTGCTATTTGAACCTAAACAAAAGTATCGATTCCTCAGGGATTCAGTGAATCTCCTATAGATCGATTATTTTATGCATCTAGGATTAAATGGAGATAATCCGTTATTGCCACATTGCATTAACCATCACCGACCCTCGAATTCATTAGTCAAGCTATATTCTTAACTTCTCTCCCGAATACATACACGAAGGATTTTCTTTGGGAGTTTAGTTGGTTACAGAATGTGGATTGACCACCACACATTTTTTTCTCGTGCCTGCTATTATAAAAAGACATGATTTTTTTATAATTATTATTATTTATAAATACATACGTAGGTAAGTATAGAGTTTCTGTCTTGTCGGACGAGATTTTGTGGATTATTGAAAACCATGGCGGATTTTTATGGCTCGATCACAAATTGAGGAGGCAAGTAAAAGTGGATAGTAAATACCCATAAGTTTACGCACCAGTGGCCGTAGCGTGCAATTTGGCAACGTTGCAAGTTCGTCCATTTAAATCCATGGAAAATATCGAACTATCGGGTATTATTCGGTGAGCGCCTTTGCATTCGACCGTTTACATGAGTTTAAAGGGAAGCAATACAACGTTGCCAATTTGCAAGCTAAGTCACTACGCGCCCTTTCTCCGCAGAATTTATCATCCATCTCGCAATAACCAAAATTGGCTGCCTGTGTCTAGAATCATTGATTTTATTTTTGTAGTTGGTAGTTTGGATTTTGTCAGTTGGTTTCAAAAATTCTCACCCCCCCCCGTTCAAAAATTCTCACACCCCCCCCCTCCCCCCGTACAAAAACCTTGATTTTATGTCCTTTTTTCCAAGGTATCGGACTTTCAGCGCAAAACTTGTTTCTCCCTAAAAAAAAAAAACAAAAAAACAAAAAAACAAAACAAAACAAAACAAAAAACAAAAAAACGAACACACCTTTTATTTACCTTCTTTTAAATTTCCTTTTTTCATTTTAATACGGGTAAATATTTTCGGCTTAGAAAAACTTACGGCGCGGGGATGTAACGATTCGTTAGAAATCATTCACTCAACAGTTAGCGAAATATAACGAAGTTTTGAAACCTTTTTCATCCCTGGTGACTAAAATTCATCAGTTTTGGTTTCAGTCTTTATTTCACAGCCCTCAATTTGAGAATTTTTCAAACCTATCTATGTGGCAACATTGCAATGTATATTCAACGTATACGACGACGATGACTGACCTCGCACCCGTTCGCAGCCGCGACTTGTATAAAAGTGAAGCTACCCCTCTTCCTCACCCTCTACGCTTTGTAGTCTCATAAAGAGGGGGGAGAGGAGGGGGGTGCACGGCAAGGCGAGTGGTGGTAGGGAATGGAGGCTTTGGGAAAGGGGGGATGAAATGGGTAAATCGATAAAACTCCCCAACTCCCTCCCGGTTGACTCGGGGCAGGGTGGTTCCTGCGCTCAGGTGCTCAACGTGAGAGCTGCCGAAGCCGAACACGGGGATTTTAAGGAAATTTGCGTTATCTACCCGATCTCATCTTATCCCTATCCCTATTCCCTCATCCCTCATCCCTCGTGACGACTGACTACCAACGCGACGCGATGCGACGGATTTTTCTTCGCCATTATTACTAACCTCGCTTGATCTAATCAAAGCAAAGGTATTAAATGATCGCTAATCTCAATTTTGATCAAGAAGGCGAGGCTCCCTTATTAGACACCCGCGCTGATCCTCAGGTTATGGCATAAAGTCTCCACACGGCGGTGGGGGGGGGGGGCGAAGACTAGACCAAAAGTGCAGAAAGTCAAAACTACGGATCTAATATTGTTCCTCAGCATATAGACATGGATCGGCAAAATTCGCTAATTCACGCTCTTTTTTGATGGATGGTGCGACGCATCAAGTCTGACTCTACCGGATTTCCGCTAGATGGCGCCGTATACCATCTGCAGTAGAATGATGATGCTGTTAGTTGCTAAGCAATTATTTTCAAATTCGAATTTACCGGAGGTTTTTTTCCCAACGCAGTAACGCTGATAAGATCCTACCAACAGTTGGGACTGTCTATATTGCTGATGCTATTGCAAGAATTGTATCGATCAAAACGCAAAAGTTAAAAATTGGTCATTTACAGAGTCATTGGTAGTTTCTAAACGAAATGCGTGATGTTATTCAAGTAATCTCTAAATTCAACTCTTCTGGTCACAAGTCATTAAAATTGCTTGATGACTCTTTACCATGGGCGTAGCTAGACATTTTTTATAGGGGGGGGGGGGGGAGTTTAGAAATCCCATGGGGGGGGGGGTCTGGGCGTCCTCCTCCGAAAAATTTTGCCAATTAAGCCGCCCTAAGCCGTGATTTCAGGCTATTTCCATCCTGCAATGATAAGAAGATACACACGCATGCGCAATAAAGTAAGTTTATGTTCCTTTGCCATAAACAAACCGATCTAATTAGAATCACTAACCTTAGAATTTTATTTTTTGGTTTGAAAAAAGAAAAGAATGAACCTCTGGACGGATTCCCCTTTCATTGTTTTCCGTTTAATCACCAAAATTAAAAATACTTCATGCCTGTCAACGGGGTTTTTATCGCGTTTCACATTTTACAGTTATTATTTTCTTCTTATTTCAATTATCAGTGCATTTTTTTTTTCTTTCCAACATCAGATTTTCTGGGGGTGGCGGCCCCCCTGGCCCCATAGTAGCTACGCCCATGCTTCTTACTGAAAAAACGCAAGACAGTCGTTGTAATGATATGTGGTAGCTACAGATTGAATTGGTTTGATTTATTGAAAAATACACAGCACTTCTGCCCGCGCAGAGAATTATAAATTGACCCCAAAGAAGAATCAAAATTAGCGTCCCTACATATCAAAACTCCTCAAAGATCTTTCACAAAGTTTACACTTAAATTTTCGTTGGAGATGGAAATTTGCCTTTAAGGTAAGTCTAGAGGTTGGGAGTTATTGTAAATAATAAAGTATAAACCTTAAGATAGTTACAGGAACATTTGTCCATAGTCCAGAATGATTATCGTCCATATTACAGTAACGATCGATCAAAAGTATTATGTCCAAAAATAATTAACAACCAGAGCATTTTGAATCAAATTGTTTGTCTTAAATTCAGTGGCGTCGCGTGCAATCCGGCAACGTTGCATCAACTCCATTTAAACTCATATAAAAATCAATTCGAGTGAGTAAACTGTGTACTATGTGTACCAGTACTTCGACCTTTTTTACGAGTTTAATTGGACAAAATGCAACGTTGCTATAGAGTACACACGTCGCTATGCTGGTCCTAATTACACATACAGGGTGTTTCAGATCATCCGCCCACTATCTTTTTAGCGGAAACGGCGCAAGATGCGGAAATTCTGACGAAATTTATCACTGTATATGTACCCCTAAGAATGCAGGGAATACATATATACAATACCGTCCCATCAAAACACCCCCTAGGACCTAATTGGGCCCCAAAAAGGGGCCAAATTGCTGTTTCTCGATGTTTTCTGATGATATGAGTGTTTTTTATTTCAGAAATGGATTGTATGTACATCTAAAAATAAGGATTTTTTGTCCAGGGAATTTTTTCAAAAATTGCGCCTTCTCAAGTTAGAGGTCATTTAAAATGAAAAAGGGGCCATTTTGAATCGTTCGCTGTGACCTTAAAAATTGTCGGATTAAAAAAAAAACTAAAGATATTCTGAATCAGCAGATCAAGGGCTTTCTTTTGATGTATCACAACCCTATTTTCTGCGGAAAGAAATTGGGCCACCTAAATTTTGGGGCTTTGGGGGCCTATACGAGAAGATTTGCAAACGGCAAGATATAGGTTGTGTACATCATTTGAAAGTTCTTGAAGAGACGGAAGTTCTTGACATGAAATGTAAGAAAGTAAGTAAGTAACAACTTTTTTTTTCTTTTTTTTTTCAAGTTTTAATCAAAAGAATAACAAGTGACAGTCAATTAGTACCTATAAGCGCAAGCTTATATTAATTAGAGCTAAAAAAAAAGTTACAGAGATGTGGTGCATACTCTATTTTCCATCTCGTCAACTCTGATATTTCCATCCCTTCAGGACCCACTCCATACCGCATGCACTTATTATCCCTGGCCAGCGGATCCAGAATGTTGTTCTTCTCTTTCTTTGCCTATTTTAACGAATGAGTTTGACAAGGATAGAGGAATAGGGGGCGAAAGTCACAAGGTTACCCTTAATCTTACCTTTTTCAACGCATATATATAAATATTCGGGAGAGAGAGAGAGAGAGAGAGAGAGAGAGAGAGAGAGAGAGAGAGAGAGAGAGAGAGAGAGAGAGAGAGAAGGGTAGAGCCCTGGATCCATTAGTGAGTCTCAACATGTCCCTATTAAAGATCTATAATATCAATATCGAGCTTTGTTGTTCAAGTGATAGTGGCTAGACTTCTCGTGAGAAACATGTATCGGATTCGAAAGTTTTAAGGAGCATAATAATATGAAAGCACGAAAGTTCTGCAAACTTTGTGCAGTAAGGGTGGGTGTCTTCTTTTTTTCTCGAAAGAAAGTTATTACACGTATACATATGTGATATGAGAGGTCATTCAAACTTGAATGCGATCTTTTGTCTTGAAATTAATAGATGCGGACAGTGGCCGACAAAGAAAATACGACAGTATAAAGTTTTTCCCGCCCCGAAAAATGAGACTAACTTGATATTTTCCACCAGCGCTCCACTTAGGGTTTCATAACGGTTGAAATCGGTGTTTTTCGAATTAAAAAAAAAACAAAACAAAAAACTCTTAGGTAAAATTGCTGTCTGTTTGCATGTTCTAGAGCCAGTAATTTCCGAAAGGTTTTGGGAAGGCTCTGTGTGATATGTGTTAAAAGAAAAAAAAAAGAATAATAAAAATGACATGAAAATTGCTTTCAACGTTAACAATACACTGATTCCTACGGAAGGAATCATTTAGGAAACAGGAACCAAATAACGATTTTCTTCAATACACGCACCTCAAGATGGAAGTCGAGTCCATTTGCAAGTGTCAACATTCAACAGGCAAAAGAGCCTTGAAGAAAGGAAACTTTTTTTTGTCCACGTACTTCTGCACTTAAAATAAACCATTATTTTTTTAATTTTTTCCTCGCTCCCCTTGATTGAAGGAAAGAGATGTGAAAGAGCTTTTAAAGTTCAAAATCGCAAATCTGGAGAGCAACTTATCTCGGTGAATATACCACAGTAACGCCCACAGAGAGGGGGAGGGGTGCCATAAACATAAAGTTTGCATTAGACTCTATGTATATCTTTGTAGCTATAATTTTAGGTTTAAAATTTTGCTACATTTCGGCCTCCAACTCAATTGAGACCATTTCCGGATAAAGGGCCCTTGAAACAAAAGGTGGAATCTTCAGACGAAAGTATCTTTTCAATCACAGGGCTGATTTACCGTACAGCACATCCGTTGTTTTGGGCATTTTTTCCCCGGAAATAGCTTCAATTGACTATGTAATATCGACGAATTAAAGATTGTCGCGAGATTTTCACACATTTTCAGATATGGGTGTGAGTGTGGGACTGATCTGCAACGGTTTTCCCGCCAAAGCCGCACCGGCCCCTCACCTGCAAGGTGTGAGGAGTATGAAGAGAGGCCGAACCAGAACCTTGAAGGCAAAACTTAGCTTGTGGAAATCTCGCGACAATCTTTAATTCGTCGATAGTACATTGCGTGTACAGTTTCCTGTTTCGCACTTCCGATCACCAAATTACTAATCCACGATGGAATTTGCTTGAACGCTGAAATACTTGATAGATTTGAATCGCAAATGTTCGGGAACGTAGTCGGGCATCCAAGTCTGTTTGATCATGTCGGCCAACTTCTCTCCTATCATGTAACAAGGCGCCTGCGTGTGGGCCGCTGGTATCGAAGGTATAATCGAAGCGTCGGCAACTCTCAGATTATGGACTCCGTAGACTCGAAGCTCCGGATCTACGACGGCCATCGGATCGCTCGGTGGTCCCATCTTACAGGTCCCGCTCTGGTGGTGAAGCTGCGTTGTGATCGATCTTGCCGAGCACTCCCAATACGCATCGCTTCCGAAGGGATATTGCTCACAGCCAGGGATAGGTGTCGTCACCATCTCGGTACCGATGTCTTTAAACGCTTTCGTCGCGCTCAGACCCACAGCTAATTTGATGCCTTCAACTATGACGTCAACATCCCTTTGAACGGTTCCGAAGCGGCCGAAGATTAGTGGTGGACTTCGTGGGTTCTTGTCTGCCAATTTAACTTCACCACGGCTTTTCGGGTACAAGATCATTGGCCAGATACTCCAAGCGTTCTTATCCTCAACATCCTTATAGACAGCTTTATAAATACTATCTGTGACACCCATACCTTTTCGAAGATCCAGCCCGTTGTCTGATCCTAAAGAAGCAGGAACGAATATAAACTCGATATCAGGGACATCTTCGTTTGGATATTCGTCGTATTTTGTTTTCACATAAGCCAAACCTTCGCAGCCTAACAGCGTTAAAAATCCCTTTCCCTGAGAGTACCAGTTGGAGAACTCATCCTTTAGTTCATGGACAAGTCTGGAAGTTGTTATACCTTCTACAGTTTGATTCACAACGAATGTGAGTCCAGCCATGCCTGTGTGCTCCATAAGATTCTTACCGACTCCTGGTAGATCCGCAACCATTTTGATGCCTAAATCTTCTAGGTGCTGTTTTGGTCCAATCCCTGAGAGCATGAGAAGTTTTGGCGAGTTGAAAGCGCCGGCTGATACTATCACCTCTTTCCGGGCTTTGATCGTCATCAATTTGCCTTTGATGTCGACGCGGACACCATAAGCGACATTGTCTTTGTTTATGAGGATTTTGTGAACGAAACTTTTTTGACTGATGAAAAGGTTGCTCCGGAGATGCGCTTTCCGCAAGAACTCTTTCGAGTATGATCGTCTGCCGTCGCCTTGGGAGGCTTGAATCGCCGAGAAGCCCACGTGTGAGTTGGGGTTGTTGTAGTCGACTTGCTCGAAACCTAGCTCTCTGCCAGCCTCGAGGAAAGCTTCCAGCATTCTGGTATGATACGGTGGATAACTTATTTGAATGGGGCCGCCAGCTCCATGCCAAGGGGAGTCTTTTAACTCTGGTATCGTGGTGTTTTCACTCTTCAGGAAATATGGTAGGACTTCGTCGTAACTCCAACCTATGGTGGAAAGAAAAAAAGTTAGTTTCAGTGTGGCTTTATCGGGGAACATACATTAAAGAGGATACCGAATAGCGTATACATGTATACTGATCTATTGAAAATGATAATTATCCCTCGTAGAGTTGATTAAATTGAACCTTCAAATAATCAGTATCCTTTCCTACAAGTTAAAAAAATAGAGGAAAGTATGATTCGATTGCTCAGCAGCCGTATCTCGAGCATCTTTCGGTAGTTACAGAGCCTCCAATTTTATTATAGTTCGGTATCAAGCTTAAATATGGAAAAGGTTTTGAATATTTCATAAAAAATGGAACGTCACTTTAAAATGACACACTCAGGGAAGATTTGTTAGAAAAGTATAGTGTCCATTTAAACCTATGTAATAGGTCGAATACCAAGGTGTTCACCGAACACCCAATAGCTCGATCTTTTTCGTGGGTTTAAATGGACGACGTGCAAAGTTACCATATTACACGCCACGCCACTGAAGAAACTCCTTCAATTTCTCGAGTGGCAACCGCTTGCAGCACCCTAACTTCTGAGTGGGGATTTTTTTTTTTTTTAAAGTCACCCTGTATAATCAGTTTCCAAAGTACTCAAAAGAGCTCACCGTAGTTGCCCATGGCTGCCCAGTTGTCATAGTCCCTTCGGTTTCCGCGGGTCCAAATCATAGCGTTGATGGTACTGCTACCTCCGATCCCTTTGCCGGCTGGCCACGGACAGACCTGATCGTCCAGACCTTGACACATATTCGGTTCTGGCTGCATCCGATACTTCCAGTTATACTCGCTGAGCAACAGAAACGTGTTCACGAGCGGTATATCTGTAAAGAATGTCTGCTCGTAGCCTGCCTCCAATACCAACACACTCCAGTCGGGATTCTCTGATAGCCTGCTCGCGATGACATTCCCGGCTGTGCCTCCACCGACCACGATGAAGTCATACTCTCTCTCCAAAAGTTCACCTGTAACCGTAAAAAAGAAAAAAATGATTGTCCATACGTCACAGGTATAAAGTTCCTGTATATGAAAGAGGTGATGTAATGTCGAAAGAAAAATGTCCAATGACCAAAAATGTCCAAAAACACAAAAAAGTCCGGTTTCAAAAATGTTTGAACTAAACAAAAAGTCCAATGAACGAAAAGTTTCCGTTAGAAACCGAAGACTTGAAATATAATGTTCAGGTTAGGTCAGGTTTTGGACAGTTTTGTTATTGGATTTTTTTTTTTTTTTTTTTTTTTTTTTTTTTTTTTTTTTTTTTTTTTGTGTGGACATTATGACATATCACCATAAAAGGGTCTGGCCATATGAACAGCAGGCTGATTCGCCGCTCTTTTGAACGATACGAGACGAGATATCAGGAATCGATTAATCCCATTCTTTTAAACGGCGTCACGTGAACATGTAAGTAATGTAAGTACGACTCGAAGTCATTCGGTCTGAAACAAACTACACGGCGCTTATGGCAAGGATGTGATCGCTTTTTCTCTGAATAAATCAAATTTGCTTACAAAAAATTTTTGCAAGGAAGTTTTGAATAGTTTGATAGATATTACTAACCCTCTATGGGCCAAGCTCGAGTATACGCGTTTATAACCTCTTTTCTTTTTCACATTGTTTTAGTCTCCATTCCGGATAAATGCGATTCGATGAAAACACTTCCATGGAAATGTGTCATCGGGCGCCTTCAATTCGTAGTATAGGCAATTCCAACTCCCCCGAGTACGAACAGTTAACTTTCCCTATAAAAACGGAGAAGCGGCGCAGCGGTTTTTTTTTTTTTTTTTTTTTTTTAACTAGCCTGGTCCTTAGAGGGTTTTAAACCCAATTAAAATCTTAAAATCCCGTAAATTTGAATTTGCAAGTACACTTCCTCAAAGGAGCCTTTTGGTTGGGTTACTTATAAGAGAAAAAGCACAGAGAACACATTCTTGAGCTTTGTGATAACCTAAAATCAGCAGCTAACCACAAATTATACAACGTGCAGTGAGATTATGTAGTGTACAAAGGCTGTCCCGTAAATATCCGGACTGACGCTGTAACTCAAAAAGTAAGTGACTTTGGGCCTAGGCCTAAAACCGGTTGGGCCTAGACGAAACTATAGTTTGGCATAAAATCGGGTTTGTCCGGTAACATATACATTTTTTACTTTAAAAACATCACAATTTTGATACAAGAACTCGGAACGAAAAATTAGAATTTAGTTGCACATTTCTATGAATACATGCTTAAACAAGAATTCTTTTTAGTTCGCAAGCGTGCGTGAGTAAAAAAAAAAAAAAAAAAAAAAAAAATCGACCTTTTAGTTTATTTTTTAGAATGAATGATGAATTCTCTTTGTGTCCATAGAAACTTTGATGCGCGAAGTATTTTGTAAATCGCCCAAATCTTTGTGCTGTTGAAGTCCCAACACTATTTTGAAGTAAGTGATGAGCATCGAGCCCTCATTGGTTCCCGCTAATCAAGCTCTATAGAAGTTTGCAACAGACCAGTGGCGGTCAGTGGCGGAACCAGGAATCTATCCTCATTCTCTCTCTTTTCCCATTAGAATGCGTGTGATAGAAAATGACAGATCAGGGGCAATCACGTGATTTTAACCAGATTCTATCCTTTTCTAACGCATGCGTTTGAATGCAAAAAGAGAGAGAGGGACAGATTCTTGGATTTCTTGGTGGCGGCTCGTGCGATTTGGCAACTGTGTAATTTTTTCATATGCATTTGGACGAAACAATCGATTCTCGATGAAGTTGTCAGCCTCCCGAAGAACTAATCATTTCACAGTTGTATAAATGGTGGAAAAATGGTGGTAAGAGCCGACTTTACAATGGAGACCCATATACAATATACGTATTAGATACCAGTAGATACAGACGGATTTTGACTTCGCTCATAACTACTCTGACCTTTGATTTGCTAAATAATGACTGCGTTACCTTTTCTTTGGCAGAAGGTTATCTGACATCATCATCAAACCCGTCTCTATTGAGACTCAACTGATCAAACACGCAAGATAAACTGTACATGTAAGTACTTACGTTATGCCCGAGTTCCATCCAGGCTTCTCAACCTTCTCATTCAGAGTGCCTTCAAATTTGAAGTTATGCAAAACCACGACCGTCGTGTACGATAAGTTATCAACTCAAAACGCCGTACTATCTCTCTTCTTCACCATACGAGGAGGCCGAACCTTGAAATCCGACTTTTGAATACATTGAATACATTGGATCTAAATGGAGAATGGTGATTGGAGGAGACGAGTTACGCGGTTGCCAAGTCTAATCAAAATACGCGATTAAGGTAATAGTTTATCAGACGCTTAAGACTGTTTGATAACCAATGGATCTTTATTTGCAAACTTTTGCTACTGTTAATCTGATACTGATAGGTGGAGACGAGTCACACAGTTGCCAAGTCTGATCAAAATACGCGATTAATCTAATAGTTTATCAGATGCTGAAGATTGTTTGATACGCAATGGATCTGTTGCGAACTGTTGCTAGTGCGTTGTGGATTGTCAGTTCCTATACGTGAAATCACTTGAAAATGACATTGAGAGCATCATAAAGTTTAAAAATCTTCTCACAAACTCAAAAAATGCGTTTAAACGAGATCACGGTCGAATGATCAGGTGACAGTGGGGGAGACCAGTGGCGTAGCGTGCAAATTGGCAACGTTGTAATGAGTCCATTTAAATATATTAAAAAGATCGAACTATAGCCTATAGTTCGATCTTTTCAATAGATTTAAATGGATATAGTCTATAGGGTGTTCGGTGAACACCTTTGCATTCGACTTTTTACATGGGTTTAGAAGGACACATTACAGCGTTGCCAAATTGCACGCTACGCCGCGCCACTGGGGGAGACCCATCTAATTGGAGCTTTCTATGCCGAAAAAAGTGGCTCATAATAGAGAAAGCTTCGGTTAGATGGGACTCTCCCAAATTGTCACCCGCTCATTCGACCGCCATCTTGTAATTTCGTCCCCTCCGAAAACGTTGAATTGGCGCCACTCCGCGAGACTCCGGCAAAAGAGAACTTGCGCGATTTGAAGCAACTCGCGCGCAGTTTACGGTTTCAAATGGAATTCAGCATTCATTCTAAAAATAAATCCCGTCAATTTATCGTTAGCAAATGTAATTTAATTTTTATTTATTTATTTATCTCTCTTCACGCGCGCTCCGCAAATTGAAAAGAATTTACACCTGAAAAATGCAGCGATAAAAATGTTCAACTAAATAAATACTCCTCATCTCGAGAATACCTATGTTCGCCTTTGACTTCCTGGAAGCCTCCCCCCCCCCCCTCCTTCATGATAGCGTGCCTTTTAAGCAAGTAGGCGCTAACAAGTTCGCGCTTTGTCGCTACGTCACAAAAAGGAAATTGTGTCAGTTAAGGAGCTGGAATCGAAACATTAGAAAAAAAAAGAATAAATAAAAATAGGTTGTTGCCACCAGAGTGAATAATCTGTAGCATATGAGTCGCAATCTTACGAGAATAACTGCATCCGCACTGCAGGAACGCTTTTCACGGCTTTCTTCTCTTTATTCCTCCCCCCCCCCATCCTCCCCCCTGCTTTCCCCTCTCTTCATTTAAAATTGAACGACTTCGAGCAAGCATTATTATTGCATCTCCCTGGCCTGAGGTGCCTAATGTCATTGAAATATATATATATATATATACTTTTTTTAAATAAATATATATTTTTATTATTATAATACTCACCTTTGATGAAAGATTCCTCGTGCGCTAAGAGGCCCTTTTCTACGTACAGACGGAAAACTGCAGAGAAGAAAGTTAGAGGAACCGCTTGAATAAAGCTTATTTGTAAGAGCAGCAAAATAAATAAGAATTCAGCAACTGTTCGACGGGAATCTGTTGATGAAGAAAAAGAAGTATAAACGTAAGTTATTCCATATTGGAGGCTTTGTAAAATATGTAAAGGTTTTCTGTCGGTACCTAAATGAGTTGTGTCTTACATCCAATTCTAGAGGGGAAGGGAGGATGGGGGGGGGGGCAAACAAAACAGAACAAAGAAACAAAGAAACAAAACAAAACAAAACAACAAAACAAAAAAACCCAAGACTATACTTTTGTTTGTTTTAATTTTTTTTTGTCCATCATTATTCTTCATACGGTCTCATCGAGATGACTGGGCTCAACCCTTACGTTCCATACCTATTCCAAAAGTGTGAAACCAAAAAACAAAATAATAAAACCTCAAAATTGGTACAATTGAAACCAAATGCAATGAATCTGTTGCATTCGCTATGGCGTGATGGAAGGTCGATCCCTGAGTACAATCATTTGAAAAGAACAACGTTGAGAGCATAAGAAAAGTCCAAAACCAGTCACAATTTCAGTATTAGTACCCATACGTTTAAAAAAAGTATAAATATGGTGGTTGAATGAACGGGTGACAAGGGGGAGTCCTATCTAATTGCAGCTTTCTATGTTGAGAAAATTGATTTATCATGGAGGATGCTGCAATCAGATGGAGCTCCCCCATTGTCCACCAGCTCATTCGACAGCCATCTTGTTATTTTGTTAAACGCATTGATTGAAATTAAGATTATATTTTGGAACTTTCAGATGCGCTCAACGTTATTTTTAAGTGATTTTACATGGGAATCGACCCTCTAAAACGTCGTAGCAAAAGGTTGCAACTGACCCATTTGGGTCTTTAAAAACTGAAAATGATGCTTTATTATTAAAAACATGCTCTAGATTTTGTCACGGATAACGTCGTGATCTCAACAAAAATAACGAACATCACGCAATGACCGAGAGAAACGGCCTCGATTCATATTAATTATGGAGCCATTTTAATGGAAGTGTATGGGAATGCCTTCGTCTGTTAAAATTGAATCATAGGGCTTGTTTTTCATTATTAAGTGTGTTGTAGGACTTTTTTGATGGTATCAACGTACTTTTCGCGAATATAATTAACTATGAAAAATATAAATGATAGGTGGATCGTGCTAACCAACTTTTTCTGGGTTCTGGGTTACCACCACTTATAAATCTTATGAAAGGATCACTGAATCAAGAACAGAGTTCAATTTTGAAAGACTTAGTGTGAGGCTTTGGTTTTTTGCTTGAGGTGTAAGACATGCGAAATCTATTCATACATGGGTGGTCCATTTAAACTTTGAGTTATCTCCGAGAGGACTGAATTTTAAAGACTTATTTTTTATGGTCTCGTCGTCTTTTTCGCAGAATTTTATGTAAGATTCGATCATCCATCTTACCATTGGAAGAAAAAAAAAACCGTGAGATCCATAAAATCTTGTTTTGACGTCACATCAAATTATTGAATTGAATATAAATGAAGCATCTTCGCTTGACGATAAAATTCATTCTAGAGCTCTGAGAATGAGTTGATCCCAGAACTTATCTATAGGTACTTTTAATAACTTGGAATGAATTTACCCGCGTTTCAGTCATATTAATAATAAATGTTTAACACCTTTTCTATGAAAGTATAAAAATTTAAAAGGTAGATTTACAAACCTTTTGTTCTATTCATCGCCTATTCCAATGTTTCCGTAATCAAATGACAAACTTGCTTTCCACTGTGTGATGTCCTCTTATTTTTAACCGTCACAAAATTACACACTACTTTTGAACACCCTGGTCTTGAAAATAATATGAATGAAGCCGGAAAGACAAAAATGCATGCCCAGATATTCTTCTGAGCAGGAGTAGTGCAGTGTTGCCAGATATGGGTGAAAAAGCCGTACGTTTTACATTGATTTATATGGGACGATACGGCTTTTTACCTCGATTTGGCAACTCTGGAGTAGTGGTCAAGTATAACCTAGTCAGCAATTTTCTGTTGGTGTCATCATCTGATCGCTTAGTACGTAATATAAATAGTGCAACATGATCATCGCCTATGTTTACCCGCTTTGAAGAAGATAAAAAAGAAGAAACAACGGTTGTATATTATTCTGCTCATGGATCAAGTTCTCAACCATTCCCCGTCTTCTTGTTCTTCTTCTACCGCGCGTGTGACATTATTTTCACTAAGCGAGACTTTCGTAGAGTACCCAGAGACATGCATTTCTTTTTGGTAAAAGCGTTAACATTTCTTCCCGTGGTCTGAAGAAAGAAACGCGTTCTGAACGTTTTTGAGACCAGTTCGCCCGTGCCCCGTACACTGAGAGAAATTTTTGTTCCAACGGGAATTTTGATTGGGTTAAAAGAAATCGACTGTGAAATATTGACTAATAAACTTTTCTTTTGACGAGACCAAACATTCCTTTTTATCCCAACAATAATTGTTTTTGTCAATTTTGTCCCAACAATAATTTTTTTTGTCCCAACAAAAATTGTTTTTGTCCCAAGAAAGATTGTTTTTGTCCCAACAAAAATTGTTTGTGTCCCAACAATAATTTTTTTTGTCTTAACAATAATTTTTTTTGTCCTAACAATATTTTTTTTTGTCCTAACGATAATTTTTTTTGTCCCAACAATAATTTTTTTTGTCCCAACAATCATTTTTTTGTGTCCCAGTGTTGTCAATTTAAACCCATTTAAAAAAGATTAAACAACTGGAGGTGCACAATATGAACTTGCCCCCAAATCGATATTTTGTATGGGGTTAAATGGATGAAATTAAGGCGTTGCCAAATTACAAGTGACGTCGTCGCTGTTCGCAGGTTTGAAAGTCACTCGTTCGTTGCATTTAGTTTCCTTTTTTCTGTTCTTACTACGAGGTCTTCAATTTGCCTACACCACAAATTGAAGGCGCTATGCAGACTATTCCTTCATAAATATCTACAGTTAGAGGTTACTTTTAATGACAGTAAGAAATTGAAACTGCATGAACTTGATAACAAAAATGGAAACGGGATTGGTATTGAAAGGCTTAAATTGACCTTGGTTACGGTCAACTTCTCATTGAGAAAAAATATCCTGTTAATTCAATCTGACGCCTGTTTAATACTTACTGGATCGGAATTCCTGTTATTTCAACAGGAATTCCTGTTAATTTATACCGGAATTCCTGCTGAAGTAACAGGACTTCTTGTTGAAATAACAGAAATGTCTTGTTAAAATAACAGGAATTCCGGTTAAGTGAGTATTAAACAGACGTCCGGTTACGGTAACAGGAAATTTTTCTCAGTTCTCTTTCCCATCTCAATAACCTGAAATTTTGCAGTCAACAATATCGGTTATTTTTAAATTCACGGAAAAATGGAACCAATAAAACTATATACCTAGCTGTCTATCGATTTATCTCCCTTTTTAATAATTTTTCCCTCTTTCATTGCATCCACTCTTCTAGGAAGAAAAAAATTACCGCATCGCTTTCATACCTGTATAGGTATTTAAATACAGAAAATAATCCCTTTTGAAATGAAGCAGGCACACATTTTCGTGCTAGCAGCTTACCTAACCACGCGCAGCAGTAAACATTTTAGGACCTTAAACACACCCGTCGTAAATTTTCTCGCATTTACTTTCGGTAAATTAATACTAAAGCCTGCCAAACTCGAACTTTTCTGGGTAGTAATTTACTCAAAGTACTTACATCAAGTCACGCCTACAGCAAAATCGTCCGATTTCAAAACGGAGATAGTTAAAAACCCGCGTGGCTTCCAAAAGAAATGACCATAAGACAAGAGGTGCGTGTGCTTTAAAATAAAACAAAACAAAACAAAAACAAAACAAAAACAAAAAAACAAAACAAAAAAAAGCCTAATTCTTCGAGGGAATACTGATTTCTACGAGAAATACACCTATAATGTTCCACAGACCTTTCTAACATCTACGTCTACCACACCAATTCATAATTGGGCTCTTGCAAACTTTGACTACGGAGGATTGAAGAGTTGATTCTTGCATAAAAACCTGAAAAAATGACGATGAGTACACTAAAAAAAAAAAAATCACGAAATTCACTGGCAGAATCGGGCTTAATGACGGAGAGAAGCAGTTATCATGGGAGGTTCCTATCAAATTTGATAAATTTCTCTGTGTTTCCGTAGAGAAAGTGACAGATTATACAGGAATCTCTCATGATACCTACTTTGAACCACCATTACGATCTTGCTTTTATAGCAGTTTTGTGAGTTTATTACTGAATTTTAGACTTTGACAGTGTGATTTTCGTGATTTTCGCTGGTTTTAACATCAGATTGTACTATTCATTTGCTCACAGCAAAAGTTTGCAAGAGCCCCATACTTAACCATTCGAAGCGAAAAGATTCAAGGAAATTATGAGTTTCGGACAATTAATGTTGAATGACCTCCCGAGGCCACGGGGCAGCCAGGAGAGAGGGAAGATAAATAAAAAGCAGTGGTGAAAAAACAGGAGGGTGAAATGGAACATGAAAAAAAACACACAAAAAAAACACATATTTCGTCGGTAGCGAGAATCGATAAAATCATGAACTGCGCATTACCTATGGAATAATTAAGAAGAGGAAAGGGACCGATCGCTTGCTCGTTGATGTTATATTATTTGGAGAATTAATGAACTTTTCCCCCCCCCCCTTCTCCTCTTAACCACCCCTTTCCTCTTCCTAGCTCCTTGTCACGCTGTCCCTAGAGCGGCTATCTGGGAAAAGTTTATTGACTGTTTCCCCTTGAATAATTCATTCAGCCATACCAGCCTTATCTTTATTTTTTTCTTATAATAAGGTCTTAAAAGGGTGTACAAGAAAAACTTGCGGAAAAAAGGTTTCACAGTTTTTCAGAGAGAAGATATCGATACTACGTACCCTTAGTCACTGGAAGAGGTTTTTAATTTTTACCCGGGTCCGATACGCACGCCCCCCCCCCCCCCCCCCGCCCTACCTTTTTTATCCTTTTTTCCGGTCAGTCGAAATATTTCCCGAACCCATTCCGGAGATACTTTCCACGGTTGCCACCAGGTGCACAATTTTTGCAGGGTGGGAGTGAAATTTAACCTCTAAAGTAATAGTTTTCGGTAATTTTAGGTGCTAAAAACATTAATCAATTGGTCGAAACACTTGAAACGTCATTTTCTTACTACTACTACTTTCTTACTCTTAGACGAATCCCCACTCTGAAAGGAATTGGAAAGACAAAAGTTGTGTTAAGTTTTTTTTGTGTAAAGTTGTATTAAGTTTTCGTTGTCAATTTGTCATGTTTAACCCTCTAAGGGCCAGGTTAGTTCAAAAGGACGCCACTTTTCCGTTTTTAAAGAGGGGTAGCTAGGGTGACGGTGAAGAAGGTAGTTAACTGTTCGTACTTGGGGGAGTTGGAATTGCCTATACGACGATTGAAGTGGGCCCTAAAAATCTTTTATTTTGAGAGAGAGAGAGGAGAGGAGAGAGAGAGGAGAGAGAGAGAGAGAGGAGAGAGAGAAGAGAGAGAGAGAGTAGAGAGAAGCGAGAGAAGAGCGTTTAATCCCGAAATGAAGACTGAAACAATGCGAAACGAAAACGAGTATACCTACTCGGGCTTGGCCTAAAGGGTCAACTAGATACGTATTCTACAAGTCGATCCTTGAAACCCCCAAAAAAACCAGAGGGAAAACCCCCCTGGGTTTTATGAACGGAGGTCGTATATAGACGGATTAAGTCGAAAAATATGCACTTCATGGCCATAAATAACAGGTCTGCTCGTTAGTTCGCGCGGTTGGTAGAATTACTCCGATCAATCAAAAGACACTTCTACCAATTGATTATTATCGAGCACACCTGTTATTTATACGGAAAACGGAAATGAGATAGCGATTTTCGACCTGAACGATCGTCACGTTAGGTTGTTTGCAAAAGGTGGGCGAGTCATTTCGTCCATGAATTTAAGTGAGGATGACGTGGACAGTCCAGAGCTGCCGTTTTGGGTTTTTTTAATGACACTTTTGGATTTATCGGCGATTCAACTGACTGACCAAATATTACAGACGCAGAAAAAAATTTCTTGTTGGATGGACTAGAATATTTTTTTTTTTTTTTTTTTTTTAAGATTACAGGATTCTCAACAATATTCACAATGGGAGGGGGGAGGTTGCAAACTTTTGCTACGTGCTATTGAGGAGTCCGGCCAGAGGTAAAAACCTCCAAAAATAAAAACGGTAGCATTACAAATTTACGAAATCCAAAAAATGTTATTGAACGCACGATCGTGATGGCGGCGTTGGTTACTAATAATATGGGAGATTCCACTTTTAATGGTACTGTCGTTCCACCAAGAAGTGACAAATAAGAGACGACTTTTCTTTGGCACCGGTGTCACCAGATGTCATTATAATCGGCTGTTAATTACTCCTCTTGAATAGTTACTCTGTGAATCTATCTTCTCAGCAAAGAATGATTGACAAAATTAAGATGGGAATCTCCGATCATTAGTGCTCAACACCACCATCACTATTACGCTTTTAAAAGCATGTTATGAGTTTAAGAGTTGAGTTCGTGTATTTTTAGTGCTACCATCGTTATTTTTGGAGGTTTTTACATCTGAGTCGACTAGCTTAAACCGCTTGTAGCAAAAGTGTCCAACAGCCATTCAATCGGTAAATCAAAAAAACGTAACTAAGGTGGATCTTCAGCGTTTAGTTCCATATTCTGCCACCATTAGAAGTAGTAATAGGGGCGGTTGGGCCCGGTGACCATTAATGACCTAATTTCCAGGAATTTTTCGCGCGTATTTTCGGTGGACTAATTACCCTAATTAATTACTGCCACTTGATCACACCTGACCTAACATCATCTTCTTGGACGACACATTGTCGCTACCCCTCGCCCCTTCCCAAGCGACCGATACACCGTTGCATCCCCGCACCCCCGCAACCTACTCGCTACACCGTTGCACCCCCGCATCCCCCTTTCTCCCCTCAACCTGCAACCTATACATTGTGGCGCGTGCTAAGACATTCTTCTAACCCTTCACCCCCCGCTCCATTCTGGTGCCTGATACACCGTTGCATTTGCATCCCTTCACTTCACCCCCACGACCGAAAAAGTGTTGCATCCCCTGCTCCTCCCCCCCCCCCCCTACAGCGAGTTGTATAACCATTGATGACCACTGTTGAATCATCGATAGTTTCCCTCCCGCATCCTTTCACATCCTCATTATTCACTACACGCGGAAAGCATCGTGTGAGTTTTCCTTCTCCTCGTCCCCTTCAACCTAACTCCATCGTGGTGCGCAAAGAATTCTCCTTGGAAAGAGTTACTCCTTTACCTTTCCCCTCTCCACCCACCTTTCCAGTGTCGTACATTATGAAACACAGCAACTCTTCCCAATTCATCATTGCCCTTGGTGACAAATGATTGACACGCATTGCCACACGCGAAAGGACAAGACAGGCATTTAAGGATTCTACTTGTTTGATATGAAGCCAGTTTTAACTTGGGAGTCCATCTTTTACCTCGAAATTTACACGGAGTTGGTAATGATTCAACCCGTTGTTTCACAAGGAGGAACAGACCCAAGTCTTTTGATTAAGACAATGTAAACTACAAGATGAGCATAATTTGGAATTTTTTACGTTCACTCCCATAGGAGTCAATTAACGAACCAATCAATTGTTGCCATATTGCAGAATATTTAGAACATGGTTGCCAAGTATTAATTCCCTCCCAAATCTACCAAGTTCGATAAATTTTACAAAAACCTTTCTGAATGAGCTGGGAATCGAACCTAATATCCCCCTTGATCTAGGAAGCTAACGCGTTAACCACTAGACCAAAGAGGACTTACAGGAAACAAGGAGTAATTTCCATGATTTAAATTAGGTGAAAACTAAATGTTTTGACCTGTTAAAAAAAAGTGATTTCAAATCCCCCACTTGTAAAAGTGGCCGATTTGAAATCACAGCTGGATTTTAAACCATGAACGGATTCAATGATTAATGCATTTTACTTAGCATTATTTTTTTTTTATTTATTTTTTGTAAATTTCAATTTACTTATTTTATTTTTTTTTATTTTTTATTTTTAAATATAAAATTGAATGAATAATTCGGGATTGTATCGATGAAACAAAAGATTACAAGAAGATAACCTTTCATAAGGTTTAATCTGTGTATAATCTTTTCCTTCACCGATCTCCCCCCTTAATAAAAATTACCGAATTCTTCATATATTTTTTTTTTTTATATTATTTTATTATTATTAGGGTTTATGATGGTATGAATTTGAAAGCATAAGACCAGGATACAGATTATAGAATGTATATTCCCTATAAATGACAGTTCTAATAACTTAAATATAACTTAACATCTAAACTATGACTATTTTTAAATACAGTAAAATGCGTGTTCATATTATGAAAAAGAGAAGCTAATACTTTTGAATATTGAGACAAATTCGAAACGATATTGGAGAACAAAATTTATTAAAATCAAACGAACGTTGTCAAGAAATTAAAAACAAACGAACGTCGACGAGAAATTAAAATTAAACGTATGTCGACTAGAAAAGAAAAGGGGAAACAAAGAAAAAAGAAGATTACAGCACTGACTAGATGGACACGCAAAAGATCATGGTTTACAAGACAGATTGAATATTTTTAAAATTTCGATGAAAAAAATTGAAGTTGACACACGCATTCACATGCACATTTTTTTTTTTTTTTTTTTAGATCCTGTACCTCCTATAGGTTTTTCATTTCACCGCAGAGTCTGGAAATACATTCTAATAAAACATATTTCAATCCTGTTACCTCTATTGAAGTTTTTTTGTTAATCTCAAGGACAGGATTGTAAAAACATCCACACTCGTCAACCCCATTTTTCAAAAAGAGTGGACATTGAGGAACACAACTTCTTGAAAATATTTCATTTTTCATCGGTTTATTTAAAAATTTCTCAAAGAATGAAAACCATGGACAAAAATTACTTTCAGATTTCGAAGGTAAAATTATCATATGCAGCGCACCGTCACACCACTCTGTAATAACTGTTTTCATTTTCCCCTATTTTTTTAATTGTATTTTAAATTGAAACCAACTTTATTTTCTAAAGTTAAATGTATAAACGCTTTGAAACACAAATGTTTGAGTTCCGTAAAAATCACATCGAACTCTTCTTGAGAAAAAAGACCATCGTTCGGAATATCGTTAGATTTTAATTTTGTTAACACTTGAGACACATTAGCTGCATCATAGTACAGACAATTATTATTTAAGTAAGAACACACACTGTTAAATAATGTTTCTATTTTCTTTTCACTGCTGGAACATTTCTCGACACAATGATCAATCGCTGGCATGATAGATTTAAAGTATTCCAAAGGCCTTCCTGGATGATAAACTGTCTTGGATAGTTTAATGGCGGTGGTGAAGTTTCCGATATGATGATTGATTTTTTGTCGTACATCGTTTTGAACTGCAAAGATCTGAGGAGTGAGCCCAGTGGTTTGGTCGACCGATCGGATCCGTGTTGAAAATAGTGATCGATTTCACCCCGGCTTAGACAAAGTTCGGTCCATTCTTTTGTGTAAGTTCGAGACCGTTTTGCGGTGCACTGTGTTTATGAAACTTGATGCAGGTGGCAAAATCATCGTTAATATTATGACCGACGACGATTTGTTTTGAACCGTCGGGAGATAAAAAGTAGCACGTATTCTTCAGAGTCGACACGAATAAGGCACCTTGGCATTTCATCTTGAGTGGTTCCAAAGGTAACTCAATACCGTTGGAGAGACCGTATCTATTGGTATCCATGGTTGTTGAAGAAATGCGTTTAAAAAAACAAAGGAAAAAAAGTACCGATGGTACAACTAAACAGACTACTGTTATTGAAAATTGCACAGCGAGAGGAGTGATCTAAGAACAGCGCACTAGTGATGAGTGGACAAAGAGAATAATTGGGTCATTTTGATGAACTGCTGTGTAAGCACCCCCGAGAAGCGATGAGTTACCACCACCACCGGTAAAACGGTACTTTCAATAAAACCGTTAATCACCCTCGGAATCGTTACGTAGCAGAGACTTCTAACGGTTTTTACGGCAGCAACACGATTGCGTATCACGGGTGTTCTCATGCTTTCCAACGTTCCATCTTTGAAACAAAGATCGAATTTCTGTTTTAATAATGCGTCATTCGTAAGAGTGTCTGTTGAAAATAATCTTTGGAAATCCGCCATCGAATGACCGTTGGCTCTAAAATGCAAAAAAAGTAAACAATATTGTCCACACACACACATACAAAGATACTTAGCCAGGTTATGCAATAAGCAATACACGTATCATCCCATTCAACACGTGTAATAGGTTTGTTGCGTGTTGCATACTTTGGCCAGGTATCTTTGTCCCCCCCCCCCCCCCCTAGTGCACAAGGGGGCTGAGACAACCAAGTTTTGGTATTTCTCTCTCTTAAGTTCCATGCCGGCTTTGTAATATGAGTCGTCCTCTAAAGCTAATGCGAATCGAAGTTTGCCTATGACTCACTGTTCACAGTTTTATTCGATATTTTTTTCTTTTCCCATTTCCAGCCTCTATATTTTCCCTCCTTCTTCTGTCTTTCCACTCTCTGGCTCTTCCACTGCTCCTCTCAAGTGCAGCCCTCTCGTTCACCCGCGTACACTTTTATTTTATCTCTTTCCGTATCTTTTAATTCTACTGGCTACATCTTTCCTTTTTTATCACTTCTGTTCCTTTACCCCAAAACAACATTGCTTTTGATTTTTGAAACAGTAATGCTTTGATGAATGCCTTTTTTAATTTTTCTTGGTTTTAAATAGTTTCTCCCTTCGACTCAAGCCTATTTCACCTTTTCCCTTCGGATCTGTTGATCCTTAGTATGACTAGGTAACAAAGTATTTCCGAGTCTGACTCGTCCTCACCACCGCACGCATATCATTTGTTATCATACATCATAGAACAAAAAAAAACGCTGTATTCGAATATTTAGGAACACGGACCACCAGCTTTACAGATTTTTGTCGCAACTTCAGTAGTAACTTCTTCAAAACGTGCAACAACTCTTGAGGCGCTGTTTGACGAGGAATGTCAATTATTAAATTATAAAATGTAACTTTTGTGGAACAAAATTATGGTTCACCGCAATTTGAGACCAAACTTCCCCAGCTCTCTTTTCGGATATCTTAAGTATCCAATTTGCTAGTTATAATACTTTTTTCTCTTTTAGGTGAGATTACAGACCACTGATAAACTATGATAAACAACAAAACCAAAAAAATAAAAATAATATAAGTACAGGTTTTTTTTTCTTTTCTCTATTTTTATTATTAATCTCTTTGTGGATACGTCGGCAAAAAATGATTTTAGTTCAACGGTTTCTTCCGTATCAAAAATAAATCTAAGAATAAAAGGAACCCACACGTATTGCCCCCCCCCCCCCCTCCGGTTCCATTGGTTTTATCGCGAACTTCTCAAATCAAGATTCGAATACTGCTGTTTCAAGACCAAAACTGAGATTGAATTCAATAACTACGATACACGCGCACATTAGACATAACTTTCACTCCACTTGTTGGGTCGATTATTTCATCTCAGGTTCAGGGCACACAACAATTTTCATAAAATCCCGCTTTCCTTATTTTTTTTTTTTTTTTTTTTTTTTTTTTTTTATTTTTTTTTTTTTTTTATTTTATTTTTTTTTTATTTTTTTTTTTATTTTTAATTTTTTTTTACTTATTTTATTTTTTGTTTATTTTATTTTTGTAATTTATTTTATTTATTTTTATTTGTTTTGATTTTTATTTATTTATTTTTTTTTTATATATTTTTTCGTTTATTTGTATTTTATTTTTTATTTATTTTTTTACTTTTTTTCATTTATTTTATTTATTTTTTCAATTTTCTTATATTTCAACTCAAAGGGTTGGATTTCAAAGCAATCACATTCCACAACTCAACTAATTAGAAAGAGTGCATTATGCTGTTGAAAACCCCAACTATTTGAACAGATTTATTTATCCTTTTTGCATTCCTATTTATCTTTTGGTTTTTGTTTTTTTTGTTTTTGCTTTTGTTTTAACTAACCCCTAACATAAGATTTGAAATTATTATGATTGAGTTAAATCGACAGATAACATTAAGCCTAAGCGCTTGAGATCTGTAAAAAACAAAAGTAAATTTTTCGTTTGAGGAAAAGGTGTCGCTTAGCATAATACCTGTTGATTTCAAAATATTCAAAATCTATGATACTGAACGCTTATCGAAATGGATGCACTTATGATTCAAATATTGCCACACTATCGAACACTCTTTACTTGTTTCCTTTCGTTTTTTGGACATTTTTTTAACCCTCAAATATATTTCTGGGAGAATTGATTTTAAATACTTCCAAGCTGGTCCTTGAAAGATGAATTTTCTGGGTGTGGCAAAAGGCGGGTGCCACTGTATTGGTTTTATGTCCCGATCCTAGACTTAAAAGTGTTCTGAAAGTCAGAGCTTTGTTCAAAGCCCCCAAAAAAATTTATGTCAGAGTAATCGTGTTCAAAACACACGTCAACCACCGCCTGATTCTCTCTGTCGGTCAGAGTTCGGCGCCATTTTTTTTTGTTTTTGTTTTTGTTTTTTGTTTTTTTTTTGTTTGCAAGGCACTGTGTTAACGTTGTTGAATGAACGTTGATCGTCGTGAAATCAACATCAATCGATGATCGACAACAGTTCGTTTTCAACCATCAAGGTTAGAAAATAACAGATGTTCGTCGCAACTTTTAAGACCAATGGAGCCTTGCAAACCTATCTTAAACGGTTTCTACACCGCTTCGGTCCTGCTCTAACCTGTTCCTTAGTTAACGATTCCACATTGTTGACCTAACGCAGGAAAAACAAGGCAGTAGGTCCACAAAATCCTGCAAAGTAAAATGGACTACCAAAAAAAAAAAAAAAACAAAAACAAAAGAACAAAAAAACAAAACAAAAAAAAAAAACCGAAAAATGTGTACTAAATTAGGATTCGCTCTGTGACGAGTGTTGGTATGATCTTTGCGGCTATAGCGAGACGGTAAAATAAAAGGTTTACCATATCGAACTTTTGATATGTCTTGACATTAAGACGTCGACTTTCCCACACCAACGATTCGTCGTCATTGGAACACGCCACCAGAAAGCGCGTATTAGCGCTTCCCACTACAACAACTTCAATGTAGGTTCAAATATTAAAAAAATTAAAAATTATTCATACTTTCTCTGAAAAGTTTCTATTATGAATCGTTTACTATTCACTAATAACCAGCTCCCTGTCTCTCGAGGTAGCAAGAAAGGATATGCGACACGCAGTACACATTGGCAAGACTTAACCTTACATTTTATAATGATACACACGCGACGACGCGAGGTGTCTGCAGGAGAGAAATACCCTCTCCCCTTTCCATACAAGTACTTACTAAAATAAATCTCACAAAACCTCTTACTTTGTTTTGTTTTCTGGTCTTGACCGCCAACAAGGCACTTTCCTTCGCACACGCGCCTTTCAAAACTGTCAAATAAATTCGTCTTGTCCCGGCTAAAAAAAAAAAAAATCGGACTCCTCCACTAAGTAAAGTATAAGTATGTCAAAAGTATAGGAAAGTTTGTATACGCGTTAAGTTGAGCCCACCATATTTAAAATCCCGCTTTAGCTCCATCACAAAGATCCAGAGCTTTCAAGGCTTGCTGGTTAATGCATGTACTTTACTGTCTTGAAATTTTCAGATTAAGTAAGATATAAGCACCTAACAGTGATAGGCTAACACAACTAAAAGGTCGTGGAGACTGAAGTTGATTCGCCTTCAAAAAAGATTATGCCAATTTAAATACAAGTATCTTGTGTGATTCCAAAATTAACAGCATTGAAAATTAAATGAAATGAATTCTATCGTCAGTTCAACAATTACAATCTTTAAACCCAAAAGAAAGTCGAGTGTCTCAAATTGGATTTACACAATGAGACTAATTGAAAAATAAATCATAACTAAACGGTTTAATAATAATTAAAATGTAAAAGATTGTAGGAACAAAATTTAAACAAAGAAAGAAAAGTATTGAAAACATAATTTTTTTTAAAAAAAAGGGGGGGGGGGAATCAAGAAAGTGGACAGAATAAAAAGTAATAAAAGTAATGATAAAATAATAATAAAAACAGGAAAATGAAAAGTAAAAAAAAAAAAAAAAAATCGAAAAAAATATTAAAGAACAGCGAACAGAAGAAATAAAATCAAATGAAATGGAATAAAATTAAAAAAAAAAAATTAAGAGAAAGAATTAGAAATAATATTAAAAAACAGCAAACAGCAAAAATAATAAATAAATAAAATAAATAAATAAAAAAAAAAAAAATTACATTAAAAATTAAACAAAAATTAGAAATACTATTATAAAAGAGCAAACAGAAAAAAAATAATAAATAAAGAAAGGACCCGTTTAAATGAATCGTTCAATCGAACTTATTTCCAGGTTTTGTTATCTTGGTTTATGATGAGAATAATTTCAAGAAATATATATTTAAATTGTTCACAAAAAAAAACCACAGTTGATAAAACAAAACAAAAAAAACAAGCAAACAAAATGTGTCACCACCCGCCCCCAACGATCGTTTTTGATTCATCAGTTGCCACTATTCGTATCTGCCAAAGTGACAATCTATTTCTTTTATTCCGCAATTTCATTTTCGTTTGCCCCAAGTAGGTAATCCTCTATTTTTGTTTTCTTAACGGAGGCTGATTCAACTAACACGCTTGTATACCTCAATGATTCAGCCCCGAAGTTTCACGCAAACACTCGCATCCTGTGAGAACTTCAACTTATAGTCCTACGCTAGTGTCGAGATAAGCAGGAATAGCACGGCTCAGAGAAATAAACATTGGAGGCATTCTATTTCCTCCACCAACTCCACCTCATCATCATTGATATTATTGCTATCATCATCGTGCTTTCAAAAAAACTATCCCATTTTCAAACATAAAAACTGGTCCGAATACTTAAACCAAAAAGTCATAGTTAAAGATTCAAACATTTCATTGTTGAAACTTTTTTTCTGGAATGAACTCTCTGAAGGATTCCTTGAAAATCTGAAATGTGGTCATTTATGGAATAAACAACCGCATGTTTTTCAAGTAAAACTTATTTTCGTTAACTCCGTGTAAAGTTCGAAACAGTCTGCCAAACTCTATTTTATTTTGTACTTTATTTTAGCTTTCTTTCAATTTCACCGATAATAGTTGCGTGTGTTTTTCAGCTTCGGCTTCTTTCCCTTTAGGGATAGACGGGTGAATCGTATAACTAGTTGTCTAAATGAGACGATCATGAAACAGTTTTGAATAATGACAGGTCAGTTGGCTTGAGTTGACACATTCGGAGCAAATAAAGGAGACCTCATAACTTTTTTTTCGGTCTCTGTGTACATTCTCGACTCGATTTCTGGGGGTGATCACGGAGGATCGGATCGTCTTGGTAACGTTATCGTTATCGTTTACATATAATCTCATGGGTGGCTCAACTGATCGAATTGTTTTGAGCCCCTCGTAACGATTGAAACGAACGAAAGGAAGCGACGAGTCGGAGGCTGTCGTAATCTCATTCGTTTGAAGCTGGAAGAGGTGGGGTGGGGATCACCTGCGCGATCGCGTTGCGCAGAAGCAACCCCGTTTGATTTAATGCAATTATGCAAACGATAACGATACCCAAAACGAGCCGATCCTCCGTGATCACCTCCCTGGAACTTTCGTTTGTACGGTATAGATCAAGAGTTGATTTACGTTTCCCTGAATTCTAACGCAAGCACTGAACCATTCACTCTAATACCCACGATCCATCCCTACTTACGTCTTTTTTTACTGGGAGATACCAACACATTGCATTTGGTTAGCCTCGAAAAAAGAAAAGTGACGGATCCCACTCTCTAAGAGAGTACTTTAGAGTTGGATAGGTACTCCTCCCCCCCCCCCCTCCTTCATGATAGCGTGCCTTTTAAGCAAGTAGGCGCTAACAAGTTCGCGCTTTGTCGCTCGTCACAAAAAGGAAATTGGTGTCAGTTAGGAGCTGGAATCGAAACATTAGAAAAAAAAAGAATAAATAAAAATAGGTTGTTGCCACCAGAGTGAATAATCTGTAGCATATGAGTCGCAATCTTACGAGAATAACTGCATCCGCACTGCAGGAACGCTTTTCACACGGCTTCTTCTCTTTATTCCTCCCCCCCCCCATCCTCCCCCCTGCTTTCCCCTCTCTTCATTTAAAATTGAACGACTTCGAGCAAGCATTATTATTGCATCTCCCTGGCCTGAGGTGCCTAATGTCATTGAAATATATATATATAATATACTTTTTTAAATAAATATATATTTTTATTATTATAATACTCACCTTTGATGAAAGATTCCTCTCGTGCGCTAAGAGGCCCTTTTCTACGTACAGACGGAAAACTGCAGAGAAGAAAGTTAGAGGAACCGCTTGAATAAAGCTTATTTGTAAGAGCAGCAAATAAATAAGAATTCAGCAACTGTTCGACGGGAATCTGTTGATGAAGAAAAAGAGTATAAACGTAAGTTATTCCATATTGGAGCTTTGTAAATATGTAAAGGTTTTCTGTCGGTACCTAAATGAGTTGTGTCTTACATCCAATTCTAGAGGGGAAGGAGGATGGGGGGGGGGCAACAAAACAGAACAAAGAAACAAGAAACAAACAAACAAAACAAAACAAACAAAAAAACCAAGACTATACTTTTGTTTGTTTTTAATTTTTTTTTGTCCATCATTATTCTTCATACGGGTCTCATCGAGATGACTGGGCTCAACCCTTACGTTCCATACCTATTCCAAAAGTGTGAAACCAAAAAACAAAATAATAAAACCTCAAAATTGGTACAATTGAAACCAAATGCAATGAATCTGTTGCATTCGCTATGGCGTGATGGAAGGTCGATCCCTGAGTACAATCATTTGAAAAGAACAACGTTGAGA
The DNA here is from genome assembly GCA_011764245.1 of Trialeurodes vaporariorum. NCBI lineage: Eukaryota > Metazoa > Arthropoda > Insecta > Hemiptera > Aleyrodidae > Trialeurodes > Trialeurodes vaporariorum. The sequence continues at coordinate 42,203,470 of VMOF01000002.1, forward strand.
GCATAAGAAAAGTCCAAAACCAGTCACAATTTCAGTATTAGTACCCATACGTTTAAAAAAAGTATAAATATGGTGGTTGAATGAACGGGTGACAAGGGGGAGTCCTATCTAATTGCAGCTTTCTATGTTGAGAAAATTGATTTATCATGGAGGATGCTGCAATCAGATGGAGCTCCCCCATTGTCCACCAGCTCATTCGACAGCCATCTTGTTATTTTGTTAAACGCATTGATTGAAATTAAGATTATATTTTGGAACTTTCAGATGCGCTCAACGTTATTTTTAAGTGATTTTACATGGGAATCGACCCTCTAAAACGTCGTAGCAAAAGGTTGCAACTGACCCATTTGGGTCTTTAAAAACTGAAAATGATGCTTTATTATTAAAAACATGCTCTAGATTTTGTCACGGATAACGTCGTGATCTCAACAAAAATAACGAACATCACGCAATGACCGAGAGAAACGGCCTCGATTCATATTAATTATGGAGCCATTTTAATGGAAGTGTATGGGAATGCCTTCGTCTGTTAAAATTGAATCATAGGGCTTGTTTTTCATTATTAAGTGTGTTGTAGGACTTTTTTGATGGTATCAACGTACTTTTCGCGAATATAATTAACTATGAAAAATATAAATGATAGGTGGATCGTGCTAACCAACTTTTTCTGGGTTCTGGGTTACCACCACTTATAAATCTTATGAAAGGATCACTGAATCAAGAACAGAGTTCAATTTTGAAAGACTTAGTGTGAGGCTTTGGTTTTTTGCTTGAGGTGTAAGACATGCGAAATCTATTCATACATGGGTGGTCCATTTAAACTTTGAGTTATCTCCGAGAGGACTGAATTTTAAAGACTTATTTTTTATGGTCTCGTCGTCTTTTTCGCAGAATTTTATGTAAGATTCGATCATCCATCTTACCATTGGAAGAAAAAAAAAACCGTGAGATCCATAAAATCTTGTTTTGACGTCACATCAAATTATTGAATTGAATATAAATGAAGCATCTTCGCTTGACGATAAAATTCATTCTAGAGCTCTGAGAATGAGTTGATCCCAGAACTTATCTATAGGTACTTTTAATAACTTGGAATGAATTTACCCGCGTTTCAGTCATATTAATAATAAATGTTTAACACCTTTTCTATGAAAGTATAAAAATTTAAAAGGTAGATTTACAAACCTTTTGTTCTATTCATCGCCTATTCCAATGTTTCCGTAATCAAATGACAAACTTGCTTTCCACTGTGTGATGTCCTCTTATTTTTAACCGTCACAAAATTACACACTACTTTTGAACACCCTGGTCTTGAAAATAATATGAATGAAGCCGGAAAGACAAAAATGCATGCCCAGATATTCTTCTGAGCAGGAGTAGTGCAGTGTTGCCAGATATGGGTGAAAAAGCCGTACGTTTTACATTGATTTATATGGGGACGATACGGCTTTTTACTCTCGATTTGGCAACTCTGGAGTAGTGGTCAAGTATAACCTAGTCAGCAATTTTCTGTTGGTGTCATCATCTGATCGCTTAGTACGTAATATAAATAGTGCAACATGATCATCGCCTATGTTTACCCGCTTTGAAGAAGATAAAAAAGAAGAAACAACGGTTGTATATTATTCTGCTCATGGATCAAGTTCTCAACCATTCCCCGTCTTCTTGTTCTTCTTCTACCGCGCGTGTGACATTATTTTCACTAAGCGAGACTTTCGTAGAGTACCCAGAGACATGCATTTCTTTTTGGTAAAAGCGTTAACATTTCTTCCCGTGGTCTGAAGAAAGAAACGCGTTCTGAACGTTTTTGAGACCAGTTCGCCCGTGCCCCGTACACTGAGAGAAATTTTTGTTCCAACGGGAATTTTGATTGGGTTAAAAGAAATCGACTGTGAAATATTGACTAATAAACTTTTCTTTTGACGAGACCAAACATTCCTTTTTATCCCAACAATAATTGTTTTTGTCAATTTTGTCCCAACAATAATTTTTTTTGTCCCAACAAAAATTGTTTTTGTCCCAAGAAAGATTGTTTTTGTCCCAACAAAAATTGTTTGTGTCCCAACAATAATTTTTTTTGTCTTAACAATAATTTTTTTTGTCCTAACAATATTTTTTTTTGTCCTAACGATAATTTTTTTTGTCCCAACAATAATTTTTTTTGTCCCAACAATCATTTTTTTGTGTCCCAGTGTTGTCAATTTAAACCCATTTAAAAAAGATTAAACAACTGGAGGTGCACAATATGAACTTGCCCCCAAATCGATATTTTGTATGGGGTTAAATGGATGAAATTAAGGCGTTGCCAAATTACAAGTGACGTCGTCGCTGTTCGCAGGTTTGAAAGTCACTCGTTCGTTGCATTTAGTTTCCTTTTTTCTGTTCTTACTACGAGGTCTTCAATTTGCCTACACCACAAATTGAAGGCGCTATGCAGACTATTCCTTCATAAATATCTACAGTTAGAGGTTACTTTTAATGACAGTAAGAAATTGAAACTGCATGAACTTGATAACAAAAATGGAAACGGGATTGGTATTGAAAGGCTTAAATTGACCTTGGTTACGGTCAACTTCTCATTGAGAAAAAATATCCTGTTAATTCAATCTGACGCCTGTTTAATACTTACTGGATCGGAATTCCTGTTATTTCAACAGGAATTCCTGTTATTTATACCGGAATTCCTGCTGAAGTAACAGGACTTCTTGTTGAAATAACAGAAATGTCTTGTTAAAATAACAGGAATTCCGGTTAAGTGAGTATTAAACAGACGTCCGGTTACGGTAACAGGAAATTTTTCTCAGTTCTCTTTCCCATCTCAATAACCTGAAATTTTGCAGTCAACAATATCGGTTATTTTTAAATTCACGGAAAAATGGAACCAATAAAACTATATACCTAGCTGTCTATCGATTTATCTCCCTTTTTAATAATTTTTTCCCTCTTCATTGCATCCACTCTTCTAGGAAGAAAAAAATTACCGCATCGCTTTCATACCTGTATAGGTATTTAAATACAGAAAATAATCCCTTTTGAAATGAAGCAGGCACACATTTTCGTGCTAGCAGCTTACCTAACCACGCGCAGCAGTAAACATTTTAGGACCTTAAACACACCCGTCGTAAATTTTCTCGCATTTACTTTCGGTAAATTAATACTAAAGCCTGCCAAACTCGAACTTTTCTGGGTAGTAATTTACTCAAAGTACTTACATCAAGTCACGCCTACAGCAAAATCGTCCGATTTCAAAACGGAGATAGTTAAAAACCCGCGTGGCTTCCAAAAGAAATGACCATAAGACAAGAGGTGCGTGTGCTTTAAAATAAAACAAAACAAAACAAAAACAAAACAAAAACAAAAAAACAAAACAAAAAAAAGCCTAATTCTTCGAGGGAATACTGATTTCTACGAGAAATACACCTATAATGTTCCACAGACCTTTCTAACATCTACGTCTACCACACCAATTCATAATTGGGCTCTTGCAAACTTTGACTACGGAGGATTGAAGAGTTGATTCTTGCATAAAAACCTGAAAAAATGACGATGAGTACACTAAAAAAAAAAAAATCACGAAATTCACTGGCAGAATCGGGCTTAATGACGGAGAGAAGCAGTTATCATGGGAGGTTCCTATCAAATTTGATAAATTTCTCTGTGTTTCCGTAGAGAAAGTGACAGATTATACAGGAATCTCTCATGATACCTACTTTGAACCACCATTACGATCTTGCTTTTATAGCAGTTTTGTGAGTTTATTACTGAATTTTAGACTTTGACAGTGTGATTTTCGTGATTTTCGCTGGTTTTAACATCAGATTGTACTATTCATTTGCTCACAGCAAAAGTTTGCAAGAGCCCCATACTTAACCATTCGAAGCGAAAAGATTCAAGGAAATTATGAGTTTCGGACAATTAATGTTGAATGACCTCCCGAGGCCACGGGGCAGCCAGGAGAGAGGGAAGATAAATAAAAAGCAGTGGTGAAAAAACAGGAGGGTGAAATGGAACATGAAAAAAAACACACAAAAAAAACACATATTTCGTCGGTAGCGAGAATCGATAAAATCATGAACTGCGCATTACCTATGGAATAATTAAGAAGAGGAAAGGGACCGATCGCTTGCTCGTTGATGTTATATTATTTGGAGAATTAATGAACTTTTCCCCCCCCCCCTTCTCCTCTTAACCACCCCTTTCCTCTTCCTAGCTCCTTGTCACGCTGTCCCTAGAGCGGCTATCTGGGAAAAGTTTATTGACTGTTTCCCCTTGAATAATTCATTCAGCCATACCAGCCTTATCTTTATTTTTTTCTTATAATAAGGTCTTAAAAGGGTGTACAAGAAAAACTTGCGGAAAAAAGGTTTCACAGTTTTTCAGAGAGAAGATATCGATACTACGTACCCTTAGTCACTGGAAGAGGTTTTTAATTTTTACCCGGGTCCGATACGCACGCCCCCCCCCCCCCCCCCCGCCCTACCTTTTTTATCCTTTTTTCCGGTCAGTCGAAATATTTCCCGAACCCATTCCGGAGATACTTTCCACGGTTGCCACCAGGTGCACAATTTTTGCAGGGTGGGAGTGAAATTTAACCTCTAAAGTAATAGTTTTCGGTAATTTTAGGTGCTAAAAACATTAATCAATTGGTCGAAACACTTGAAACGTCATTTTCTTACTACTACTACTTTCTTACTCTTAGACGAATCCCCACTCTGAAAGGAATTGGAAAGACAAAAGTTGTGTTAAGTTTTTTTGTGTAAAGTTGTATTAAGTTTTCGTTGTCAATTTGTCATGTTTAACCCTCTAAGGGCCAGGTTAGTTCAAAAGGACGCCACTTTTCCGTTTTTAAAGAGGGGTAGCTTAGGGTAACGTTGAGAAGGGTGAGTTTAACTGTTCGTACTTGGGGGGGAGTTGGAATTGCCTATACGACGATTGAAGTGGGCCCTAAAAATCTTTTATTTTGAGAGAGAGAGAGGAGAGGAGAGAGAGAGGAGAGAGAGAGAGAGAGGAGAGAGAGAAGAGAGAGAGAGAGTAGAGAGAAGCGAGAGAAGAGCGTTTAATCCCGAAATGAAGACTGAAACAATGCGAAACGAAAACGAGTATACCTACTCGGGCTTGGCCTAAAGGGTCAACTAGATACGTATTCTACAAGTCGATCCTTGAAACCCCCAAAAAAACCAGAGGGAAAACCCCCCTGGGTTTTATGAACGGAGGATCTTATATAGACGGATTAAGTCGAAAAATATGCACTTCATGGCCATAAATAACAGGTCTGCTCGTTAGTTCGCGCGGTTGGTAGAATTACTCCGATCAATCAAAAGACACTTCTACCAATTGATTATTATCGAGCACACCTGTTATTTATACGGAAAACGGAAATGAGATAGCGATTTTCGACCTGAACGATCGTCACGTTAGGTTGTTTGCAAAAGGTGGGCGAGTCATTTCGTCCATGAATTTAAGTGAGGATGACGTGGACAGTCCAGAGCTGCCGTTTTGGGTTTTTTTAATGACACTTTTGGATTTATCGGCGATTCAACTGACTGACCAAATATTACAGACGCAGAAAAAAATTTCTTGTTGGATGGACTAGAATTTTTTTTTTTTTTTTTTTTTTAAGATTACAGGATTCTCAACAATATTCACAATGGGAGGGGGGAGGTTGCAAACTTTTGCTACGTGCTATTGAGGAGTCCGGCCAGAGGTAAAAACCTCCAAAAATAAAAACGGTAGCATTACAAATTTACGAAATCCAAAAAATGTTATTGAACGCACGATCGTGATGGCGGCGTTGGTTACTAATAATATGGGAGATTCCACTTTTAATGGTACTGTCGTTCCACCAAGAAGTGACAAATAAGAGACGACTTTTCTTTGGCACCGGTGTCACCAGATGTCATTATAATCGGCTGTTAATTACTCCTCTTGAATAGTTACTCTGTGAATCTATCTTCTCAGCAAAGAATGATTGACAAAATTAAGATGGGAATCTCCGATCATTAGTGCTCAACACCACCATCACTATTACGCTTTTAAAAGCATGTTATGAGTTTAAGAGTTGAGTTCGTGTATTTTTAGTGCTACCATCGTTATTTTTGGAGGTTTTTACATCTGAGTCGACTAGCTTAAACCGCTTGTAGCAAAAGTGTCCAACAGCCATTCAATCGGTAAATCAAAAAAACGTAACTAAGGTGGATCTTCAGCGTTTAGTTCCATATTCTGCCACCATTAGAAGTAGTAATAGGGGCGGTTGGGCCCGGTGACCATTAATGACCTAATTTCCAGGAATTTTTCGCGCGTATTTTCGGTGGACTAATTACCCTAATTAATTACTGCCACTTGATCACACCTGACCTAACATCATCTTCTTGGACGACACATTGTCGCTACCCCTCGCCCCTTCCCAAGCGACCGATACACCGTTGCATCCCCGCACCCCCGCAACCTACTCGCTACACCGTTGCACCCCCGCATCCCCCTTTCTCCCCTCAACCTGCAACCTATACATTGTGGCGCGTGCTAAGACATTCTTCTAACCCTTCACCCCCCGCTCCATTCTGGTGCCTGATACACCGTTGCATTTGCATCCCTTCACTTCACCCCCACGACCGAAAAAGTGTTGCATCCCCTGCTCCTCCCCCCCCCCCCCTACAGCGAGTTGTATAACCATTGATGACCACTGTTGAATCATCGATAGTTTCCCTCCCGCATCCTTTCACATCCTCATTATTCACTACACGCGGAAAGCATCGTGTGAGTTTTCCTTCTCCTCGTCCCCTTCAACCTAACTCCATCGTGGTGCGCAAAGAATTCTCCTTGGAAAGAGTTACTCCTTTACCTTTCCCCTCTCCACCCACCTTTCCAGTGTCGTACATTATGAAACACAGCAACTCTTCCCAATTCATCATTGCCCTTGGTGACAAATGATTGACACGCATTGCCACACGCGAAAGGACAAGACAGGCATTTAAGGATTCTACTTGTTTGATATGAAGCCAGTTTTAACTTGGGAGTCCATCTTTTACCTCGAAATTTACACGGAGTTGGTAATGATTCAACCCGTTGTTTCACAAGGAGGAACAGACCCAAGTCTTTTGATTAAGACAATGTAAACTACAAGATGAGCATAATTTGGAATTTTTTACGTTCACTCCCATAGGAGTCAATTAACGAACCAATCAATTGTTGCCATATTGCAGAATATTTAGAACATGGTTGCCAAGTATTAATTCCCTCCCAAATCTACCAAGTTCGATAAATTTTACAAAAACCTTTCTGAATGAGCTGGGAATCGAACCTAATATCCCCCTTGATCTAGGAAGCTAACGCGTTAACCACTAGACCAAAGAGGACTTACAGGAAACAAGGAGTAATTTCCATGATTTAAATTAGGTGAAAACTAAATGTTTTGACCTGTTAAAAAAAAGTGATTTCAAATCCCCCACTTGTAAAAGTGGCCGATTTGAAATCACAGCTGGATTTTAAACCATGAACGGATTCAATGATTAATGCATTTTACTTAGCATTATTTTTTTTTTATTTATTTTTTGTAAATTTCAATTTACTTATTTTATTTTTTTTTATTTTTTATTTTTAAATATAAAATTGAATGAATAATTCGGGATTGTATCGATGAAACAAAAGATTACAAGAAGATAACCTTTCATAAGGTTTAATCTGTGTATAATCTTTTCCTTCACCGATCTCCCCCCTTAATAAAAATTACCGAATTCTTCATATATTTTTTTTTTTTATATTATTTTATTATTATTAGGGTTTATGATGGTATGAATTTGAAAGCATAAGACCAGGATACAGATTATAGAATGTATATTCCCTATAAATGACAGTTCTAATAACTTAAATATAACTTAACATCTAAACTATGACTATTTTTAAATACAGTAAAATGCGTGTTCATATTATGAAAAAGAGAAGCTAATACTTTTGAATATTGAGACAAATTCGAAACGATATTGGAGAACAAAATTTATTAAAATCAAACGAACGTTGTCAAGAAATTAAAAACAAACGAACGTCGACGAGAAATTAAAATTAAACGTATGTCGACTAGAAAAGAAAAGGGGAAACAAAGAAAAAAGAAGATTACAGCACTGACTAGATGGACACGCAAAAGATCATGGTTTACAAGACAGATTGAATATTTTTAAAATTTCGATGAAAAAAATTGAAGTTGACACACGCATTCACATGCACATTTTTTTTTTTTTTTTTTTAGATCCTGTACCTCCTATAGGTTTTTCATTTCACCGCAGAGTCTGGAAATACATTCTAATAAAACATATTTCAATCCTGTTACCTCTATTGAAGTTTTTTTGTTAATCTCAAGGACAGGATTGTAAAAACATCCACACTCGTCAACCCCATTTTTCAAAAAGAGTGGACATTGAGGAACACAACTTCTTGAAAATATTTCATTTTTCATCGGTTTATTTAAAAATTTCTCAAAGAATGAAAACCATGGACAAAAATTACTTTCAGATTTCGAAGGTAAAATTATCATATGCAGCGCACCGTCACACCACTCTGTAATAACTGTTTTCATTTTCCCCTATTTTTTTAATTGTATTTTAAATTGAAACCAACTTTATTTTCTAAAGTTAAATGTATAAACGCTTTGAAACACAAATGTTTGAGTTCCGTAAAAATCACATCGAACTCTTCTTGAGAAAAAAGACCATCGTTCGGAATATCGTTAGATTTTAATTTTGTTAACACTTGAGACACATTAGCTGCATCATAGTACAGACAATTATTATTTAAGTAAGAACACACACTGTTAAATAATGTTTCTATTTTCTTTTCACTGCTGGAACATTTCTCGACACAATGATCAATCGCTGGCATGATAGATTTAAAGTATTCCAAAGGCCTTCCTGGATGATAAACTGTCTTGGATAGTTTAATGGCGGTGGTGAAGTTTCCGATATGATGATTGATTTTTTGTCGTACATCGTTTTGAACTGCAAAGATCTGAGGAGTGAGCCCAGTGGTTTGGTCGACCGATCGGATCCGTGTTGAAAATAGTGATCGATTTCACCCCGGCTTAGACAAAGTTCGGTCCATTCTTTTGTGTAAGTTCGAGACCGTTTTGCGGTGCACTGTGTTTATGAAACTTGATGCAGGTGGCAAAATCATCGTTAATATTATGACCGACGACGATTTGTTTTGAACCGTCGGGAGATAAAAAGTAGCACGTATTCTTCAGAGTCGACACGAATAAGGCACCTTGGCATTTCATCTTGAGTGGTTCCAAAGGTAACTCAATACCGTTGGAGAGACCGTATCTATTGGTATCCATGGTTGTTGAAGAAATGCGTTTAAAAAAACAAAGGAAAAAAAGTACCGATGGTACAACTAAACAGACTACTGTTATTGAAAATTGCACAGCGAGAGGAGTGATCTAAGAACAGCGCACTAGTGATGAGTGGACAAAGAGAATAATTGGGTCATTTTGATGAACTGCTGTGTAAGCACCCCCGAGAAGCGATGAGTTACCACCACCACCGGTAAAACGGTACTTTCAATAAAACCGTTAATCACCCTCGGAATCGTTACGTAGCAGAGACTTCTAACGGTTTTTACGGCAGCAACACGATTGCGTATCACGGGTGTTCTCATGCTTTCCAACGTTCCATCTTTGAAACAAAGATCGAATTTCTGTTTTAATAATGCGTCATTCGTAAGAGTGTCTGTTGAAAATAATCTTTGGAAATCCGCCATCGAATGACCGTTGGCTCTAAAATGCAAAAAAAGTAAACAATATTGTCCACACACACACATACAAAGATACTTAGCCAGGTTATGCAATAAGCAATACACGTATCATCCCATTCAACACGTGTAATAGGTTTGTTGCGTGTTGCATACTTTGGCCAGGTATCTTTGTCCCCCCCCCCCCCCCCTAGTGCACAAGGGGGCTGAGACAACCAAGTTTTGGTATTTCTCTCTCTTAAGTTCCATGCCGGCTTTGTAATATGAGTCGTCCTCTAAAGCTAATGCGAATCGAAGTTTGCCTATGACTCACTGTTCACAGTTTTATTCGATATTTTTTTCTTTTCCCATTTCCAGCCTCTATATTTTCCCTCCTTCTTCTGTCTTTCCACTCTCTGGCTCTTCCACTGCTCCTCTCAAGTGCAGCCCTCTCGTTCACCCGCGTACACTTTTATTTTATCTCTTTCCGTATCTTTTAATTCTACTGGCTACATCTTTCCTTTTTTATCACTTCTGTTCCTTTACCCCAAAACAACATTGCTTTTGATTTTTGAAACAGTAATGCTTTGATGAATGCCTTTTTTAATTTTTCTTGGTTTTAAATAGTTTCTCCCTTCGACTCAAGCCTATTTCACCTTTTCCCTTCGGATCTGTTGATCCTTAGTATGACTAGGTAACAAAGTATTTCCGAGTCTGACTCGTCCTCACCACCGCACGCATATCATTTGTTATCATACATCATAGAACAAAAAAAAACGCTGTATTCGAATATTTAGGAACACGGACCACCAGCTTTACAGATTTTTGTCGCAACTTCAGTAGTAACTTCTTCAAAACGTGCAACAACTCTTGAGGCGCTGTTTGACGAGGAATGTCAATTATTAAATTATAAAATGTAACTTTTGTGGAACAAAATTATGGTTCACCGCAATTTGAGACCAAACTTCCCCAGCTCTCTTTTCGGATATCTTAAGTATCCAATTTGCTAGTTATAATACTTTTTTCTCTTTTAGGTGAGATTACAGACCACTGATAAACTATGATAAACAACAAAACCAAAAAAATAAAAATAATATAAGTACAGGTTTTTTTTTCTTTTCTCTATTTTTATTATTAATCTCTTTGTGGATACGTCGGCAAAAAATGATTTTAGTTCAACGGTTTCTTCCGTATCAAAAATAAATCTAAGAATAAAAGGAACCCACACGTATTGCCCCCCCCCCCCCCTCCGGTTCCATTGGTTTTATCGCGAACTTCTCAAATCAAGATTCGAATACTGCTGTTTCAAGACCAAAACTGAGATTGAATTCAATAACTACGATACACGCGCACATTAGACATAACTTTCACTCCACTTGTTGGGTCGATTATTTCATCTCAGGTTCAGGGCACACAACAATTTTCATAAAATCCCGCTTTCCTTATTTTTTTTTTTTTTTTTTTTTTTTTTTTTTTATTTTTTTTTTTTTTTTATTTTATTTTTTTTTTATTTTTTTTTTTATTTTTAATTTTTTTTTACTTATTTTATTTTTTGTTTATTTTATTTTTGTAATTTATTTTATTTATTTTTATTTGTTTTGATTTTTATTTATTTATTTTTTTTTTATATATTTTTTCGTTTATTTGTATTTTATTTTTTATTTATTTTTTTACTTTTTTTCATTTATTTTATTTATTTTTTCAATTTTCTTATATTTCAACTCAAAGGGTTGGATTTCAAAGCAATCACATTCCACAACTCAACTAATTAGAAAGAGTGCATTATGCTGTTGAAAACCCCAACTATTTGAACAGATTTATTTATCCTTTTTGCATTCCTATTTATCTTTTGGTTTTTGTTTTTTTTGTTTTTGCTTTTGTTTTAACTAACCCCTAACATAAGATTTGAAATTATTATGATTGAGTTAAATCGACAGATAACATTAAGCCTAAGCGCTTGAGATCTGTAAAAAACAAAAGTAAATTTTTCGTTTGAGGAAAAGGTGTCGCTTAGCATAATACCTGTTGATTTCAAAATATTCAAAATCTATGATACTGAACGCTTATCGAAATGGATGCACTTATGATTCAAATATTGCCACACTATCGAACACTCTTTACTTGTTTCCTTTCGTTTTTTGGACATTTTTTTAACCCTCAAATATATTTCTGGGAGAATTGATTTTAAATACTTCCAAGCTGGTCCTTGAAAGATGAATTTTCTGGGTGTGGCAAAAGGCGGGTGCCACTGTATTGGTTTTATGTCCCGATCCTAGACTTAAAAGTGTTCTGAAAGTCAGAGCTTTGTTCAAAGCCCCCAAAAAAATTTATGTCAGAGTAATCGTGTTCAAAACACACGTCAACCACCGCCTGATTCTCTCTGTCGGTCAGAGTTCGGCGCCATTTTTTTTTGTTTTTGTTTTGTTTTTTGTTGGCTGAAGTGAATTTCTCGGGGCATTTTAATGCATAATAATATGTCGTAAAACAAGGCCCTATATAAAAATTTTCGAAACTAGAAAGAGACGGGTACACATGGGGGTTAAGGGAGAGTAAGTGAGCTGGTTTGGAACACTCCGCGAGTTTTATCACAACCGATTGAAACCCTATGAGTGCATTGTTGTGGTTGCTAACCGTTGACTCGCACTAAAACCGTCTATATAGTCGATAGCATTTATTTCATTGATCACTTCCGCTAATACAACTGCATCACCCATCCCCCATCAATTTGGCTCAGCTATAGATTAGGTATTTAACATCATCTTCTTTTCATGATTGTTTCAGTATCTGTTGAAGCTACGCCTTTTTTGGATTTTCAGTGGTCTTGTATTCATTTGTTTTTTTTTTCCTCCTTTACGTCAATCGCAAATGCACAAATTTAAATGTTTGCCGTGATGAAGTCCCCCCAACTCAGCTCCATCAGCTCATATCGGTACGTTTTAATGTTTTTTTTGTGTGCTGATACGAGTACATGAAACATATTCTACCTTCACTTTCAAGCAATCTTCTTCATTTTCAAGTTGCTCCTCATGCAAACATAACGGAGACAATATATACATACAGGGTGTTAATTAAAATAGGTTCCACTCAAGTTATCTCGAAAACGGTTGCGAATTTAGAAAATCGCTCAAACACGCGTTAAATGTTTTCGAGGGGGACACCTTCTAAGGGAGTCACAATTTTTGGGGCCCCCCCGGGGGGGCCCCCGGGGGGGGGAGCACCACCCCTAAATCCAATACTTCAAATGGGGACCCCCATTTTTATTCGATGATTAAAAAAACAAAAAAATTCTAAGACTTTCAGCACAAACAGGAAGTCGATATCTTTTTTTAGTTTTCGAAAAACGAAGTTCAAAGTTCGATATGGACCCATTTTCAAAAATTCACAATTTCCTTTTAAATAACCCAAAATTTTAAAAAACTTTAGGTCCAAAATGTTCTACAGAGCAAGTACTTTTCAAAAAAAAAATACAGACTTTCTGGAAAATTTCCCAAAAGGGGGTTTTTGAGCCCCAAAATTTTTTTGAAATTTCAAAATTTTTCAGAGGCTGTAGAAAAAAAACTACTTCAAATTTCCGAAAACGTTGAAACATGGGTTCGCTTATTTTAAGGGGTACATCTTTTCAGGGGGTCAAAAATCTTAGGCCCCCAGGGGAGGCGGGAGCAGGGGTCACGGCCCCCCCAAAATTTTACAATTTTAAGTGACGATGTCATAAAAAAACCCATCGTGTGATACATCGTTTGAAAGCACACAAAGCCAAACATTTTTTTGCAAACCGGAAATCGATATCGTTTTTCGTTCTCGAGATATCGAAGGTCAAAGTTCGATGTTGATCAAATGTCACTAGTTCGCTCGAATAATTTCGATCTCGAGAAAGAAAACGATATCGACTTCCGATTTTCGCCAAAAAGCTCGACTTATAAAATAAGCGAACCCCCTGTTTTAGCGTTTTTTGAAATTTGAAGTAGTTTTTTTTCTACAGCCTCTGAAAATTTTTAAATTTTCAAAAAAATTTAGGGGCTCAAAAACCCCCCTTTTGGGAAATTTTCCAGAAAGTTTGTATTTTTTTTTGAAAAGTACTTGCTCTGTAGAACATTTTGGACCTAAAGTTTTTTTAAATTTGGATCATTTAAAAAGGGAAATTGTGAATTTTTGAAAACGGGTCCATATCGAACTTTGAACTTCGATATATCGAAAACTAAAAACGATATCGACTTCCGGTTTGTGCTGAAAGTCTTAGAATTTTGTCCTGTTTTCAATTATTTAATAAAAAATGGGGTTCCCCATTTGAAGTATTGGATTTAGGGGATGGTGCCCCCCTAGGGGCCCCCCGGAGGGGGCCCCAAAATTGGTGACCCCTTAGAAGGTGTCCCCCTCGAAATCATTGAACACGTGTTTGAGCGATTTTCTAAATTCGCAACCTTTTTCGAGATAACTTGAGTGGAACCTATTTTAATTAACACCTGTATATAGAGACCACGCACTATCAATCTTGCGCATGTTAGAATCAGGTGGCGACTTATTTTTGATAGAGGGGGGGGGGGTCTTAACAAAGCAAAGTCTAATTGGACCACAAGTTGACTGATGAATAAAGATGTTGAGATCTGTAGCCAATGAGAATCTGAGTTTTGTCGTTGGTCATCGGTCAACATGGTCCAGTTGGATGGTGCTTTCTTTGTTATTCTGATGAGTCCCCGAAAAAAAAAAAAAAACAAAAAAAAAAATTAGCCACCGTGCGATCGGTTAGTGTGTGGTACCTATCTTATAAGTATGTTGACTCTAAAATATAAGGATTTTTTCTCCCTACTACTCCCTACATTAATAAATGCACGAAATGATCGCCAACTTGACTACTGATTTCACATTTTGTTAAAACTATACTTTGACTCTTCTGAGCATTAGATATTCAGAATCCAATTATTGTTGGTCGTTCCGTAATGCATGCAGACACGACGAGTGATTAGCGAAGTTGAAAGTTTAATTATGCTCTGGGTTAGGTCAAATATATTAACGAGAATATAGGATCAAATTAAGAGAATGAGAGAGAGAGAGGGGAGGGAGTGGAGCTAGTCCCAACAATTACAATAGTGAATTGAACTTTTTTGAGAAAAGCCATCAGAAAACCTTTCTACTTCTGAAACTCTCTCCCAGTCTTCCACTTTGTAAACTCATGAAAAGCACCAAATAATTGAAGAAACTCCACGGCATGATTACGAATTTTAGGCAATCCCTGCCTGCATGGAGCACGTTCCATCCATTCTTTGTTCTAGACTCTAGAGGATTATTAATAAATCCGCAGAAAAATTGAGGAGGGAGCGCATGACAACTTCTTCGGAATGGGTGATTTTAAGGAGATTCCAGGCGAAACTTTTCCAGATTTCAATCCGATGGATAGCGCACTAGTCGATTTTCGGAAAACTCGTGTTTTTTGCGTTTTAAACTGGAAGCATAGATAAAAGACAAAGTTCAAAAAGTCAGCACCCGCAAACATTTTTTATGGATTTTTGAGCCCAAAACGAGCAAAATTGGTTTAGAATTAAAGTCGTAAATTATGAAATTCATTTCGCCATAAGCTTCGTGAGTGAGAGTGAGTGCGAGTGATATACGTCTATCTCCCTCGCTTTCGCACTCATTGAGGCTTAGGAGAATTTTCGTATTTCATGATTTCCGGCTTCACTTTTGAGTGTTTCAGCTTGAAACTTTCAGGGCATCTTCCTGAGGTATGCTCGCAGGTACTGCTGACGTTCCACAAATTTCTGTTTTTAGCGTTTTGTAAATTTTAGTCAAAAACTGTTGACTTTTTGTGCAGCGTGACGTGGTGTCTACGGTTGGAACTAATCGACCCTGGAATCATCTTAAGCATGCAAACTCTAGCAATTTCTTCTTTTTTTTTTTTTTCTTATAAGTAGAGAAAAAGAAAATTTAAAAAAATTATCCGTGAAAGGCGACAAACTATAGCAGGCTTCATGCCTCCAACGACCCACCTCTATGAACTTGTCGGTAGATACGCGGTCCTGAGAAGAAGATAAATAATTGAACTTTTTCGATAGTATGTTAGCCGAATGTCAACAATTAAAAACTACTGATTATACCCAGCTTTAGACCGTTTCAATACTGATTGGTCCCAAGGTAAAATACTGCATTATTGAACACTGATTGGAGAGAATCAGGGACGAGTGGGAGGGGCAAAAGTGGTTGAAGAGATTTCATTTCAGTCTCTTAGTCCTAACACATAGTGACTTAAGGAGTACACTAAAGAGGAAGTTACACGTGAGATTAACAATGGTCGATTGCATCGCCAAAAAACTCGATAATTTCGCATAGTTATGCGGGGAGTAGACATCTTTCCAAAAAAATAGATACTTTCGTAATTTTAAGTGGGAAGAAAACAATGATCGATTGTATCTCCAAAGAATCAATAATTTCGCATTGCTACACGTGGGGAGGAAAACAATGATCGATTTGCATCTCCAAAAAATCGATACTTTCGCATAGTTGTACGTTGGAAGAAATCCCCCCAAAAATATATACTTTCATAATTTTAAGTGGGAAGAAAACGATGATCGATTGCATCTCCAAAAAATCGATATTTTCGCATAGATATACGTTGGAAGAAAATCTCTAAAAAAAATAGATACTTCCATAATTTTAAGTGAGAGGAAAACAATGATCGATTGCTTCTCCAAAACAATGATCTATTGCATCTCCAAAAAATCGTTAGGTACTTTCATAGTTTTAAGTTGGAGGAAAACAATGATCGATTGCATCTCCAAATAATCGATACTGTCGGAAAGTTCTTTGAGTGTGAGGAAAACATGATCGACTGAATCTCCAAAAATCGATACTTTAGCATGATTTTAAGGGGGGGGGGCGTGGATGATCGATTACTGACAAGCCGCCCACTGCACTGGTCGAGCGTTGTGTCGCTCGGTGTTTGTTTACATGCCTCGAGCGTGTGGTTCTAAAAACGTGGAGGGGGGGGGGGTTGACGGACGCGCATTATGAGTGGCGATAAGGGGTGTGGACTGTGGGTGGAGGAGATAGAGGGTTGAATTGGATGTGATAAGGGGTTCCGTGGGAGAGAATATATACGGATACCGTATAGGGGGAGTAGGAGCTAACTGAAATATTCGGTAAAAAAAAGGAGGTCAACCCGTAAGGATACGGATATTTGTGTTGAGCTCCGCAGTATCCTGCTTCGTCTCTATTGTTCTATTGACCTGTTGAACATGGATACTTTTCACAGCCTGCCTGGCGCTATCTGTCGGATCTACACCGGAAACAATTTCACGACGAAGGCGAAGGGTAGACGTTTCTATCACCCCCTCCACCACTTATTTTGAATTTCTGGGGGGGGGGTGAGGGGCTGACCTGGCAGGTTCATCAGTTCAGAAGATGTTATTCTTGTATGCTCATTGAAACCATCCACCGAATACTGAATTAGTCTTTTCCCAAATTTTATTTTGATCGACTTAATGTATGCAGGGGCATGCCGTGGGAGGGGCACCCCCCCCTTGCCCCGGGTGGCACTCTCCGAGGGCGGCAAAATTAGGGTGAAGAAAAAAAAAAAAAAAAAAAAAAGTTATCAAATTTCAAAATGAATCGCAAAGGGCAGCAAAATCAGTGTGTAACAAGCTTGGCCCCTCTATCGATTCAGCTTGACAAATGGAGTCGATCGCCCTAAAGGGGTTTTTCATACCTATACGTCTGTAGGTGTAGGTACGTCTCTGCCTTTGTGTGAGCGGTCATTCTCAATAAAAAAAAAAAATACAAAAATAAAAAACACGCGCTAAAAAATTCCGTGACACACGGAAAAAACAGAAGAAAACGATATCGTAGCGCCGACAAAACATTTGATAGAAAAATGACCGAGCGAAAGACTTTAGTAGAGTGGACCAAAGGTTTTGCAAAAGCACGCTTAACTAAAGAGATTTGGCTGGGTGACTCATCGATTTAGTAGGCTCAACGAAAGTATTTGGCTGGGTCATTTTTCTATCAAAGGTTTTGTCAGCGAATTCAGCGATACCAAAGTGTTTTTTTTTCTGTTTTATCGGTGCAGCCGCGAATAAAAACCAATTAAATAAAGAACGGTGGAATAACGACTGTTCAAACAAAATGTTGCCGGACGCATTTTTTTTTTTTTCATTAAAACATTTTAGAAATGAAAATTCTTGCAAAAATCGTGCTATTTGATTCATTGTAAGCTCTGAATTGAATGATATTACATCAGTGTAGACAGAGACAAAAAGATACCTACGGAGCACGAACGGCTGCAGCAGAGGGACGCAAAATCCTCGCAGATTCAACAAAACAACGCAGTCAACGTCGCAGGGGGTTGAATGTTGAGCACCCTCCTCTACACTTCCCAGCCTATCCTCCCTGTGTCTTCCGAATGTCACCGTTCAACTCCATGCGACATCAAAAATTGTTGAATGTTGTTTTACATGTTATTTTGTTGAATCCCCGAAAATTCAGTGTACCTCAAATCTTCCCTATGTATTTTAGCGTAGTGCTCCGTCTCTATTTGTCTCTGAGTGTAGAAGAACTTGCTATTTACCTATTGTTCATAATCTTTGTTCATAATCTTGACAAGTATTTGTAACAGTATGTCCGGGAAATTCCATGTGCCCGTCAGTGGCGTAGCGTGCAATTTGGCAACTTTGGGTTGTGCCCTTCAGACCCATGTAAAAGATCGAATGCAAAGGTGTTAACCGAGCACCCAATAGTTCGATCTTTTTCATTGGTTTAAATGGACGAACCACGACGTTGCTAAATTGCAAGCTACGCCACTGGTTTTCATCAATTATTACGTGCGCTGACAGATTTTCCAAGGAGGAGGGCAAAACCTCAGAACCAAATTTCATTGGGGGGGGGGGGGCTCGATTTTGAAAGCTTTTACTTGTTTTCAGCTTGTTTTAGTGAGAAGTGGCTTGCATTTTGTTAATTTTAAACTCTCATCGCCCCATTCGCACTCCCCTGCCAGCGCACATGGAAAGAAATATACCCCAATATCCCTTAGAAATATTTTTTGGATGAGATAAAACCCTCAAAACCTTCAATAGGATGACATACTGTGACAGTTAACAGACCCAAAAAAGGAGAAAAAATATTTTTGCCAAATTGCAGCCGCCGCCACTGGTTACCAGACCCTGAAAGAAAAAAACATCAGACCCTCAGAATTCCTTAACAGATCTTAAAGGGTTTTTCGAGATTCTGAGGGTAAATGAAACTTTCTAGGGGCCTGCGGTTTTTTTTTTTTTTTTTCTACCAGGGGAAAAAAGCAGAGCTATTTATGGCTCGAATTTCGTGGGTAGTTATCTATTCCCACTTCGCAGTGTTCATGTTGCCTATCCCCGTAATTGAAGGCACTCGATGAAACATTATTTTTCAAGTGTTAACGATTTTGGGGAAACTTTCACCGTCAATATGAGAGATCAAGCAACGAACCAGAGCTGCCGTTTGCGTATAATCAATGATATATTTCAATTCACCGATGATTCCACCGGTTGAGGAAAGATTACAGAGTTCAGTTCAGTTCAGATTTTAACAGTAATCTTTTCTCAACCGGTGGGTGGAGTCGTCGATGACTTTAAAAACGTGTGGATATTTTAGTTAATTAACAGCGTTTCCACCGATTTAGGAAGTATGGCAGATCAGAGTATTTTAGTGCATTACAGTCGCACACTGAACTGAACTGTGTAACCTTTTCTCAACCGGTGGAATCATCGGTGAATAGAAAATGTGATTACTTAATTTTAAACGCAAAACGGAAGTTCTGCTCGGGCAGGGTATTGAAAGGATTTAAGGTGATTCCAGGCGAAAATTTTCCAGATTTCAATCCGATGGATAGCGCCACTGGTCGCTTTATGGAATACTCATGTTTTTGGCGTTTTAAACTGTAACCATAGATAAAATGCAAAATCCAACAACGTCAGCACCTGGGCCCTGTTCCACCAAAAGTACAAGTCCGAGTACAAGTAGTAGTTACACGCGTTACGAGCGTTACTAGCGTTAAGAAACGCTTGTGAGTACAACTTGTACTCGGACTTGTAGGTACTTTTGGTGGAACAGGGGCAACAGGGCCCAGAAAATTTTTTTATGGATTTTTTGAGCCAAAAACGAGCAAAATTGGTTAAGAATTAAAGCCGTAAAATATGAAGTTCATTTCGCCATAAGCTTTGTGAGTCAGAGTGAGTGCGAGTGATAACACCTACGTCTATCTGCCTGACTCGCACTCATTGAGGCTTAGGAGAATTTTCGTATTTCATATAATTTCCGGCTTTACTTTTGAGTGTTTCAGCCTGAAACTTTCAGGGTATCTTCCTGAAGTATGCTCGCAGGTGCTGACGTTTCTCAAATTTCGCGTAAATTCGTCAATTTTAGCCAAAAACTGTTGAGTTTTTGAGCAGCGCGACGTGGTTTCCATCGGTCCATGGTTGGAACTAATCGACCCTGGAATCATCGTTAATTTGGGCTGAGATAAAGAACAAACTGACTTAAAACTGACTTACTAAAGACCTTTCCAATTTTCTTTTTCTTTTACACAGTTCGAAAGATCTCGGCCTTTGAGCGCGAATTCGGAAGATCAGAAATCGAAGAGGAAGCTCTCAAACGACTTCAGATGAAGATTCAACGGGAGCATTCGCACGAAGATGCGAAACAAAATTCTCAAGTCCATATCAACATCCGTACGTTTTTTGTTCGTTTATTTGTTTGTTAGTTTTATTCGTCCCGCCCCCTCCTATAATCAATATAAACATTTAACCAAGAAAAAAGGTACAGATCCTAGCATTGATGATGTTCATAAGATTCCTGCATCGATACCATAGAATACTGAAGGGGAACAGAAGCGAAACTCCCATAAGAGACAATGGGTCACTCGGATAGGCTTAGTTTGGCTTAGCTGGTTAGTACGCAGAGAACCATTTTGAAAGGCTCGCGCTCGTGAGACCGATGAGAAAATAACATTGTACTTCGTGTTTGTTAACATGCTGGTAGACCACCGTGTACTAACCAGGTCGGCCATGACACCGTGACCCAAACCGGGTCGCAGTTTTGCTTCTGTTCCTCTTTCTTATTCTATGTCGATACCACATTACGAATAGCTGTTAAATATCGGCCATAAGAATCAACTATGAGCGATACAGTTTCGATAGAACGGCGATAATAAATTTACGGGGTGCCTCTCGTAACTTGCTCTCTGTAGTTTTCTCAAAACGACGGCCATGAAAAAATTAGGATAGCTCGGTTTTGGAGTTATATTCAGACCTGCGCTGCGCTTCGATATAAGAAAAAGAATGAAATAAAATGCTTTCAAGCCCAAGATTCAAAGATGGCGGTCCATTAACGGGTCAAAATGGAGAAGCCCCCTTGTAATAATTGCAGTTTTTTTCTGCGGTGAATCATTTTTCTCAGCATAGAAAGTTGTCATTAGATAGGACTCCCCCATTGTGACGATTGTGACCCGCACATATATTCGACCGACATATTTGAATTTTATCAAACGCATGCACTGAGTTTGAGAGTGGATTTGGTCCTTAATCTCCTAGCACTGCCGTATGGTGATGGTGACAGTCTCACGTGACAGTAGAGGGTAGTTTTCATTTTGGGGGTAGGTATTTTGATTATATTGATAAATTGATATAGGATCCCGTAACATTCTAGTGATGCCATGTGGCATATCAGCCTTTTCTGGAAATTAGATGAGCAGGTTTTTTTTTTTTTTTTTTTTTTTTGGGGGGGGGGGGGGGCTACTTCAATGAGGGTATTGATATAAATATTAAAAAATAAATAAATATGAATTCAAGGCGCTCGAGCAAACATTATTATTCAAATATTAATAATATGGAGCCGCAATTCTTGAGAATAAAAAGCTGGAATTGTGTGAGGTAGACCTATAGCTATAGAAACGAATAATGAATATACCTACTCGGGCTTGATATCAGTGGCGTATCGTGCAATTTGGCAACGTTGTATTGTGTCCCTGTAAGGTCGAATGCGAAGGTGTTCACCGAACACCCGATATAGTTTGATCTTTTTGATGGGTTTAAATGGACGAACTGCAACGTTGCCAAATCGCGCGCTACGCCACTGCTTGATATAGAACGGGTTAATAAGAATTAACGCTGTAGCGACATTTTGCAACCCCATTCTCATCTGCAGAGTTGTATTCAAAAGAATAACCAAGAGTGTTTCAGTTTCAGAAACCCTCGCACCTAACCAGAGATTACTGAGCTTAAAGTCTCTAAGCCCAATGTCCATTTTGAATTTTCAGAGTCGAACTCGATCAATGCGACCGGGGATTTGATATCATTGGCTGAGAAGGGGCGGATGGGGCGCGGGAGCAGCACGTCCTCGACGAGTGGCTCTTCGACTAGCGGCGAAGAGGAACACGCTCTCAGGCACAGGGACTCAAGATACGCCAATCGTTCGCTCAGTATACTCGAAGACAACAACTGCGCTCAGCATGTACGTATAAACTTCACAATCCTGCTTGGCTCAACAAATGTTCGAAGCGGACGCGGTCCTATAGTGCAAGAAGTTATAGTGCAACGAAAAAGACAAAAAGAGACTCAGAAGGGGGAGGGGCAGTAAGAAAAAATTAAAATTATCATGAACAAAAACCCCTTCAATTTGAAGAATATGCAATTTCTTACACGGGTGTAGGAATAGTTTCACTCTGGCAATTGAAAGTTTATTTTAAAGAGTTAGTTAGGTGTAAAAATTTTGATTTCCCATTTTTATTTCAAGAAATTACCTACTGATTATAGGGACTTGTGAGCCACATATTCACAGGCAGTGACATACGTTACTAGCAAGCAATGCAGACACTGCCTGCCGATTTTCTAAATTTTTCAAAACTATCGCTATACTACAGCTATATGTATACTATCCTATATACCTCATGGTCATTCAACTAACTTCTGCGCTTAGGAAAAGGGAACATCAAGATTTTTCTAAGAGGAATCTCTGAATACTCTCCGCAGTTCATATTGCTTGCCTTAATTTCATATCCACTGCACGCCACTGTTCACAGGCGCACATTCTATTTTAATTAATCTTTTTATTCATTAGTCCTTACCTTTTTTGATTACTGATTACCTAATTAGTCTTTTATTTATTGATTGATTGATATTTTTCACTTATAGTAATTCAATAAACTTAATGTTCAATTTCTAGTGTGTCGTTACAATGTCACCGACAGACTCGGTCTACGGGATAGGGACGGCATCAGGGTCCGGGTCAGCAACGTCACCCTGTTCAATGGACCAATCACGGAGTGTGACTTTTGAAAGTGAGGAGTTGACCGAGATGACAGAGACATCTGGGTCCCATTGTGGATATTTAGAAGTGGCCTTCGCTTATGATGCACCCATGAAGAAGATGACCCTTCATGTGCTCCAAGCTCGTGGAATTTCAACCACAGATCGAGGCCCTTTCACCCACTCTCAAGTACGTTTACTTGATTACATGATAAGCCATAAATAAGAAAGCCAAAAATTAGCAACTAGTATGAGCCCAGCAGAGCAAAGGGTTTGCAGAGTTTGTTTCAGAGGTGCAGGCGCGCAGTGAACCGGCCGATAGTCTCTCAAGTAGCTAGCACAGATGGCAACTTGGTGCTACTAAATCATCAAAAGTTGGCAACTTGGAGCAACTAAATCATCAAAAGTTGGCAACTTTATGGTCTGACCATTAAACAGCAACTGTTTTACCAAATACAATACGATTTCACTTTGGATTTGGAATAAATTTTTTATGATATTTAATTAAGACAGGGTGTACCAGACCACCCGGATAGGGCATTTTTCTCGAAAACTACTGAACCAAATGATTGAAACATAAAAGTCAGACAGGGAATTGATTTCAAATTTTCCGTTTTTGATATTTCTCAAGGCCCCCGATAGCCCCCAAGGGGGTTGGGGGGGGAGGGGGCTCGAACACATTTTTCACATTTTCTCGAAAAAGTCTCCAGTATAGGTATCATAAAAAGTTTATATTCATAAAGAGGCGATTGACAAAATTTTTGCTCCTATAAAAGTTGTCCAAAAACCCACATTTTTGAGTTATAGGAATTTTTAGGAAATTATTTGAATCGGCCCTTGTGGCCACTCATCTGTTCATAACTTCTTAAAAATCATTATGGTTTCTGAAAGAACACATCAAGACCTTTCGATTGATGTGCCACATGTTACCTTAATAGTTGAAAAATAATGTGTTTTCTGCCAGATCAAAAAGGGGCTCAGTTGGTTCAAACCATGGAATCGAGCATTTTCTGCAATTGAAGCCCCAAAATTTTGATTTGGCAAAAAACACCTTATTTTTTCATTTTAATGTAACATGTGGCACATCAATCGAAAGGTCTTGATGTGTTCTTTCAGAATCTGTAATGATTTTTGAAAAAAATTATGAACAGGGTGGTCACAAGGGCCGATTCAAACAATTTCCAAGAAGCCCCTATGACTCAAAAATTCTGGGGTTTTGGAAAAAAAAAATGATAGGAGCAGGCATGTTGTCAATTGCCTCTAATTTACAAATAAGAACTTTCTTTATCCCTTTACTGGAGACTTTATTGAGAAATTTTGACAAATGTGTTTGAGCCCCCCTCCCCAAACCCCCCAAGGGGCTATCGGGGCTTTTGAAAATATCAAAAACGGAAAATTTGAGTAAATTCCTTACTCAACTTTCTTTTTTCAAATCATTTGGCTCAGTAGTTTTCGAGAAAAAGGCCCTGTCCGGGTGGTCTGGTACACCCTGTATACTAAAATAGGAACTTCTGTTTTTATTATTGATTTTCAACGTACAATCAGTTATTTTCTACCCAAAAAAAATTAGATTTACTTATAATTCAAATATTATAACAACCTAGCATTTTCACCAATAAAACTAAACAATTTATGAAATTCTTGACTCTAGAGCCTTGTCAAAACACCTTGAGCTTTCCCTGTCACCTCCAATTCCCTGAATTTTCCTTTCTCCCTGAGTATTTTATTTGCTGTTAAAGAGGGGAGGAAATACTAACAAAAAATATCTGTTGCAGGTACGCTTACAAATACTGCCAAGTAAAAAACAAAAGCACAAAAGCAAAATTCGTCACGGAGAAAATCCTCAGTTCGTCGAAAGTTTTATGTTCAACCGAATCAATCCAGGTAATATTTTGAGTATGAATTTTCTCTTTCAGCCCTATCATTTACAGTGTCTTAACTGTTGGACATTACATTATTAGATGCAGACTCAAAAAACAGTTTGAAACATAAACCATGAGCATATACCTATTTATGTTCTCGTTTCGCTTAGTAAACGAACTTTGCTTTCTGTTCACAGAGGAAGTGAATGGGATGGGGATTCGAGTACGGCTGTATGCATGCGCAAGAATGCGAAGAGTGCGTCTCATCGGAGAAACAGTAGTGGCTTTTGCGTCCATAAATCTAGAATTGGAGAAAAATATATGGCTTACTTTAGAGCCAAGAGTCAGTAGTTCAGCTGTAAGTACCTACTATTGATTACTGTCTACTTTCCAGTCAAACTGTTAAAAAACAGAACTTTTTCACAGAAGATTTTTTGCAACGATTGAAGCAGGTCCATATACTTGTGAAGATTATTCACAGCAACTTTAAAAGCGTTTTCCTATCTGAAGTCTAGAAAAATACTGTGAGCTAAAATCACTTTGATCTGTATTTGCATCATTTTTTACAGGAAATTAAAATGAACAAATCTATGTATTGCAGCTAGGGCAAAATACAAAAATTCAGCAGAACAAATCAGAGATGAGTGAAGCAAATTTCGCTGAGAATTTTACCCGGGTACATTACTCCTTAATCCTTTTGCTTTTGTTCAGATAAAATAATCGGAATGAAAATCTTTTACACTTTGAATTTTTTACAGCTGAGTATTCTGAACAGCGATAAAGTCAGCCTATCATGTAGTGAAAGTGTAACAGAGAGCACAATATCTATGCAACATGGAGGAGTACCAGAGCTTCTTGTTGGAATGGCATACAATCCTACTACGGGTCGACTAGCTGTTGAAATCATCAAAGGCAGCCATTTCCGGTAAATCACAACTTGTCTTGATAAATCTTTAGTAGAAAGGATGCTCTCTTCATTAGGAATAAAACATTTAGAGAGGGAGGGATAGAATGGTCATAGTATTAACATTGTTCCCTTTATTATTTAGCGCAAAATTTGTTCAACTTTATGGATTATAGTTTGTATCTTATCTTTCTCAACTGATAAAGCAAAAAAGAGAGAGAGAGGGGGAGAGATTATTTTGGACAACATAAACTATAAATGTATAATGTATGTAAAATATGTTTATATATTTGTAGAGATTATCGGTTGGTCTCTCATGACTCGCTGAAAAATAAGAAAAAAGTTGAAAACCAAACAAAAACCTGAAAAAATCAAAAATTCAATTTTCCTTTGGGGACCTAAAAACATTTCTCAAGTTCAGATTAAGGATTAGCCATTTTATGATCTCATAGAATATTGTCCTGAGCATCGTTGATCTTTATTCCTTGATGAACATGAACAAATTATTTTGTAACATTTCATATAAAATAATAATAAATTTATAAAAAAATAATAAATTTTTAAGTATTTAAAATTTACAGAAACAAATAACTTAATAATTTGGTATTTTTTACTCAACGTAAATCTGACTTGTAAATCACGTAGGTACCTATTATTATTTCTTGTTGTTACCTGGCTTGTGCAAGCAATCACCTAAGTCCTGCGTCGACAATTTGATGCAACCCTCATTACAAGTGAAACCAAGGGCAATAAGTCATGCGGGTTGCGTCGATTAGTTGGTGCGGGACTTGTGAGACTGCTTGTACTACAGCTCTCCTTGGGCATATGAATAAAATAAAAATAATTAATAAACGTAGGTAGGTACTTATTGCAATGCCTTGTACATATCATCAAAAAAAAAAAAGTATACCGGAAAATCTTACACAGCTCTTTTAGAGCATACATGGCTACATTCCAGCATTCCAGCTTTATTAAAAATGGATTAAGGCGTACTTTCGCAAAAATCGCCTTGTCCACTTTCGGTGAAAATTGAGTTAGTGCGGGAAATGGATTTTACATTAAACGTTACCAAACCTTGCTTAATTCTTTGTAAATAGTGTATTGACAATAAGGAATTGAGTATTGAGTTTCGGAAGAGTTTTTTTGTTTTTATTCAAAATCACCAAAAGTGGATAAGGCGAGTTCTGCGAAAGTACGCCTTAATTGATCCATCTACCTGGACATCATCACTATAACTCTTGAGCTGATAATATAATCAATCAAAGTGTTTTCTTAAATCAATCTTGATAAAGTTTCAATATAATTTCCAACGGTAAAACACAAAAAAGATTCATTGTAAAGTAAAGCTTACAGAAAAGAACCTAAATTATTGTCATTATTTTTCCTTACTGAATTATTGATTCGTCTCTTGATAGAAATCTGGGAATGAATAGAGCTCCCGATACCTTCGTGAAATTATGGTTGGTAAGCAGCTCAGGGGTTGAAATATCTCACAGCAAAACATCTGTCAGAAGAGGGCAGCCTAATCCACTCTTCAAACAAACCTTCATGTTTCAGGTGAGTTTATTTATTTATTTATTTATTTATTTATTTCACTTTAATACATGGAAGCCTCAAAATTGAAGCTATAGTACAGGTCAACAATTTAAAATTTTGAATTTGACGAGAGTTTAAAAATTTAAAATTGGAAAACAAAAGTAGAAAACATGGAAGCCTCAACATTGAAGCAACAGTTTTTGTTGAGTCAATTTTTCTAATATATAATTTACTCTCATTGTTTTTCAACCTTCAGTTCTCGTGAGTCGTGATCATTTTTGAAAAGTTCTGACCCAATCCTTTCAGACAAAAAAAAGTATACCCGGTTGATGATTTCTGGAGATGAAAAGTCTTGTTAAAGCATTGCTTCATTTTGAATTGAAGAAAGAAAAAAAAAAAAAAAAAAGTTACGAAATATCTGTAGAATTACAGGATTCAAAACTTGATTACAGGTGGCCTTGTTTCAACTGGCTGACGTAACACTGATGGTCGCTGCATACGATAAGCGACCTATGAAACGGAAAGACATGATAGGCTGGTTTTCCATGGGTCAAAACAGTTCCGGAGGAGAGGGGGTCATCGCACTGGGAGGATATGAGACAAGTCAACGGAGAGCAGATCGCTCGTTGGCATGTACTTCTTGACACGTGAATCTTCTTCATAAGTTTGCATGGGAATGTTACAGATTCACCTTTGACAAGCTATTTTCTCCTTTAGAGGGAGTCTTGTATTGCTTCCGCAATGGATACCTTTTGCATGTCAAGAGGTTCATTCTGCGATTCATTGTTGGGTAGAAGCAGCCGGACAAGTTAGGACTTGTACTGGAGTGAAGAATTTTAAGATTCAATGCAGAAAAGAAAGAATACTTACAGGCACTTAAAGTTACACTAAACAACAAGATTTTCTTTGATTCTTATCATCAGAAAAATGGTATGCCTTGTTTCTCTACTTTTCTTTTCTTTTCTTTACGATTAAGTAACGCTTGATACAGATGAGCATTTAATAATTTTCAAGAAAAGAACCATAATTAAATTAAGAATCATAATTCCTCTCCAACAGCACAATTCAAAGTTACTTTTTTCAGCCTGACAATCGTCACAATTGTAATAAAATAAATTTACTTAATTAATTGAGAGGTGCAGTAAAGTACATAGTTCTTAATTTTTTTTCCATCACCATTCTTCAAAAGAAATGTTTTGGTGAAAATATGAAAACTTCCTTACAAAATATTTCAAAATGTTTTGAACAGAAACTGTTCCAAGCTACAAAGAGAGATTTATAAATCAGATCAACTTCATTACTTTTGATAAGTTGCCAACTGCGTAGTAAAGTTACATTTAAAGGGGCCAAGAGACCAATCATTTCAATGATATTTTTCCTACAATTGCTTCATTTTTGGGGTCAGTGGTCAGAGAAATCAAGGCAGCTTTTCTTCAAAATGTGCTCTTTGGTCAAGTAAAAAGAACCATTCTAACTATGCCTTCATGATTTCATATAATATTGAAACATTGCCTAAAGAACATTGATGAGAAACATTTCTGAAGAAAGATTTCTCTCTCTTCTTTGGTCGCATTCTGAAAAGTAACTATTGGTATTAGAAGTTTTCCTGTCAATTCGTTTTTTCTGTTCTCACTCTTGGATTCTTCATCGAATAAAATGTAACGAAGTTTCCAAGGTTTTCTTGATGACTTTAAATCTGCACAAAAAATCCAAATCTGTCAAACTTTAATTAATCAATTAATCAGACTGAGTCATTCCTTGTGATACGCACAGTACTTCTGCTCTTTGCTTGTAAATACAGTGAAAAAACATAATATTCTATCATACTTTTAAATATTTTTTCAAGATTTTACATCCCAGAAGATTAAATAAAACTTCTCAGCGGTATCAGAGGAAAGTAAATACAGTTTGGAACTTCTTGGCTGGGGCTGGGAGGGGGAGGGGGTAAAGAAAGCTTCCAAATTTTCCAAGGAGAAAGAAGAAATTGAAAATTGGGCTTTTCTTTCATCAGGTATCTATAAGAATTAAATTTTTAAAATTTTTCATTTTTCCTGACCTTTGCTCCAAAATTTCCTGGTTTTTTGCACCAATTTCTAACAAAAAGTTCTGAAGTTCTGGTAACTGTATCTACCTAAACACAATGCAAATGCAATTACTTCTTATAGCTTGAAGAAACACACCAAAAACAGTCACAAAGTATGATTTTCTTCAAATTCCCCCATCAAGTCAAAATAAGAAAATAATTCCTAACCCGAGAGTTGGATTTATAACATTATTCTGATTTTTTCTGGCAGAGCCCAAATTTCGGCTATTTCCCAGTTATCTCAGTCTATGGACACCCTCTTTGACACAGAGATTTATCTTCAACTCAAAAGAATAATTTTTCCTCAAGAGTTTTTTCTATAATCATTCCATTTCAAACTATGTAATAATGGCAGGTAAACTTGCTATAACTTTTAAATAGTTCATTTTGGAAAAAACCGACAGTAAAAATGTTCAATATCAGGCATTTAAAAGAACTTATTGTTAGATGAATAGGAGAAATTGTTTCAGGTGATTCAAACAATAAAAAAGGTAGCCCCAACAAAAATTTCCAAATGGACGAGTTGTTTTGCCTCTGGGAACTGTAAATATATAATCTAAAAACTCAAAAAAAAAAAAAAACAAAAACAAAACAAAAAACAAAAAACAAAAAAAAACCCCTCCAATTTCTTCTTTAAAAGTTTTAAACAAGTCACTCGACAAGAGATGAACTGTTTTATTTTTATAATCCTTGTATTTTCATAAGTAACGCACAAATACATAACATTTGCACTGTAATGAACTTTAATATAATCATGAGGTAATGGTGTGCCAATTCAGGTCGATGAGAGAGGGTGGTACCTGGAGTCTTAGAATTTGGATGGGTCTTAAAGGATGTTTATGGTCACGAAACACCAAACAAGAAATTCTATTTACCTAATTCTTTCATGGAAGAACAAATAAGTGAGATAATCTTTTATCTGCTTCCACTGAAATGATTTATGATCATGAAAGATGTACTAAATCAAAATCAAACAATTTTTAAGAAAGTGTGACTTCTTTGGTGTTTGTAACAGATTGCTGTTTGTTTGAATAAGTAAAATACCTATTTTCTTCGGTGTGATTCTAAACTGCTCACTTCTCATATCGATCAAATCAACTGATTACTTGTTCTTGTTAGCAATTTGCGGGTAAGGTGAGTAATTAATTTTTTAGGAGAAAATTGATAATTTAGAAAATGCCATTTGGATGAGAACTGATAAGTGAGAGATGATCAGTGTAGAGTAGAATAATGCAGCAGAGAACAAAAAACTTATGACTAATTTCGCAGTCACACCGATAAAATTTGGGAGCTTCTCCTATCCGACAGTACTTGAATTCCAGAATCAGGTAGTTTTTAAGGTGATTCCAGGCAAAAGTTTTCCAGATTTCAATCCAATGGAGAGCGCCACTAGTTGCATTTGGGAAAAGTTGTGTTTTTGGCATTTGAAATTGAAGACAAAGAAAAACCGCAAAATCCAAGAACATCAGCACCTGCGTAGTTTTTTTGGGCCCAAACGAGCGAGAATGATTGAGAGTCAAAGCCGTAATTTATGAAATTCATTTTGACGAAAGCTTAGAGAATGCGAGTGAGTGCATGTGATAATAAGTCTATATGCGTCACTTGCACTCATTGAGGCTTATGGGAATCTTTGTATTACATAAAGCCCGGCTTTATTTTAGAGTGTTTCAGCTTGAAATTTTCAGCATATCTTCCTGAAGTTTGCTTGCAGATGCCAACGTTCCTCAAATTAGTACTTTTTGCGTGAATTAATGAATTTTAGCCTAAACTGTTGACTTTATAAGCAGAGCAACATGGTTTCCACCCTTCAAACTAATCGGTCCTGGAATCACCTTAACAGTCTATCATCTATTTTATTTGAGGCAGCGGTTCTCATACTGGGATCCTCACCGGGCCATCAGCAAAAAGGAATAGAGAGGAAACCTGGGAGTCAGAATAAATGAAACAAATGGGAGAAAGCAGAAAACTTGCAGATAAACTTTAAAAGTCGCAAAGGAACGTAGTAAAAGTAACTATTGTTGCCAACAAACTTTGTCTGCGTAGCAGCTGTTCACTCATTTGTCTACGTCCATCCACTCATAGTTTCAAAATTCAAGGCAACTGCAACCCAAGATGATAACATAAGTTCGAAAATATGAGAACGGTGATAAATCATGGCTGGAGATTTCAAGGTTTCAAGATAAACATGAATAATCGTTATTCCAGCACACCTCGGCAATTTATTTGCTGTGAATCCGATGAGAAAGACAGAAAGAAATTGATCTATTCCAGGGGTTCACTGCCCAAGAAAGTTTGAGAACCGCTGAATCGAAGGGTTCTGAATACAGGGGGTACAAGAGTACTTTCTTTGGTTTTAAGATGGCCAAAGATGAACGTTCAATATTTACTACACTTGGCACATTGAGTTCAGCTTCAACATGCTAGAGAGTGGTGACTATTACAGTTTCGTCAACATCTTTTCACAAGGGGGTCAATATGAGTTGAAGCTATTACCAGAAAAAGGGTCCACAAAACGACGACTGAGCTCTTTCTGAAAAATCAGCGTTCTGATTGAATAGAGACTTTCATCCAATGAGAGCGTCGTTTGTTTTATGAGCCATTATTCCAGAAATGACTTAAATAGTAAGAACTCTTTCCGGCACTCATCTCGATTTTTGGAAAAATGTCATTAGTACTTACCCCAAGTATTCTAAACCCTTCATTTTTCTTTATCAAGGTAGGGTAAACAGACACACTCGATAAAGTTGAATACACTTCATTTTACAGGGTATTGATTTCGAGGAAATACTGTCTGGGGGCTTCCTTTCTAGCCTATGAATAAAACATGTTGGTATTTGCTTGATTTAAAACGCGTGCAAACAGATTTTCACTTTGCCTTCTTTTTTACGTGAAAGTCTGTTGACCCACAGAAAAAAAAAAAAAATACATCAGTCAATTAGACAAATACTAATTCATTAGACAGTCATAAATCATTTACCATACAAATTAAAAAGAAGGTTGTTAGAAGAATGATGTTAAATCACAAATGAAAACTTGAAAGGATTCTCAGATTGAGCGAGTAAAATGTTTTAACTTTTTTATGTTTCAAAATATTTTGTATTTTATGATTGAATTTTATGCTTTGTTAAATTTATTATTGATATATTTATTACAGTTCTTTCTGGAACTTAATTGCATTGAATAAAATATTTTACAGTTTTCTTCATAATTGAGCGTTTCATTTAGCACACT
This sequence comes from Trialeurodes vaporariorum, assembly GCA_011764245.1. Classification (NCBI taxonomy): domain Eukaryota; kingdom Metazoa; phylum Arthropoda; class Insecta; order Hemiptera; family Aleyrodidae; genus Trialeurodes; species Trialeurodes vaporariorum. The sequence continues at coordinate 42,236,059 of VMOF01000002.1, forward strand.
ATGACCCATGGATAAGTTTTAATTTTTTTGCTCAATAAAGCTGAGTATGATATCTTAAATTACCACCAACTTGACTAAAAAGACACTAAAAAAATTAAGGATTCTTAGCAGAAAAAGGTTGAGTTTTAAGTTTAATGACCTTATTCATCTCCATTTAAAGGCTTTATTCTCCAAGCAAATTGATGAAATTAGGATAAACCATTCAGAAAATAATGAGTGATGTAGAATACCCAAGTGTTTATTTCTTCGGGTATTTAAAATTTTTTATCCGAATTCCAAAGGCACCCATTGGGAAAATCCGAACTCAAAAATTTGGAAAAAGGCATTTAGTTTAATCTTCAAGAGAGATCATAATATTTAGATCAAACTCCATCACTTTAAAAAGCCGAGGAAAAATGAGAAATCAATTTAATGGCGTAATGGCAAAGTTGCGCAGGTACCATGAGATTCCTATCTAATTTGAGGCTTCCGTAAGTGTGTTTCTGTATAGAGAGAGACAAATTAGATAGGAATCTCCTATGATACTTGCATAGCTTTGTCATCTTTACTCTTAAACAGCGGAGCTACGCAGTTGTCATGGGGGATTCCTGTCTAACCCGTCACTCTTTCTATAGAAACATTCAGAGGAAAACCACAATTTAGATAGGAATCTCCTATGGTGCCTGCGCAGCTTTGCCATTACCCTTCAACTTCCACGTCATTTTGTGAATCTATGAGTGAATTTTGAAATTTTTTAATGTGCTCATCATAAATTTTGCTAGATTTTGCTCAAAATTTATCAATTCAACCGCTTACAGCAAAAGTTAGCAAGAGCTCCATTGACTATTTACTGTCTACTCCCCCCCCCATATTTTTTTAATTATCTTACCATCATGGATCAGAGATTATAATTCAATAACAGTCCCTAGATCGGAGATTGCTATTGTTTATTTAATCCTCTTGTTTTCTTTTTGATCCTGCCTGCTTTACGAGAGACCATCACCCATTTTGACAAAATTGAAAATATTACATCAACAAGATCACTGATGGCACTGCATGGGCGGATACAGGAACTTATCTGTCTCTCTCTCCGCCTATTTGAACGCGTGTGATAAAAAAGGACAGAGATAGGGGCTAAAGACTGAAGTCATGTGATGGCCCCCTCTGCTATCCTTTTCTAACACATAAGTTCAAATGGATGGAGAGAGAGACAGATAAATTCCTGTACCCACTCAAGAGACTCAATACATTTTTCACTATTATTTTAGTAAGTTAGTACTTTTGGGGGATAAATATGCAACTCTATGTCAAAATCAGCTGTGACCTTGATTTTTGCCCTCAAGCAATCCTTTCTAAATGTTTAACACATTTTCTTTCTGTCTAAAAAGTGTGAGAGGGGCATTTGTAACGTCTCTGAAAATTGTTGGCCCCAAGTAAAAAAGTTTTTGTGACCAAGTAGCGGAGCAAACTTGCCTGAAAAATAAAGGGTGCAACGGTACACAAAAAAAACAAAAAAATGGATTTGGACTTTCAAAGGAGGAGTGTCAATAAGGCCGGTTTTTGGCCTCAAAAATGGTCAATATTTAAGATGGTCTAAAAGTTCGTGTAAAATGGCTCTACTTACTCTTAAAGGCTTATATTTTTAGGTTTGGGTGGTGTTTTCGGGTTATTCAAACTTTAGAGGCGTATTTTACCACCTCAAAGTGGGTCGGTTTTGTGTTTTTCACGGAAAATGCCCGATTTTGCAATAAATTATTGAATATTTAGATGTGAGCCGGACATAGTTCGGTTTTCTCCTTTAGATATGTTATTACACCTCTAAAAATGAGTAACATACTGCAATATAGTCACCGAACTATGTCCGGCTCGTGCTTAAAAATCAACTTTTCTGATTTCGTAAAAATGAAAACTTGAACAAATTCTAAAAATTTACGTACAATAATACAAAACTGCATCTTTGCAACCTGCAAAACGTATTTCATGGTTTGACAGGTGGCCAGGTTGCAATATAAGCATTACTACATTGATATTAATCGAATTCGTTCAAGTTTTCCATTTTCACAAAATCAGAAAAGTTGATATTTAAGCACGAGCCGGACATAGTTCGGTGACTATATTGCAGTATGTCACTCATTTTTAGTGGTGTAATAACATATCTAAAGGAGAAAACCGAACTATGTCCGGCTCACATCTAAATATTCAATAATTTATTGCAAAATCGGGCATTTTCCGTGAAAAACACAAAACCGACCCACTTTGAGGTGGTAAAATACGCCTCTAAAGTTTGAATAACCCGAAAACACCACCCAAACCTAAAAATATAAGCCTTTAAGAGTAAGTAGAGCCATTTTACAAGAACTTTTAGACCATCTTAAATATTGATTATTTTTGGGGCCAAAAACCGGCCTTATTGACACTCCTCCTTTAGATGTTGTCCTAACTATCAAACCCAAAAGTTTTGTTAGTCAAGAATTCAAGTTGTGTAGCTCATTCTCTGTCAATCAAAGCAGCCTTCTGCCCTTCGTGTACATTCTTGACTGTCAAAACTTCCGGTGTCCTGGTACATTACCATCAATGGAGACAAAAATTGTTTGTGTTTATCAATCTGTTTTCTCTTACATTGCTGTCATTTAGCGTAGACACTGAATGCCTTCAATTTTTAGAGTATGCAATCAGCAATGTATGAATGCTGATGAAATTACAATCTTCAAGAATTGAAGGCGTTTTCTGCTACGACATGCAAGGGAAAGAAAACTTGAAAATTCAAAATTTTTAGGTCTCTAGTGTTCCAGTTAACAATCGCTTCAGATTTCATGGAAATGATAGTAATATTACTCTTTCCAAAGGCATTGAAAGAAGTCTACCTTGGTAATACTCTAAATTTGACCGGTACGGAATGGGGTACTTCGCCTACAGCGACAGTACCTTAAAACCAAACACAGCAGAGCTAATCGACAAAGGAAGAAAAGAGCTTTGAGAGAAATCTGAAGTAGAAAAGATAATGTAAAGTTTTATTTCTAAAATTTTCTTCAAATTTACATAAAAAGAAAAAAAAATATATAATTCACGAATAAAAATATTTTTTAGAAAACTGCAGGTTAAAAAAAAAGAAAACAAATTTAAAAAAAACCTTGGTTCTAGTTGTGTTCTTTTGCTCATTATTTTTTTTTTTTTTATAAGAGTCCTACAAAAAAGATTGACAATCAGAACTGTAGAATAATTAAGAGCAAACATAGACAATAACAGGGAGTATTAATAGTTCTGTTCCGATTTCAATTTACAAAATCTTTTTCCCAGCATGAAAAATTCTTAATTATGTTTTAACGCAAACATATGAAATTCAGTCGACATGGTTAAAAATAGAACTAACTAAAAATACACTCGCCTTTTAGAAAAAAAGAGACATGCTGATTTCAGAGCAGTTCATTTTACCAAGAGAAAAAGTGATGAAACAAGACTTTTTTTTTTTATTTTCTAAAAAAAAAAGGGCAAAGTTTTGGAGCTCTCATTTTGATTCTAAAAATTTTATCACAAACACATTTATTTCCCATGGAAAATATAAAAGAAATCCCTGGAAATAATTAACTGTGACTTCTGGGAACTTACTCATTTTACTTGAAAAATATTAATTGTGTAACCCTGTCCTCCTATGAAATCACATAAACATTGTGTCAATACGTTAGATTATGAATTAAAATAACAACAGATAAATTAAGAGCTACAGATGGTAACTTTGAATATTAGAAGCGCTGGAATTTATATGGCATTATTCTTAATATACTTCGTAATACTTAGAAACTGATTCTTTCACATTAGAAATTATCTGTCTTTACAACCTTCTAACAATTAATGCCAGAAAAAGTAGATTCAAATGAAAATATAGAAAAAAAAAAAAAACCTATATAACGAGAAATAGAAAGATGATCGAAGAGAAAGAATTGAAAAACATTATTAAGAATAGGTGTAAGGAGATACAGATATTTACAAGAATTCATCGCACCAATCTGCAAGGCATTGATAGCAATCACTAGACTGTTTTGAGTTTGCACCACAGACATCCTTCATCCAGTCTTGAAATAGATCTTTATTCTTCTTTAAAACTAGGAACTGTCCAAGAACAACGTACGCCTAAAAAATTTAGTAGAATTTTTTATCAACACAAAATTGAAGGAAAAACAATACAAATACCAGAGTAGTAGAACAGGGGTGTAAAAAATGTTTGCACGAGCACTACCACATCAAACTTTTTTCTTCTTCCTTTTAGAATGACTTTGTTACGTTGCTACGACCAGAGTTAAATTACTGCCTTTTTCAAGTTACTGATTAAAACTTTTTTGCACCGAAACTAATCAGCAATAACAATTGGGGAGAGGCTAATATTTTTCTTTAGAAAATCGCAACAATGCGAAACGCAAACCGGCAAAAAAGTGTGCACAAATTTTGTGTGCAAAGTCAAACGAATATAGTTTTTAAAAAAAAAATTCAAATTCAAAGGAGGAAATAAAATGTGATAAATGCCGGTCTAACCGGGGGGGGGGGGCTTAAAGGACTCAACCTTCCCCCACTTTTTTTGAAAAAGGACTCAAAAAAGAAAAGAAGCGAAGGTCGTAACACCAGCAGGCCTTGATCCTTGAAATTCACGACTTTAGGGTAGACTGGATAAGAATGGAAAACGGTGATTGGTGGAGACTTGCCACGTGGTTGCCAAGTCTAATCAAAATACGGAATTGATCTAATTGGTTATCAGGTACTCCAAGACTGCCTGATAACCAATTAGATAAATTCTGTAGTTTGATTAGACTTGCCAACCATGTGACTCGTCTTCACCAATCACCGTTTTCCATCCTTATCCAGTATACCCAAAAGTTGTGAATTTCAAGGATCGGCCCGCTGAAGGCCCCCCCCCAAATTTTATCAGGATTCAAGAAAAGGGAGAAGCAAAAATGAGAAAATAATGTATCACATTTTTAAGCCCCCCCCCCCCCCCGCCACCTTTGAGCCCACGGACTGCCACAGAATGTGATTCATTAAGCATGCGTCTTTTTCATCACATAGAGGACGTTTAGTGAGAATTGGCAGGTACAAATCAGCTTGTTCACCGCACAATGGGCGAGTTTGTGTTCCTGAGCGCGGACTTCAATGCGCAGAGACACAAACAAACCAGGCAAGCATTGGATTAGGCATTTGTTACCTTTTGCGCAACAGCCTCTAACAGTCTCAAGTTCAGAAATTTAAAGTTTGATTAAATTTACTGCGGAAAAAAGTGATTACAAAACATGGTGGGTGTTAGCCAAAGATTACAGATATTGTTAATTAAATATTTTAAGATGATTTTCCAAAGGATAAACAGAGAAAAATATTGCTTACCTTATCAAATCCTTGACTTTCCAATTTTTTTCCGAGGACTTCTCCAACTCCAGCCAGGTCTGTGACAGGCTTCAGAACCATAGGTTCTGTGACAAAATTACGATGTTTCTGGGAAGTGCTAGACATGATGCAGGCTAAAGAGAAGTTAAAAAGGAATTAGAGGTGATGAATACCAAAATAACAACGAAAAAAACTTAAAAGCAGATGCAGATATACAGATGCAAAAAGTCAAGAATTGGCAGCCAAAATGAATTTACTATTAGCAAAGTCATTTAGTAAGATTTTCCAGGTCAATGGTAACAGAACTCAGAGGTCGAGTCAGATTAGTCAGCATATAATGGGGCAGTTGGAAGGATCTGAAATGTTGTGTTTTTTACATAGAACATAAAGTACTTGATGAGCTGAGAACAAAGATTATTTTGATTTCTAAGTAAGTCCGTCCCATGGTTATGGAGATGAGATTTTGGCCCAAAATACATTTTTTTAACTGGGAATTCTGCGTATTGACGTCACTACGCACATGATTTTTTACAACTTTACAAGTATGTATCTCTAAAACCGGGACACTTATGAAAAAACCAAAGGCACCAGTATTCTCAGCTCATCATGTTCTTTACGAAAAACACAATTTCAGACCATTGCATCTGCCCCATTGCCATTGAATCATTCTAGTTGGTTGTAACGTTGATCTCAATGTACATTGTAAAGGCCTGATCCTAAACTCCGTAAAAAACACAAACTGTAAGGCATCAACTAGGATGGAACAGTCTTAAACGGATTTTGGGATCCTCATAATAATCATGTTAAAAATGTAGGTCTTGCCAGGAAGATATGCAGATATTGACACCTTGACGAGTTCAGATGTTGATTAGAATAAATTGGAGTAACAGACGTTCGTCGAATTTTTTCACTGGAATGGAATGGAATGAAATGAAACACTGAATCTTCACTGCAGCTAGCCATAGTAGTTTGAGTGTTCGGCTAGAACGGAAAGCGTTATTAACCACTCTAAGGAGTCCATTTACTAAAACAAGTCCACTTTTTTCCTTCATGAACGAGATGACCAGTGAACTGACTATACAGAAAGGTTGGCTCACTCTGTTCCATTCCTGTGGAGCCTTCAAACTGTCCGAAGGTGACTATAGAAAAAAAGGACTGTGTTCCATTTCAGTACAGTTGAATGAATATAATATAATCTCTTGCCAATACTATCCTAGAGGTTGTTTCAGAAGTGTTGGCCACAGACAGCTTCTTAACAAGTGCAGTAGGTCGTTTTTACGCCTATGGCGCAGAGATTGGCGGGGACTGTGCTCCCAAACTTCGGTTGGCGCAGCAGACGGAAATACGTCCGTTTGCCCATGTGAACAAAGAGCTGTCAGCAGCTAACACTTCTGAAACAGCCTCTACAGGTGTTCTGAAGAGAATATACTAACCTAAAGGTCCATTTCATTATCATCTGAAAGTTGAATAAACCACACCAACTCAAAGGAGTTCAATCCACCTCCTTGACGGATGAAAAATATGATATTTCTGTACAGTGAGTTGACATCTATCACAAACCCTGTAGCTTACAAGGAATAAAATAGGTGTAGTTGGCTACTGCCTCCGTACTTCTCATGCTGACATAGACAGGGGTTCTCCAACAAAATTGAGAGATGACATACAACACTCTGATATTGCGCGGTTAATGTGCTAGCAGCTTCAGTGCATCAAAATAAATTTTTCCGCCAGTAGGAGATCACAGTACTGATCCTATGTCAACTGACCATTACCAAATCTAAAACTAGGTCTGACCGACAATGGAAATGAAGAGATTTTCCTCATCAAATACGAAGAGGTAAAATTGTCAAAAATTCACGCCAAATTAGATGAGTCTAAGTACCTTATCTCCTCCTTGGTTGATTGGGTACTGATTGATGACAAAATTAGGGCTGACAAACTCTTGAAAATGAAGGAGGAAAGGACCAATAGTTCGACCAGTGAGTGAAAAGTGCCAAGCACTAGATTTGAAGGAGCGTTGACTCAGCAATCTTTTGTTAGCGAACAAGTGATGTGAATAGAAAGAATATGGGTAGTTATTGGAGACAATAGTATCAGCAGAGTAGGACAAAACTCAAGCAATAACAGAGAAAGTAGGTGTACTTTCAAGGACAAACTATAGATTTGTGTAATTATGGAGGATCGTGAAACTGCATGGGTGTGAAATATGATGAAATCATGGTTCACTTCTTGTGAGCGGCTATATTCGGCTACACCCACTCCTTTTTGGGAATAAGATTCATAAAAATATGCGAACAAAGGATGATTCCAGACGAATTACCTGTTGCAGAAATTCAGAGTAGGAAGACAGGCAGCTGCAGGGATGACTCACAATATTCAAATGTACGTTAATTAAGCGATATTTTCACAGTTATTCGCAGATTTGGAGAGAGTGATAGGTGATTCTAAATTTTGGCCTCGAAAGATGAAGAATAATGTCAACATTGTCAACAGTCAGGCGCGGGAATATTATTCTCCAAGATTGCACACTAACAGTTAGAAAAGTTTTATTTATTGGATAAGTGTAAAACTTTTTTTAAAGGCCTTCAGCTTCAATACAGGAACTGTGATTACAAAAAACAACGGTAACTTTTTATTGCTCTACAAGGACCTCACTTATGTTGGAAAAACTGCTATTTAATTTCCGGGAAAAGTTCCTTAATTATATTATGGGTAACCAAATATTGGAAATTAATTTCGAAAAGGTTGGCAGGCGGTATTGTGTGACTCATCTCTGTGTTCATCTGTCAACAGCCAGACATCAACCAACCATCTGATTTCAGGAAAAAAAAAAGTAAAACAAAAACACAAACACGCGTGTTTTTAGCATTTTCTTATCAAACTTTCAAGTCAATTTTTTCTTCTACTAATTTGGTCGATTACTGCACAAAAAATCAAATATGTGTCAAAGAAGTGAGTGCTAAGTGTTTTTTATTGCTTGCAACCATAAAATACTGTGCCGGTCTTTGGGAAATACACCAGTTTAAATGCTCTATCATCCTGCAGCGTGATAAGACCACAAATCATATGAGAGGATATTGCTTCATTTTATTCTCGTCTCACCTTATCAATTATGAACACAGTTTCTTCACCGCCAGGCATTCTTTATTGTTTGTCTAGGAATGAACTTTGATACATTCAAGTAATTTCATTCACTGTTTGACTTCAAACTGACCCATCTTCAAGTTTATTGTTTTCCTTCATTTTCACCCAAGTTTTTCTGTGATTAAACTAAATTTCTAGTTTTGTGTTGTGCCCCGAAAGGTAGTCATACCAGTCATTCTCATTATTTCAAAATGTTGAGGCACTTTCGCTCTTTAATATTGGGCGCTCCGGGCTCCGGAAAAGGAACGATATCCTCTAGAATAATAAAAAACTTTGATGTGGTTCATATCTCAAGTGGTGATATTTTTAGACATCATATTGCGAACAAAACTGATGTCGGTCTACAGATAGAATCAATCCTCAAGACTGGAGGCCTTGTGCCAGATGATTTGACCCTTAAAACTATCTCGCAGACATTAGAAAAGCATTCCAAGGAGAACTGGCTCCTTGATGGCTTTCCAAGGACCGAAATTCAGGCTGTCGAGTTGAATAAGGTAGTTAAAATTGACGTGGTTATCAATTTAGTGGTTCCTTTTGAAATTATCATAGAGCGATTGAAGAATAGATGGATACATGCCCCCAGTGGTCGGGTCTACAATCTTGATTTCAACCCACCCAAAGTGTCTGGTTTGGATGATGTAACAGGCGAGAAACTTACGCAACGATCTGATGACACCCCTGAATCAGTTCAGAAACGGCTAAACATCTACTCAACCTCGACAAAACCTGTCATCGAGTACTATAGGAAACTAGGACTTTTAACAGATTTTGAAGGTAAAACATCGGATGAAATTTGGCCTCAAGTTCAAGAATATCTTAGTGGGAAACTACCAAAAAGAGAGTCGTCAAGGTCAACAGCTTAAGTTATGGCTGGCTAAGTGAAATAGAATGTAAAGGTCATTTCAGATAATTTTCAGGGATGGATTTCAAGTTTTTAGTTGGAGGGGCTAATTTTTACACTGTCACCTGGTTGAAAGAAAAAGATAGAAAATGGTTTTCCTTTCATAATTTCTTCGCTGTTTGCTGGTAGTTTACAATTTTGCTGCCTTGTGGAGGTGAGTTTCAAAAGTTTTAAAATAATTTTTTTCTGCATATATTTTGTCCCCCCTTCCTGCAGGGCCACTGAAAATATTGTCCAGAGCACATAGCCACACACCCCTTCTGCCTACTCCCCCTTCCTGATCTAGCCTTGATAAATTCAAACCAGCGGGCCGATCATTTACTTTCAAAAGTCATCGTTATAGCCCTTTTTATCGAGCGAATTGCATTATAACGATATCGATCGATCATTTACTTTGCAATCCCATCGCTATACCGTTTTAAACGATTCGATCGTTAACTTCTTATCGACTGATCATTTACCTACTCGAGCATCGTTATACCGCCTCAAATCGATCGTTCTATAAAGGTAGCTCTTGAGCTACCTTTATAAGTTATCGATCGAAAAAACTGACAGAATATAATCGGAAAAACATCCCAAATACACTCATGAACTCGCGCGATGCAAATAAAGAATAAGAAGTCAGTTTCTGATGCCACCGCTAAATTCATTTGAGTCTTTTTTAATATTCCCGCTTTTCCACTGCACAATTAATTTGCGTTGTTTATTCAGAGATGGCGCTGGGACCGGCTAAACGCGTCGGCGGAGAAGGGGGCCGGCAGAATTCTCAGCTGATCGCGTAAACAGCGAACGGAGTAAACAACCGGACTTCAAGTGACAAATAATTATTTTCTTTCTGTGTTCTTCAGAGAAGTAATTCATTTCAAATTATAATATGTGTGGAATAACATCCGTGTTTTTATTTCAGTCCCTCCGCTATTAGTTTATCCCCGGGCCACCAACTTACGTGTTGATTTCAATACTTAATTCGGGCGAATTTGCCCAAGTGCCTCGGCGTGTTCGTTACCCAAAATACTTTTTCTCATGCCACTCACAACATTCGACGGAAATTGAACTATCTAGGAAGATCACATCAGCATTCCTGCGGTTAGAAAAAGTGTCCGTAATTTAGATGGTTTCAGACGGATTCTGTGCTAGTTGTGTCAGTGCTCACATCATGTAATATTTTAAAGTCTCCACTTTTCAGTGATTTTCGTGCAATCTGTGGCTCTTCTTACAAGCATTTTTTCACACCCCTACGGTGTATAGTTGGGTCTTAAAGTATACTCTAGTCTCATTCTCATTGCATCCTTAACATGTTTACCTTTGATTTAATTGTTCTGAGACAAAGTTTGTGTAGGTAGTGTTGTTTGCAGTAATGCCAGTGAAACCTAAAATGACAGAAACATTTTCAGTTCTCATTTCAATCTGTGGCTGGTTGTGAGTCTTTTCTGACATCTCAAGTGTGTTGTCCTAATCTTTATTAGTCGCTTGAGTCTAAGAAAAGTTTTTCAGCAGTCGCAGCATCCATCGGTAACACTTCTATCTGAATTAGCAGAGCGTTTGTAACGATTGTGAAGGTAAGTGAGAGGTAAGTACCTTTCTTTGGTGTCCTCATTAGATTTTAACTGTGTACTTTACCTGCAAATCATCTCTCAAACCTCTTTTAACAAGCAGACCATTTTCAAAGCATCAGCTGTGGGAGTTTATCGGACCAAAATTAAATCGGTTAGGCAGGTACATTTAACGCGATGTCAGACCCAAAGCAATTTTGGTTTCCAAATACTGATTATTTCTTTGATTAATCTGTAATCTCTTCACATTCCACTCAACCTACTCTCATTTACTTGAGTGCTGACCTGCCTCCTTGAGAAAGCTGTGTAACTATGATTTTTTAGGCGGTAGGTACCTACCTACCTTTAAATTTTTAATAACTTAAGCTCAAATTACATTTAAAGACATGATGAAATGTTTCATCGGCAGAGGTTTTTCCTTCTCCCACTTGCAAGTATTTTTTACTGTGTTCTTTGCTGAATAAATTACACTTTATAGCTTTCTAGTAGATGTTCCTTGAAAAGTTAAAAATATAGCTAAGGCTGTGGAAAACTGTATTTATTTTTCATTGATGTTTTGAGTTTTTACAATTTTAATTTTGAAGGAATAAGCCAAGAGCAATAGTTTTTCATTAATTCTAATGGAAGAAAGCAAGAATGCAGTAACGCTTTAGATAAGTGAAGAATGACTGGAAGAATTGTCATAATAATTGTAAGGCAAAAGTAGAGAGACTGTAAAAGGTGTCTTCGTCTTAATTCTTGCTCCTGCAATGATTGATTTCCTTTTTGCAGATTTTAATTTTTTCTCAATCTGCAGTTACCATTTTGTCTCTAGCAAGTAAGTAGATATCTGCAGAAGACTCTTTTTTGCTCTAGACTTCCTTAGAAATTATAAGTTTGAAAAACAAGAATGGCCCCTAGGAGACTTCTTACCTTAGGAAAATTTTAAGGGATGCATTTAAATGAATGCTATGAGGCTTTCACTTACAACCAAAAAACCCAGTAAAGATAGTCGGTCAGTCTGTTAGATAATAGAACCAACCAAAAAAAACATTTTGTCATTTCAAGAGATCACAAAGGAATGAAATAAGAAAAGCTTAATTTTACACCAACTCTGAAAGAGAAAAGGATTGAGAGGAAGAAAGTAAGGAAGCAAAAAGTATTGCTTCTTTCAGAACACTCTCTGAGAGCCATATGAGATATACCTTCATGATAAGAAAGTTCTGATGCACAGGCACCGAACGAATCACAGATCCGACTTTTATAGGAAGGCAGGAGACAACTTCAGTCACTTAGAGTAGAATAGAAATGACAAAATATTTATTTTGGTTGGTTCTATTATCTAACAGACTGACCGGCTATCCTGACTGGGTTTTTTGGTTGTAAGTGAAAACCTCATAGCATTCCTTTATGCATCCCTTGAAATTTTCATAAGGTAAGAAGTCTCCTAGGGGCCATTCTTGTTTTTCAAACTTATAATTTCTAAGGAAGTCTAGAGCGAAAAAGAGTCTTCTGCAGATATCTACTTACTTGCTAGAGACAAAATGGTAACTGCAGATTGAGAAAAAATAAAATCTGCAAAAAGGAAATCAATCATTGCAGGAGCAAGAATTAAGAGGAAGCTCTATTCTGCAGTCTACTCCATTTCACCTCACCTCATTGGCGGATACAGGGTGGGGGCGAAGGGGCAGTCGCCCCCCCCCCCCCCCCTATCGTCCGGCTCAAAAAGTGGGAAAAGAGGGGAGAGGAAGGGGAAAAGCAAGAGCGAAAGCAAGAAAAGGGGGTCCTATACAGGAGAAAATCCCATAATTGCCCCCCCCCCCGTTCGCGAGGGCTGGATTCGCCACTAACTCACTTATAATATGTCAAAATATGTTAGGCGTTACATTTGTCCCGACACCTTTAACAGTCTGTCTACTTTTGCCTTACAATTATTATGACAATTCTTCCAGTCATTCTTCACTTATCCAAAGCGTTACTGCATTCTTGTTTTCTTCCATTAGTATTAATGAAAAACTATTGCTCTTGGCTTATTCCTTCAAAATTAAAATTGTAAAAACTCAAAACATCAATGAAAAATAAATACAGTTTACCACAGCCTTAGCTTTTATTTTAACTTTTCAAGGAACATCTACTAGAAAGCTATAAAGTGTAATTTATTAAGCAAAGAACACAGTAAAAAATACTTGCAAGTGGGAGAAGGAAAAACCTCTGCCGATGAAACATTTCATCATGTCTTTAAATGTAATTTGAGCTTAAGTTATTAAAATTCAAAGGTAGGTAGGTACCTACCGCCTAAAAAATCATAGTTACACAGCTTTCTCAAGGAGGCAGGTCAGCACTCAAGTAAATGAGAGTAGGTTGAGTGGAATGTGAAGAGATTACAGATTAATCAAAGAAATAATCAGTATTTGGAAACCAAAATTGCTTTGGGTCTGACATCGCGTTAAATGTACCTGCCTAACCGATTTAATTTTGGTCCGATAAACTCCCACAGCTGATGCTTTGAAAATGGTCTGCTTGTTAAAAGAGGTTTGAGAGATGATTTGCAGGTAAAGTACACAGTTATAATCTAATGAGGACACCAAAGAAAGGTACTTACCTCTCACTTACCTTCACAATCGTTACAAACGCTCTGCTAATTCAGATAGAAGTGTTACCGATGGATGCTGCGACTGCTGAAAAACTTTTCTTAGACTCAAGCGACTAATAAAGATTAGGACAACACACTTGAGATGTCAGAAAAGACTCACAACCAGCCACAGATTGAAATGAGAACTGAAAATGTTTCTGTCATTTTAGGTTTCACTGGCATTACTGCAAACAACACTACCTACACAAACTTTGTCTCAGAACAATTAAATCAAAGGTAAACATGTTAAGGATGCAATGAGAATGAGACTAGAGTATACTTTAAGACCCAACTATACACCGTAGGGGTGTGAAAAAATGCTTGTAAGAAGAGCCACAGATTGCACGAAAATCACTGAAAAGTGGAGACTTTAAAATATTACATGATGTGAGCACTGACACAACTAGCACAGAATCCGTCTGAAACCATCTAAATTACGGACACTTTTTCTAACCGCAGGAATGCTGATGTGATCTTCCTAGATAGTTCAATTTCCGTCGAATGTTGGGAGAAGCATGCATAATTATCAGTAATTGAGCTAGAAAATGATTCAAATGAAACGAACACACAAAAGTCATATAGTATCTACTCGTATCTACGCATTTTCGCACGAAAAGTATAAATCAACACAGAAGTTGCAGGGGGCCGGTGGATAAACTAATTACTGACGGAAACGCATAAACACGGACACTATTTCTTACAAATCATAGAATAAAGCTAATTCGACGCTTGAAGAACAAATGCAGATAGTAACACTACATCCCCATCCCCCACAAACAATAACAAACAATAATAATAAACAGCTGTGTCTGTGGGTTAGATTAGCTGCTGTTGCTCGTCATTCTGCCGTGTGAAATTCAAAAACACGAACTGCGCTGTGATTGGTCACTTTTGTAAGCGAGCAGAGAAACTGCATCGATTGCATCGTTATACCTCTCGATCGAATCGATCGAGAGCCCCGTTTAGAGCTATCGAGCGATGGTGGCCATAGCAAGTATATGATCACCCGTTAACAATCGATGAGCAGTGCATCGCTCGATATGAAGCGTATCGATTGCTATAACGATGAAAGTAAATGATCGGCCCGCTGATAGTTTCAGCCATGCTTGAGAGATCATACTTTACACTTCTTTGCAGATCCATTGAAGCGTTGAAATGAACATTGTTAGACGCTTATGAGATATTGCAAAGATTGTGCAGTTGTTTTTTCGTCAAACAGATTACTCATGACGTCCAGTGAAACGAAATGGTTAGATTAAATGTCTCCTTTAATGACTTATTTTTTCCAGAAGAAACCCACTTTGGTAAACACCCTCAGTATTTTAGATAATCAAAGAAGAAAACAATGAAAGGAAGATGCACAATCTTTGCAACAACTGATGGCGTATACCTCATTATATATTTCAACGCTTAAATTGTTCATTATGTTGGGACAGTAAGCATACAAACTGCCTGCACTGACCATATGTTGGAGGTTTTCTCAGATGACAGCTCGCAAAGTTAACTCACAACTTCTGCGCATTAGAATAGACGTTTTCACCAATCAGAAAATTTACACTTAATGCTGATCTTGTGAAAGCTGTTTTGACCAAATCATTTAGGATGACCCGTAGTAGCTTAAGAAACAACTTGTTAACGAGAAACCACCTGATTTTAAGTTATCTGAAGTAACCTCTACTATTAAAGGAGAATGCATTAATGAAAAAAAGAAACCATCTATTTCTTCTAAATGTTTGTCAAACAAATTTAATGTAATGCTCGCATGAACTTTGTCACCCCTATTCAGTCGCTTATTGTATACTTTAGTCATCTCTTTCTCATGCTGGTCAAACCCATGATAATTATGTGATAATTCTAGTGACTTACTTATTTCTGTTAGTTTTAAACAGTCTTAATACGTATCTAAAGTTTTTATTGTGAGTTTTTTTTTTTAATGGTCTCAATTAAGGAACAAATTGTTAGCACTGTAATCAAATTTTAAGGGAGTAGAGGCTGTGTCAGATAGCTTCGGTTCTGACAGTTCTTTCTTTACAGGGGCGGAAGGACAATATCAAGCCTTCATTTACGCTTTAATGTTAATATTCACTAATTTCGATCTATTTCGAAGTCTATTTTCTGGCAAAAAATTCTAATGATTCACGCAGTGAGTGGTGTCAGCGTTTTTACTCATGTAAACAAAAAGCTGTCAGAACCGAAGTTATCTGAAATGGCCTCTACCTACTGTGTACGGAACCTCATTTTTGACAATGTACCTACTCACTTTTTAGTTTTTTACATTTGATCTTAGGGTTTCCTTTATTTGCTTCTAAGTACCTTGATGAATTATGTTCCAAAGATTTTTGAGAATACTTGAGAGAACGTTATTCAATATTTTGCAAAAGCGTACATTTTGTGATTGTTTCATTTAGGGACCTGTTGACAAAAGTCTTCTCTTGTTACCGCTTTATTGAGTGAACTGTCAATTTTCTTTGCAGCATTTTAACCATTATTTGAACTCTGTTTTATGGAAAAAAATGTGTTTGTTTTTCTATTTCTTTTAACGTTTTATATGTTTATCATTGGATTTCTATGAGAATTTTCCATGGGTTTTGTTGATATTTTTTTGTAGAGTCCAGCATAACTGGAAGAATTCAAATTACCTTTGCCAATTTTTTGCATGTTTAGTCACAATTATTTTAATATCTTTGTTGTCAATTGGGTGAGGGCAAGCACCTTCTAAGTCTCCCCAACTTATTCTCCGAGAGATTTTTTTTTTATTAATATGTGGGGGTACCTACCATTGTTTTTACATTACAGGATAGATTGTTGGGTTAATTTTCAATACTGTAGAGAAAATTACCTGTTTTTTTAACTTTCCAGGGACTGGAAAAAGTGTTAAGTTTTGTAATTTTCTCATCAGCTCTCCCCCCCCCCCTCCTTTTTCCGATAAAGATGGACAAAACATCAAGACATCTCTGTGATTAAAAAAACTTGTCATAGATGGCATGAAGGATATTTCCTTATTTGAAGGCTGGTATAGGGTATTCTTACCTGCAAAATTCATTTTCTTTTACCTCAAAATTTTTTCTTTATTTTTTCTTGTGTCAAAGTTTTATGTACTTACCCAATATTTGTCAAAAATAGAAGCCTTAGTACTGCTGGAAAACGACTTCAACTTTTTCCCTCACTTTTTCTTTTCTAAAACTTATGCTACAAATTCAAGTCCGAATCAGAGGCAGCTTGTGCTATTTGGCAACCATGTGTTTTGCCATTTTAACCTACGCAATGTTGTAAAAGTGTCAATTTTTCATGGATTTAGTGAATCTCCTGAAGATCGATTTTCTTAAAAAAAAAAAAAAAAATAGATTTTAAATGGAGTAAATTCATTGATGCCACATTGTCTCGTGAGCCGCCACTGCACTGGCCAGGATTATAAATAATGAATTATTTCACAATTTCATATACCTTACTTACCTATCTAAAGAAAAAAACAAAAACAAATAAAAAAAAAATAAAAAAAAAAAAAAAAAAAAAAAAAACGAGAGAGAAAAAAACCGTCCTGGCTCAGAAGGAGCCAGATATAGGGATTCTAGGAGCCAGTGGCGGCTCGTGCAACTTGGCAACAACGTTTTTCCTACATTTGATTGTTTGTCAAATAATCTATTTGGTAGCGCTTCTCCAGCAGTCGATTACTATTGTTCATAGATGCAAATGGAGGGAAAACTTTGTTGCCAAATTGCACGAGCGTTAGGAAGAACGGTGGTAAATTACTCTGATTTTAGTAATTCTGTTGCAACCACAGATACATTGATCTGCTCGCTATCTTCCTTCTTTTTTTTTTTCTTTTTTTTTTCTTTGGTCTTTAAAAGCATTTTTGTTGCAAGAGGCTACAAACAAAGGGGCGAAACCTCAGTTTCTATATTTCTACAACTATCATGTTCAAAGGAACAGTAAGAGAGATGAGTGAATGCGTATGCATGGTCACCTCATCGGCAATTGATTGAAATGGATCACATGATTCACAAGACAAAAAATTTAATGAAAAAAAAAAAACAATACCGGGGGGGGGGGGGGGTTGCCCTCAATATTTTGCTCCCCCCCCCCCAAAGATAGTTTATTTTTAGTAATAAACATCCCCCAAGTTTCGTTTTTTTTATCTGCAGTCGCTCAAAAGTTTTTGAGGGGTCGTCCAACTTTTGGATCACCCTGTTTATTGGTCCATGCACGCACCATCGAACGTCTTTCGGGGACCGACACCGTCGCGTCAATCAGTGGTGTAGTGTACCATTTGGCAACGTTGTAGATCGTCCATTTATACCCATCAAAAAGATCGAACCATTGGGGTGGTCGTTGAACACCTTCGCCTTCGCCTTCGACTTTTTACATGGACACATTACAACTTTATTGCCACATTGCACGCTACGCCACTGGCGTCAATCCGCAACATGGGACTTTAAATAAGATTGCCTGCTTGAATGAAACATACGCATTAAATGATTCAAACGCTCGCCGTATAGATTTATTGTTGGACGGCGAAATGAACATGTAACTATTCCTACGTGTCTGCGTAGGTTTGGTATCTCGTCATTTTTGAAGGAGATTTTTGCGGTTTTTACCTCTCCGATTCTCTACATAATACGTCATTGATATTATTACTCGACAGTCGAAACGTTTAAACTAGCAAATTTTAATGGGAGTTCTCAAAACCTTAAGAGGCCGGCCGGTGGGCCAGTCAGAGCTGACCCGCACGCGATTTTCGTACTCTGAAATGTAAATAAATTGTTTAATCAAGGGTCAGTGTATGTCTTTTAGCAATGAAGGTGCTCAACAAAATTTTAGCTAAAGCCATTGCTATATCTGAGGTAAAAGACATTTGTTTGGTTGAGTGCCCGAAAAGGAGAGGAGAGCTAGAGCCAACACCACTACCGGAGTCAAACGTGTAATTCGTTTAACGCAACCCCTCCCCCTCCAGCGTTTTGGACGAGCGTAAATAGTGGGCGAAACTTCTGATCTGACCTAGAGTCCTGTACATATGTCTCCTCAGACCCCTTTTTCTTCTTCACTTCTGTTCACGTATCTTGACTCTTTCATACATAGGGACTCTAATCTGACCCAGATACGACAATCTTTTTATATGTTGTCGACAGTACCTACACGGACAAACTGATTGTAAGTGAGAAGGCTATATAGTGAGTGCATGGGTCTGGTGGGCCGCGAAGCTTTTGAAGCTCTTGAGTGCCGAACGCGGTTGCGGAAATGAGTTCGGCGGGAGACGGAACAAGCTCAATGCGGGAAAGAATGCCTCTGTAATTAAGTGCATGTGTGCATACAAGTGCATTTTGTCAGTTTTTTTGTTGTCGTGCATCATACGTGCATCCGTGGTGGACGTTGCACACAGGACGCGCTAGCTTTTGATTTGACAGCCTCCTCCTCCTCTATCGTGTGCTGTGTTCGCCCGTGCCTCGACTGCCCTCTCCTCCCCCCTCCCCTTCACCACTCTCGTTGACATCCTGCTTTAAATCATTTCGCTCGTTTCAGTGACCCAATATCCCGACCGTCGCACGCCTTCTAGCCATGCTGCTCGCCGCGCAGTGGGTGGACTCTTAGGATTTGCTGGCAATGAAAGGGAGTCGAACCGGCCGAAAAACGAATGGGCATCCAGAATTCCGGACTCAATTGAATTTTTTTCGATTCTGAGTCTAAATTAACTCTTTCAGCCACTTTTTTTTTTTTTTTTTTTTTTTTTTTTTTTTTTTTTTTTTTTTTGCGGCACGGAAATTGAGATACCTTTCACAAAAATTATTTTAAAGCCTTCTTTCCGATCCTGTTGAGTGTCAAACTTGTTTTTTTTTCTTCACACAAAAGCAATGCTCCTGTAAAGGAGGCACAGTATTCCTAATGTCTCTCCTAAAAAAATCAGGTTCTTTCACATGTGCCCTTTTTCCAGATACCCACTCAAAAAGAGTGCAGGTTTCTGTGGCTCAACAAAATAATGAATATTACGCATGCTTAAATGATGATCGATTGAACAGGAGATGTGTTGCTGATGGACGGCGAAATGAATACGCAACTATTCCTACGCGCGTGTGTAGGTTTGGTATCTCGTCATTTTTGAAGGAGCATCTTGCAGTTTTTACTTGTCCGATTTTCGACTAATATTGACAAGTATTACCTACTTGCCACGCTCGCTTTCAATAAGCAAAATATATAGTTTTATGGCCGACAGTTTTCACACTTCAAAAATAAAGCATTAAAGCCCTTGAAAAACGGAGTCTAACAGGCTCACAGGAAATAATATCATACACTTTATAAAACAAGATTGAACATTTTTGATGCGTTTTACGTAAAAGGGCGGCGTCTCTGCTGAAATCGCAGAAAACCTAACCTAACCTATCGAGTAATACTGCGCAGTAACTATCAATAAACGTATCATATGTAGAAAATCGGAGGGGTAAAAACCACAAAAAGCTCCTTCAATAATGACAAGATACCAAACCTACACAGACACGTAGGAATAGTTACGTATTCCAATCGCCGCCCAACAACATATCTCGCGTTTGAATGAGCATGTTTCTCATTTAAAAGGATAATCTATCTTCAAAGTCACATGTTGGGGCTTGACCCTGAAAAAGTATTTACCTCATTCCATCGAATTTTTGAATCTTTTTGAATTTACTTACGGTGCTTCGTTTATACACTCCCATTCAAATTCCTAAGAGTGGGGGGGGGGGGGGGGGCTTGGCTAAAAAAAATTGTGGGGAGGGGTACCCATTTGAATCAATATTGCCATGGATTTAAATGGGAAAATTGCAATGTTGCCAGATTGCAAGCGACGCGACTATAAGTAAACCGCGCCTGACTTACATTCCGTATTGTGGCGCCCATACTTATTTACTACGACTATTTTTTTTAATTTATTCCTATGTAACAATTTTTCACCCCCCCCCCCCCCCCACAATCTTCGTCAAATTCCAGCTCATTGGGCTTCCGTTCATTGCTGTTGCTTTAGATGGCCAAGTTCTCAAAGTGTACCATCACTGTCAAAAAAAGAAACAAAAAGTCATCGCACCAACATTTTTCTTGGGTGGTGTTTCAATTAGTGTGTAAAAAATGTCGGTTGTATTTCAGTGTACTCAAAGGTAGATTCACCCACCATTCTGAATCACAGTTGACTTCCTGAGATCTTACTGATCCGAATTTTCAAAACTAATGAACAGAAATCTGGTAACACTAACATAAATCTACCGAAACATTCTTGACCGCAAAGGAAAAGGTAGCCCCCCCCCCCACTAAATAACGTTCTTTAAAACGGTCGAAGAAGCAGCTCAAACTGTGAATTCTATGAATGTATGAGAAACAATCGATTAGTAACAGGGCCATGTGCGCCTCAAGAATCAATTGTTTTTCATACGTTCAAATGTGATGAATTCATGGTTGCCAAATTGCTGGATTCGCCCATAAAGCAGCTTGGTCTGCTTGGAATCACGTTAACAAGCTCACGAAAAAATTGCAGTAATCCACGACTCTTTCTTAATGTAAAAGGGATGAGGACTAGAAGATACGGATAATCGATATATTGTTAAAAGAGGGAAACCCTGTTCGGTGGGAAAATGGGACGAAGGTATTCTTTGTTTGTTTGGTAAAAGTCAAGACTTCGGTCAAGGACTCAAGACTCAAGAGATCAGTGCATGGACGGGGGGGGGGGGGGGTTGCGCGCCTAGAGTCCCTTGATGGAAATATTGTATAGGGAGTACCGACACGACGCTTTATGCATTTTGACAGGAGTCGATTTAGTCGATCGCCTGAACGAATTCGAAGGTAAGTTCGACACTGGACCAGTGGTGGACAGGCGGATTTGCCGGCATTCCGGTCCGTTCCCGTGTGTTCCTCAACGAATCGACTCCTTCGTGTGGAGCCTTCGATGTCGTCGACTCCTGCTCGACTCCGTGAGAGCCTAAAACCAACGACCAATCACAACTCGTTGAGCTCGTGTCGGTACTCCCTATACAATATTTCCATCAAGGGACTCTATGCGCGCCGATTTGCATGCCAAAAAATTAGATTCCTAAAAGCTCCTTCAATTTCAATTGATACTGAAAGCAAGACAATGATAGTAGTTGAGGGAAAAGACTCTCTATTTGCCTCTAGAGTTGATCGTTTTGTTTTTCATCATTCGAAAGGAGTATTTATTTAAACCTGGTCCCGTCAGCATCAGCTGTGTGTTGACAAGTAGATAACTATTCGTACGCGACGGTAGAGTTTTAGTACTTCCTAAATAAAGAAGGCGCAACCATTAAAAATAAGACACATTTTCCATTGGTCTAAGTGCGAAAATTTTTGGGAAAAGTATTTGAATCTGATACGGTATTTGTGAGACGAATAAATTTGATAATCGTTATCTTTACAGGGGTTTACTCCATTACATCAACTATTAATAAGCCTGTTGCAAAAGTTTGCAGCAGCTCCATTGGTTAAGGATCTCATGGACCTGTACGGACCATTTTTGCCTGGGAAAATAGGGTAAAAATTGAAATGTCTAGAAACGACTCAAAGAATTTTCTTGAAACTTGGTGAAAATATGCTCCTAAGACAGACACATCTATAATAGCATAATTCATTTTTGTTTCAGTGTGCAACTACCCCATACTTTCTCTACCCTATATGTAATAGGGTTCTTGCAAACTTTTGCTCTGGGGGATTAAAGATCTGTAAATATGACGATGAGTACACTAAAAAATCTCGAAATTCACTCTCAGAATCGTGCTTGATGGCGGAGAGGCGCAGGTATCATGGGAGATTCCTATATAAATTGAGACATATCTCTGTGTTTCCGGAGAGAAAGTGACATAATAGATAGGAATCTCCCATGATACCTGCGTTGAACCGTCATTACGATCTTGCCGCTATAGCAGTTATGTGAGTTTATTTTTGATTTTTAGACTTTCTTAGTGTGATTTGTTTGATTTCCGCTGGTCTTTACATCAGATAGGACTATATATTTGCTCATAACAAAAGTTTGCAAGAGCCCCATAGAGGGGGAGTTAGAAAGTAAAAAGTAGTGAGATATATAGGAACAGCCAAAATGCCTTGTTCCCGGTCACTGTCTCGCAGACCGCCACTTCACACTTCACTCCGCACCACCCGAAAGGTAGGGTAATAAGGTGACGTTGTGCGTGCTTACAACTCTCTCACAATAACGCAAGACGAGTGGCATGGCGCTCCGTATATCGCATAGCATCGCAGCCGCTTTGCCGCCTATAGCGTTCCGCTGCTCACGCGTCGCGTCGCGTTGCGTCGCGCGTCGTTCGGGTCGCATAGCAATAGCATGGCATTTCATGTGAACGCGATCAAAATAGAATGCAGACATTTCCAAACATCAGTTTAGAATTGTGTCTTGGTGTGCGGAGTGTCCCTAAGCGTATCGCAAGCCGTTAAAAAAATCGATCGGAGATCTCTCAGAGGAAACAATGGGGGCAGGGGAAGAGCTCTCGACTTTGGTTTCGGTCGAATTCGAAGTATTTGGTCACGTTCAAGGTAGGCAACGCTTTACTTTTTTTTAAAGAAAAAGAAAAAGAAAAAGAAAAGAAAACGAAAGTAGACTCACACTGCTGACATACTAACTGACATAGTCTGCTGTTTGCGTGTTGAGTTATCAACGCGAGCCACCCCGAATTCGTACCAAATTTACGTGTAAGGCCTTTGAGGGCGATACCACTATAACCCTTTCAGACCTGGTGTATTTTTCAAAGTACGTCTGAATAACATTAAATCTTATGGAAAATATAAAAATACAACATGCGCATCAATTTAGACAAGGAGACAGCGCTAAGATCAACCATGTTGGTCAAAAATCCGTTTCTGAACAAAAAGAATTTCAGGTCTAAAAGGATTAACACTTTGTCGAAATACTGAAAATCGACGTTCGAATATAATCAAAGTCTGAGTATACCCGAGTACCAGTTGTAGACGATGTATTTTTTTTTTTTTTTTTCTAAAGAAAATATAAGGGCTTAAACACCCCATTTATAAAATTGAAAAACACATATTCTCAGAATTTAAATACCAGGAAAAATTCGTCGTCTAAAAATGTGACCTTTTGTTTTAAAATTAGGTAAATAAGAAAGAAAGCGGCTTTTTCTCGCAAAACGGTTGTAAAGATTGAGACTGAGACTTTTTTGCTGAGTTATTATACCCGAAATCGTATCAAAATTTACATTTAAGCCCTTTGAGAGCGATACCATAATAATACTTGGTTAAAAAAAACAAAAATTCGACGTCAACATTGTTTACCCAATGTCAAATTTTCTGAGTCTGAGTACCGGTTGTGGTCGAAATATTCCATCCATAGAAAATATCAGTCCTTGAAAACACTAAATTTATATAATTGAAAATACCTACCGAGCCTTAGAATTTAAATTCCAGGCAAACTTTGTCGTTTAAAAACTTTCCTTTTTGATCTTAAATTTAGTAATTATAGTAAGGTAAAAACGCTTATTTCTACCAAAACGATTGAAAAAATTGAAAGTAAACAAAACAATAACAAAAAACAAGAAAAAAAAAGAAAATATAAACGCTCCGAAGAATCCTAACTTGAGAATTTCAAAATACTAACTTTGACTCTTTGAAATTTATTTCTCTCGGTTTACATTGGCAAAATTCAAGAATCTTGTGGCAGTACTTAGAATCATCTGACAGATAAACGGTTGAAAACAAACTGTAACCGATTTCAAACAAAATGTCACTATTTAACGCTGTACCCGCACGAAATTTTGCAAAAAAAAAAAAAAAAAAAAAAAAAAAAAAAAAAAAAAAAAAAAAAACACCGGTGTAACTGCAATGAGCACCGATTAAATTAAATCGAAAATCCGAGAAAAATTCACGAAGAAATAAGAAACACCATGTTTAGTGTCAGCCACAAGAAAAACAAAATAATTGTCAGGTTGTCTTTGAAAATGTTGTTTACTTCCGAAAAGTCTCCAGGTTTTATTTTAGTGTTTTAGTTTAGGTAAGTTCTCTGATTATATTGAGGCTGATGGTAACACATTTTAAACTAATTTAAAATAAATAATTATTCTTTCTGCTTTCATGCAGTTATCCAGTAAATGATCTCAGGGTTGTATTTAATTTTGAAACGGAAGCGATTAATCTTTTGGATTTTAAACGTTTGGGGGACGAGGGTTCGATAGCTCGATACTTTCGTTTATAGAATGCAGTGGCGTAGAATGCATTTCGGCAACGTTGTACAGTGTCCATTTAAACCCATGTAAAAGGTCGAATGCGAAGGTGTTCACCGAACACCGAATAGTTCGATCTTTTTCATGGGTTTAAATGCAAACTTTTTTTAAGCAAGCGCGGTATAGATTTATGAAAAATTAGGATAATCAGTAGGTGGCTCGTGAATCGATTTATAGACTGCTTTAGTGAGAAGCGGGAAATTTAAATTAACCGTTCAGATGTCGGTTTCTCGTTTCAAAAAAGCATCTAACAACATGGGCGGATCCAGCAATTTGGCAAACATGCATTCTTCCCATCTGAATGCATGCAAAACAATCGATTCTTGAGGAAGCCATGGCCTTTTTACCGATCGAGTGTTCCTTATATTTTCAAATGGGAAGAATTCACAGTTGCCAGATTGCTGAATCTACCTATGTCTAACAAAGAGCTAATCAGATTCCTGGATTTTAAATTTCCCGCTCGTCACAAAAAAGTAAATTACTTTAATTTAAATCTATGAATGAGAATTGGTCCCGAGAATATTAAATAAAACCCTTAATCGATACTCTGCTCGTGACATTGAGTAGCGAAAAAACGATAATCTTTTGTCTGAAGCTGTCGCTGAGTGAAAGGGGATGTTGCGATTGCAATTGGCGAGGGGCTCGATAGCTTTCACTTCAATTTGTCTTGTGTAGTAGGTACGACTGACGAGTGGTGACAGCTGTGATAAGTAATATATTGCGCGGTATTTTTATCAGTGATAGCTGTTGCAAGCATGGGCACCCGCAGAAAAATGTCCAAGGGTGGGGGGCAAAATTTGTGAACCTCGATGGGAGGTCTAGGAGACCCCTCGGGGGGGGGAGGGGGGGGGGTTAGGGAAAACTTTTTTTTCATCCAAATGGTGTACAATTATTAAGCCATGGTAGGTGTATCAAATAATAGTAATAATTTTGGCGTGTTTGATATGATGGATAAAGAGACAGCAGACGATAATGATATCAAGGAAAATGTTTAATTCTACTATTCCTTGCAAAAAATGAGTTCAAATTACAAAATAAACAAATAATGATTTGTTAACTATTACTCCTTTGATTACCATCGCATTTTCTTTTTTCCTTTCATTTTTTACCGTGAAATTTTGACTTTTTTGAATTCCAGGGGGGTAAGTGCCCCCTCTTGCCCCCCGTTGCGGGCGCCCATGGTTGCAAGAGAGTGAGTCGTCCCATGAATGATTTGCCCTGAGAAAAAAGTGGCCGTTAAAACTATAAGAAAAAAAAAAAAACATAATTGCACGGAAAAAAAGTATGCGGATAAGCCACATAAAAAACTAGTTTGAACCACATACTCTGTGTCGAATGAATGGATGCTGGGCGAGTATGTCGTTCAAACACATAACAGTATGTCGAATGATTCAATGGGGCTGGAGCTTATTTAGTATGCGGACCGTCCACATACCGTATGCGGACCGTCCACATACCATATGCGGACCGTCCACATACCGTATGTCTAAATTCCACATACCGTATGTCGACCGTCCACATACCGTATGTCGACCGTCCACATACCGTACGTGGAAATTCCACATACCGTATACCGACCGTCCGCATACCGTATGTGGAAATTCCACATACCGTATACCGACCGTCCGCATACCGTATTTCAAGAAACTTGAAAGTTGATGATAAATAAACCCCCAAAAAACATAAAGAGATATACAAAACACATAAAGAAGTATACAAAAAAAACATCAGATTTATGAAAAGCATGATTTTGAGGAAAATTTAATAGTAGATCGATGATTTATTATACTTCCTGGCGTAAGATTCCAAACAGAGTTTATTTTGTTTAAATGTTTGGTTTTTGCACTTCTACTATTTTTAGGACCATTAACGAAGCTGTACCAACTGGGCAATAGTAAATCAAATGAATAAAAATTAAAAATATTCCAAAAAACCCCACAAAAAATTTGACACCTGCGGCGGGATCCGAACCCAGTATGTCACTGTCAGTAATCGGAGTTCAAGTCCACTCGGCTACGCCGACATCTATTAGGCAGGGGCGGTCAGTAGGGAGTATTTAAATGACGCGCGAGATAGTGTTGTGTGAGAGTAGTTGCCAGTTGCCTGACTAAACTTGTCTACGCGATGGCGCGGCGTAATCTTATGGGGCAGAGAACAGATACCGACAGACACAAAAAAAAACAAAAAATAACACAGCTCAGCAAATAAGCAGAAACAATAACCATGCAACTCACCAACAGGGAAACGGTCGCAGAAATGTAAATCCTTGCATAATAGAGTATCAAACTAAAAATAATTAATCAAAATAAACAAACCCAATGTATAATATGATCCACACAACTGTAACACTGATCAATAAATTGGCAACAATCGCGAACTGAATGGATAAACACAGACAAATTTTAGAACGAATGAAAGCTTTAACTGCGAGCACATAATTTTAAAGTAGCAATTTCAGACTCGACGCCTCTGGCCTTTAGAACTATATCAAATTGAAGTGTAAGGAGAGTGCCGATCTCAAAAGAAAAATTAGATTCACCTGGTGATGATTCAATTCTTTCCTCCATGAGTTTATATTAAACTAAAACACAATTAATGAAAACGAACAAACGAACAAACACTCACACACACACGCACAGAAAAGGGAAAAATACACTTCGCAATCATCCGAAATTAAAACACGAATCAACAGATTATAGCGCGTATGAATGTATCCACACTTGGTTACATGTTCGGTCACGATCGAACTTTTAACTTTATCGAACTAAAAACACTACACCGGTGGACAAACGAAGGATGAAGAGCATCGTTTAACTATCCTGTTTGATTTAATTTATCGACCGATGTAATTTAAAGTGAATTTCACGAAATTTAGACTGAAATAAGCAGACAACTCAAATGTGTGTAACCGTCGCGCCGCCATCTTGGAATGGAACTAACCTAACATGCTGAGATACGACATAGGGTATGTGGTTTATCAACATACTAGCATGTTGATGAACCACGTACCCTATATCAATGAACCACATACTCTATATCATTAAACAACATACTGGCGATTTTGCATACCGTATGTCTTTTAACGCCATACTTAGTGTTCTTAAAACACATAGTGATGGCATTAAACGCCATAATTTATGTTGTTGGTTCGCATACCTCGGAAATAACATAGAGTATGTTGCGAAACCACATACTCTTTTTTTTCCGTGTGTTTTTCCCCTTATTTTAACCTATATCGTTGCAATACTATATGTATACCACGATCACATATCAAAATACGATGGGTGTTCAATGAGTAAGTTTCTCCTCCTCTAAAATCGGGACTAATTTCACTCGCTAGGCTTCATCGATCGTTGATAAATAACAAAGATGAAGGGATAAAGGCTCTTCAGAATTTTAAGGGATTTCGTCTGGATTATTGTTAAATTTTTGGACATAAATATAGACATTTCACAGTAAATTATCTTCTTCTGATATGATTATTAGGTTTAGAATTCGCCGCAGTCATGATTAATTAGTACAAAATGATATATTAATTCAAAAATTGAAAAAGTTTTAAGGAAACATTGATTTTGTATTTCACTCGCTAGGCTTTATCGATCGTTGATAAATAACAAAGACAAAGGGATAAAGGCTCTTCAAAATTTTAAGGGATTTCGTCTGGATTATTATCAAAATAATTGGACATAAATATAGACGTTTCACTGTCAATTATATCCTTCTGATCTAATGATTGGGTTTTCAATAAGCCGCAGTCATGATTAATTGGGTAACTAAGCTCTGGTTTCATCGTTGAAATTTTGGCTCTAAATTCTTGGCGATCTTTTTTCTGCTCTGACTTTAGTTTCCAGATTCCGTATGTCTCATTGCACCCGTCGTCGCCTCCTCCCCCTCCCCCACCTTATTACGAGACAGTTATTAATGAGAATTATTAGAGTAGCACCTGAAAATTTCAGCGGGATTTAATTTACAAATAGAAATCTTGGCCGTTGATCAAGAAGTCCTGGGTTCGAATTTTGGCGGATTGTTTGTCATTTGAAGGACTTTCATGCACGTTCCAAAGATAGATGTAATTATTATATTGAGGAGATTTGACAACCATGATAGGCGTTGCATGCAGTCGGTGTTGCCAATTTTCGGGCAATGATCCGATTTTTCCCATTGGACTTACTGTAAAATTTGGTAATTTATAGAAAAATCTGGCAACGTTGCGGTTGAATGATACTTCCTTACTGCTCGCGTGAGTGCGATCGATTTTTATTGATTCCTCCCATTTGAACTCATATGCAATATTAGTCCAGTGTTGCCGTTTATGGCAGAGATTATCCGAATTTTACTTTTAACTCAATGTCAAATTTGAATGATTTCTGCCATAAATGGCAACTCTGAATAGAGCTCGTTTTAGAAGTGCAGGCGCACCTAGACCGGTAATCTTTGCAATTTTTCAACATTTACTCATGTTACCAAATGAAAGTTAATGAAAACGCATTGAAGCGTTGGATTTTTACTGAGGAACGCTTAGAAATCAAAGATTTAAATTTGGGGGCAGGTTTTGTTTAGATTTGAAGGAAAGAAAATTGAAGATTCACCAAAGATTATGGTCTAAATTCGTCTACACTTCTGAAACGAGCTCTACCACTAGTTACATAAAGGATCAATTATAATTCCGTCTTAAAGTCATATTTTACTCAGATTTAAACAATAAACATGCCGTATTAATTGTTAAATATTGTAAAAGTGTACTTTGTCCATTTAACCCTTCATACACGCATTTTGGGATTTGACTTTTTTTTTTTTTTTTTTTTTTTTTTTTTTTTTTTTTTTTTTTTTTAAGACCGTTCAAAATAGGACAATTTTCTATACGAATTTCGATGGGTCACACAATTTTTTGCTGTAT
The DNA here is from genome assembly GCA_011764245.1 of Trialeurodes vaporariorum. Taxonomy (NCBI): domain Eukaryota; kingdom Metazoa; phylum Arthropoda; class Insecta; order Hemiptera; family Aleyrodidae; genus Trialeurodes; species Trialeurodes vaporariorum. The sequence goes on from VMOF01000002.1 coordinate 42,265,724, forward strand.
CTCTATCTAAATTTCATTGAGTTCCATGTTGCATAAAATAGTACACATGTGTACCACTTCCGGTAAAAGGGTCAAACCTATATGAAAAAGATCTAAGTATAAAAATATTGAAACGCAGGTAGCGCACCGAGAGTTTCTTCATCTCTCTCTTTTCTCAATGAAGAGACGTATGTTAGTCAAGGATAGACAAGGGGATAAAACCTCCTCTTTCTGTCCTTTTCCAACTTATACATTCAAATGGGAAATGAGAGAGATGGAAGAGATCCTAGTTGCGCCAGTGTGAAACGCTCTCTAATTCATCATTTTTTAAGGCTTTGATTGGGATAAACTGCTGCGTTGCCAGATCGCACGCAATCGCTAACAATAAGTAATATTTTGCTACCTACTTTATTACCTAAGTAATTTTGTAAAACTTTTCTGAACATTCAGATCTCCCGACTGATCGAAATTTTGAATGAATTTTCTCAAACCTTTCTCTTTTAGAAGGGTGCTTGCGGTCTTAAAACTTATTATTCCGAAAGAAAAAAAAAAAAAAAGAAAAAAAAAAAAACCATCTGCTGTCCTAATTTAGTAATACTACCATAAATTGGATGTGGAGTAGAATAAAGTGGACCGAATAACCAACCAAAAGTCAACACACCCAACCGTCGTGTTGTGTCGACAACTTAACACTCGCGTTTATCAGCATTGTGAAGTCCAATTTATTGAACTGCGCATCAATATTATTACGGTAGGTACTATACTCCAATTAAGTTGAGACAGCGGAAGTTAAACGCAATGCATTGTAGTCAACAATACAAATGTGTTTCCTTCGTGAATGTGTCAGCTTTTTCCGCACGATTGTGAAATTACGAACGCGGTGAAAGACCGCATTTGCAGACAGAGAAAGAAACAGAGCGGAAGACGGCGAGAATGAATTCACGAGTGGGAGAGAAAATAGGAGAAAGAGAGAAAGTAAGGCAAGTGTGTTTAGGAAAGCGAAGTGTTTCTGGCTGTGGTCCAAATTCAAATTTTTCCCGACTATTAACTCATTTTTTTTTTTTTTCTCCCTTTACTTTAAATCCGCATTTCGGCCCAATTCCAAGTAATAAGGTTAATCGGAAGCTCCAGTTCAGGTGATGGGCTCCCGACTCAAGCCGATTGGTATTTAACCCGTGTCAAAACAATCAGCGAACCTAAGTGTTCCGGGTTCGAATCCCGGCCGAGCAGCAAAAATTTTATGGTCTCACTGTCAGATCTCGTCGTTTCGACTAGCTACAGATGTTTCTCTTCATCTCTCTTCGAAAGACAGTGGAAAGGGGAGAGGGGGAGGGAAAAGAAAACAACGGTCGGTGTCTAATTCGGTGACAAATGAAAGAGTGTTGAACCGAGAGAGAGAGAAAGAGTGAGTGAGTGTGTGTGTGTGTGTGTATGTGTGTGTGAGAGTGTGTGTGTGTGTGTGTGAGAGAGAGAGAGAGAGAGGGGGGAGGGAGAGGAAGATATAATACGTAAGCATGATGTTGGAGAAGAATACAGCGGAAAATAACACTGTTTTGTACCATGATTTAGAACTCCTGCCCAAAATATGCTCGAAAAGTACCTGTAATATGATTAAAGCAAAGGTACTTGAACTTGGGAGTAGCGTAAAAGGAATCTCTCAAACAAGGCCAAAAGATGTCCAAAAAGTGCCCAAAACATGCTTAAAAAGTTTGAGAAATCTGCCCGAAACATGACCGAGAAAGGCCTAGAACATGCCAAGAAAGTTCCCTAAACATGGCCACCATAAGATGCCTTTAAAGAAGCCCAAAACGTGCGAAAAACGACTTGGCTTAAAATGCTGCCTACATGGCCTTAAAAAGGCCCCAATTGGCCCAAGTCGACCAGGGTATTGGGGGATAAATGCATGAAGATACAATACAACCAAATGATCCTAGAAAAATCTTCGTAAAGAAGCATCAATTACTTAGTTCGTAAAAAAATATTCCGGCAAAGGCCCCTCAAGAATAGCATCGGGCTGAGCGTGACAAGTAACGAGGAAAAAAATTCTGACCAAAAACAGGGGATGAAAGAGTAATACTTACAATTAGTGGTATTTTACGGGAAATGGAAAGTAGACGAATTTGGGGGGAAAGGGCTACTCGCGAGTGCGTGCAGAATTTGAAAAATCGATTGACAATTTTACTGTTTTAATTCGCATTTTCAGGGCTAACGGCTTACTGTTGGCAAAAAACTCAAAAAACTGCATTTGAAGATCGTAAAATTCACGGCATTCTTGGTCCATCAACAATTTTCCAAGGTAAACTTTGAGTGGCTAGAAAGTTGGCTCTTTAAGAACGCGGAAAGTCGTAAATTCGAACGGAGTCCGCAGTTTTGCCGTTAGGGTTAGAAAAAATTTCAAGACAGCTGTGAAGGAAAATTCCTGAACTTTGGTATTTTTTTTACGTGGGAGTCACGATAACCTCAGTGATTCGAGGAAAGGATTTCACTTTGGTTCGCAGGGGCGTGCCGTGGCCCGTGGGAGGGGAATGTGGGTACCCTTGCCCCGGGTGGCCCTCTCTGAGGGCGGCATAATCAAGGAAAATAATCACTCAAAAAAAAAATAAAGAAAAAAAAATGGTTATAGAATTTCAAAATGAATCACAAAGGGCGGCAAAATCAGTGTGTAAAAAGCCAAACAAAACAAAGGTCATCAAATTTATAATTTTGAGGGGCGCCAATTCGTTGAAGGCAGCAAGATTGCATTCTTGCCCCTCCTCGCTGGAAACCACGGCAAGCCACTGTTCACAGAGACCCCCCGAGTGACCCATCTATCGATTCAGCTTGGCAAATAATAGAGTCGATCGCTCTCAAGGATTTTTATATCTTTTGTAACTCGGGCCGTTTCACCCCTGGCATCTCATGACTATTGAACATGGTCAAAAAGGCGATGTCACAGAAACCCCCCGTATGACCCCTCTATTGATTCAGCTTGACAAATGGAGTCGATCGCTCTCAAGGGTTTTCATATCTTTTGCAACTCGGACCGTTTCACTCTGAAAACATGAAATCATGAAATCTTGAAATTCATGAAATCTTTATAATGGGCAACAAGGTGATGTTACAGACAGTGGCGTGCCATGGGTGAGGGGGGTGTGGGTACCTTTCCTTTTGCTGCACTCTTTGAGGGTGGCAAAAAGAGGGTGGGGGGAAAAAAAAAAAAAAAAAGTATAATCTTTATAATTTTTAGGGGCGCAAATTCGTAGAGAGCGGCAAGATTGCGGCACGCCCCTGTTTGTTCATGACTCTCTTTCTTCCAGAGTTGCCGTTTTGCGTATATTTAATTTCACCGATGATTTCACCGGTTGAGAAAAGATTACACAGCTCAGTTCAGCTTATGACTGTAATGCATGAAAATAATCTGTAATATTTTCTGAACCGGTTGAGTCGTCTATGACTTAGAAAACTTGCGGACATTTTAATGATTAAACAGCGATTGTACCAATTGAGTTCGTGCATTACAGTCATACACTGAACTAAACTGTGCAATCTTTTCTCAACCGGTAGAATCTTCGATGAATAGAAAAATGTCACCATAAGTGGCGGTAGCCGCCCAGGCCAAGTCAGAATTAACTGTACGCAAAACGGCAGCTCTGCTTTTTTCCAACAATCAAGTCAATACTGTTTTTTCACTTTCTCTACTTTCTCACTCTTCATATAAGGTAGAGAAAGTATTGTAATCATGAACAATTTGAAAATTGATTTTTTTGGGGGGGGGGGATTTCGTTCCCCATGATGGTATTGTAAAAATTTCTCAAATGTAACTCTTGTTGTCTATTTCTTTTTTTCAGGCGTTTATTTCACAAAGTATGCTAGAGATAGATGTGCAGAACTCGGTTTAGTAGGCTGGATCAAAAATAGCAAACGAGGAACGATAGTAGGCAAAATGCAAGGAGAAAAATCAAGAGTCGAAGATATGTAAGTTTCAAAGTTGCTCCTTTCCAAGATAACATATATGATTTCTTAATGATAACGGCCTACTTTTAGCGTGCATCGTTTGTTGGAAAATTGTAAAACAATATCATTTGTTCCTTTTTCAATAATCATAAGCGTCGGTAGACGCAGACGGCAAGTCAGGTAACCCCACCCTACTACCACCCTCTCTACGACCTGACAAGTCTGCGCTGCGTAAACGCTTATAATTACAGAAATTATTTCATTCCCCCAAACCGTGCCTTGATATGATCCTGTAGCGAAAAAACTACGCAACCAAACTCATCAAACTTGGTCTTATTTTAACCAGCGTGTTCTGTGCTCGTGCCTTTTTTTTGTTTGAACGCAATCCGTCTAATATTTATTGAGAAATGATAAAAAAAACTTAATTTCTTATTATAACGGCTATTTCAAACTACGCGGTAACTCTACTCTCATTGGCTACTGCCTTTTAGTATTTGAGATCGCCGCGAGAATCGACGCTTCATCGTCAGTCAACAACAACTGCACATCATTTCAAAACAAAAACATTTCTCCCTGCTTTGACACTTTTGAAATAAACTCGTTACAAATACATGAGTGATACAAGTGATTATTGTTTCAATTGCAACGGAGGCCGTGAATTACGAAATTTGTCCTCCTCAGTTCTTCTTTTTAAATAAATGTACCAAACATCTTTTCTAGTTATTTCTTTTGTGTGCTTCTAATTTGCTGTATGCACGCGTATAGTAAAGGTTGGTTTGCTCTCACAGTTAGGTACTTTTGCATATCCATTTACTTAATAACTATTCTAGCTCTGAAGCTGAAAGTATTCGAATTTGGGCATAACCGCGGACCTTCATTTTCCACTTCATTGCTTGCAAATACAACAGCTGAGTACCGTAATACTGTTGATCACTGGAGGGAGAGTAGTTTCTGATGTGTTTACAGTACCTTTGTGATTTTAGCACAGAATTATCCAATGCATTATTCTGTGATTTTAGTATAATTATTCATAAGCAAGTAGTGGCAAAAGTTCTTTGCTGTGTACTTGTAGAGTTTACAACTGATATGTTTATTTGATGAGAACTGGTAGTGACAGTACCTTATTTCCCTGAAGTTACAGAATTGAGCTATAGCGGATGTGCCAGCGGCAGAGTAGCCAGTGGCGGATCGGCCAGAGGCGGACCGGCCAGCGGCGGATTACCCATTGGCGGATCGGCCAGTGGCGAATCGCCCAGAGGCGGACCGGCCAGTGGCGGATCGGCCAGCGGCGGCCTAGCCAGTGGCGGATCGGCCATCGGCGGATTACCCAGTGGCGGATCGGACAGTGGCGGACCGGCCAGCGGCGGATTACCCATTGACGGATCGGCCAGTGGCGAATCGCCCAGAGGCGGACCGGCCAGTGGCGGATTACCCATTGGCGGATCGGCCAGTGGCGAATCGCCCAGAGGCGGACCGGCCAGCGGCGGACCGGCCAGTGGCGGCCTAGCCAGTGGCGGATCGGCCACCGGCGGACTACCCAGTGGCGGATCGGCCAGCGGCGGACCGGCCAGTGGCGGATTACCCATTGGCGGATCGGCCAGTGGCGAATCGCCCAGAGGCGGACCGGCTAGCGGCGGACCGGCCAGTGGCGGATCGGCCAGCGGCGGATTACCCAGTGGCGGATCGGCCAGTGGCGAATCGCCTAGTGGCGGATCGGCCACCGGCGGACTACCCAGTAGCGGATCGGCCAGCGGCGGCCTAGCCAGTGGCGGATCGGCCAGCGGCGAACCAGCCAGTGGCGGATCGGCCAGCGGCGAACCAGCCAGTGGCGGATTGGCCAGCGGCGGACCGGCCAGCGGCGGATTACCTAGTGGGGGATCGGCCAGAGGCGGACCGGCCAGTGACGGATCGGCCAGTGGCGAATCGCCCAGTGGCGGATCGGCCACCGGCGGACTACCCAGTGGCGGATCGGCCAGCGGCGGCCTAGCCAGTGGCGGATCGGCCAGAGGCGGACCGGCCAGTGACGGACCGGCCAGTGGCGGATCGGCCAGAGGCGGACCGGCCAGTGGCGGATTACCCATTGGCGGATCGGCCAGTGGCGAATCGCCCAGAGGCGGACCGGCCAGTGGCGGATCGGCCAGCGGCGGCCTAGCCAGTGGCGGATCGGCCATCGGCGGATTACCCAGTGGCGGATCGGACAGTGGCGGACCGGCCAGCGGCGGATTACCCATTGGCGGATCGGCCAGTGGCGAATCGCCCAGAGGCGGACCGGCCAGTGGCGGATTACCCATTGGCGGATCGGCCAGTGGCGAATCGCCCAGAGGCGGACCGGCCAGCGGCGGACCGGCCAGTGGTGGATCGGCCAGCGGCGGCCTAGCCAGTGGCGGATCGGCCAGCGGCGGCCTAGCCAGTGGCGGATCGGCCAGCGGCGAACCAGCCAGTGGCGGATTGGCCAGCGGCGGACCGGCCAGCGGCGGATTACCCAGTGGCGGATCGGCCAGAGGCGGACCGGCCAGTGACGGACCGGCCAGCGGCGGACCGGCCAGTGGCGGATTGGCCAGCGTCGGCCTAGCCAGTGGCGGATCGGCCGCCGGCGGACTACCCAGTGGCGGATCGGCCAGCGGCGGACCGGCGAGAGGTGGATCGGCCATCGGCGGATCGGCCAGTGGCGAATCGGCCAGAGGCGGACCGGCCAGTGGCGAATCGCCCAGTGGCGGATCGGCCACCAGCGGACTACCCAGTGGCGGATCGGCCAGCGGCGGACCGGCCAGTGGCGGATTGGCCAGCGGCGGCCTAGCCAGTGGCGGATCGGCCGCCGGCGGACTACCCAGTGGCGGATCGGCCAGCGGCGGACCGGCGAGAGGTGGATCGGCCATCGGCGGACTACCCAGTGGCGGATCGGCCAGTGGCGGATCGGCCAGCGGCGGACCGGCCAGCGGCGGACCGGCCAGTGGCGGATCGGCCAGTGGCGAACCAGCCAGTGGCGAATTGGCCAGCGGCGGACTAGCCAGTGGCGGATCGGCCAGTGGCGAGACGGCCAGTGGAAACGGAACTGTGGGTTAGCATATGGATCAGGGAAAAGAAAGGGAAATGAGACTGTTGTCCCTATCGTAAAATGAGCACTCGAGAGTCTATGTGAATGTTGTCCGGAAACTATTCATAACTGCTGGCTAGTCAGCTGATGGATAACAACTGTAGCTTTTATTTGTGGAATGAGAAACTGGAATTTTGCAAGCTAAAACCAGAGTATATCCCATCAAAAACCTTTCCAGGTGCAAGCAGACGGCATCAGGTAATTATGTCTGTCACAAAACGCCGTTCTAATGCATCCACTCAAAGATATGATATGATGGGAACGGCAAGTCTCCTCCAAAAGGGCATCCAGCAGGGCAAATGTTAATCATTTTTCAAAATCAACACTATCCATCTGCGGCGAATTTAGTGAAGGAAAAACTTTGAGGGATGTATTTCTTTATTTTTTATTTTCAAACGCAAAAACTTGCCGCCGTTCATCGCCTTAAAAAAGAAAAATAATAATAATTAATATTTTTCTTTTTTAAGGCGATGAACGGCGGCAAGTTTTTGCGTTTGAAAATAAAAAAATAAAGAAATACATCCCTCAAAGTTTTTCCTTCACTAAATTCGCCGCAGATGGATAGTGTTGATTTTGAAAAATGATTAACATTTGCCCTGCTGGATGCCCTTTTGGAGGAGACTTGCCGTTCCCATCATATCATATCTTTGAGTGGATGCATTAGAACGGCGTTTTGTGACAGACATAATTACCTGATGCCGTCTGCTTGCACCTGGAAAGGTTTTTGATGGGATAGAAATATACAAGAATATGCGGAACATACCTACTATCGTATGCGGCGGTATAAGTAGCCGCCCAGGCAAATGGGGCTCTTGCAAACTTTTGCCGTGAGCAAATAAATAGTCCATTCTGATGTACAACAAACCAGCATAAATCACGAAAATTACACTAAATAACTCTAAAATTCAGTAATGAACCCACAAAACTGCTGAAACGGCAATATCGTAATGGCGATTCAACGCAGGTACCATGGGAGATTCCTATCTATTATGTCAATTTCTCTACGGAAACACAGAGCTATGTCTCAAATCAGATAGGAATATATCCCATGATACCTGCGTCTCTCCGGCACTAAGCCCGATTCTGAGAGTGAATTTCGTGATTATTGTGTACTCATTGTCATTTTTACAGGTTTTCATGCAGGAATCAACTATTTAATCCCCTGTAGCAAAAGTTTGCAAGAGCCCCATTAAGAAAACGCAACTATGGGTGGGCAAGCGTAATTTACGCATTTTATATTTTTAACATTTAATATTCGCTGGACAGTGGACCCGAACTTCGGAATTTGTATCAATTCCGCGAGGTGGAGGTTAAAAGAGTAACTGAACTGTGAGAGACAATAATACCTAAACAACCCTCCTGATTGGCTAGAAGTGAAATGTTGGCTTTGGCGTTCGGTGCCCCCCCCCCCCGAAAAGTTCCGAACCTCGAATCTTCATCACCCGAACCAGGTAATAAAATTTGTTTAACCCCTAATAAGCCAAGCCCGAGTATATTCGTTTTTATCCTCTAGTCTATCTCATATATTGTTTCAGTCTTCATTCCAGATAAAAGCTATTTATCGATGAAAACTCTTACAAGATAAGCTCTCTTCGGGCGCCTTCAATACGTCGTATAGGCAATTCCAACTCCCCCAAGTACGAACAGTTATCTACCTACCCTACATAAACGGAGGAGTGGCGTTCTTTTGAATTAACTTGAGTCCCAATATACCATGAGAGTTGCGCCATTTGAATTCATTTCTGATTGGCTCTCAGATTTAGGCTGTCAAGAAAGCTCCAAGAGGCAAATGCAAATGGCGGAGGGTTTGTTTACTTTTCGCGAAATCGCTTTCATTACACATTAGAAGTAACAGTGACCGCAGTAATTTGTGTGAATTTTTCCTCTGCTTGAATGTTATTATGGAGAACATTATCTCTTTCAATAACGACCATTATTGTCGAGAATCTGAACCTAACCTATAAGAGATAGCGAAATAGTGGCAACAGCGCAGAGGCAAACGGCCAACCGCTATTTGCAATTTGCCTCTTGGGGGGCTCCACTGATCTGCTTCTTCTTCTTCATTTTGAGAGTCTTGTCGCAACTCTCAGTCATAGTACATAGGGACTCTAGAATTAACCTGGTCCTTGGAAGGTTGAAGGTGTAGTTTGGCCAGTGGTGTGCGGTAGTTATAAAATTAGGGCAGGCAATACGGATTGCGAGGAGTGTTTGGAAACTCATTCTAGAAAAAAATTTTGATGTCCTGATGTACTTACTTCCTAAGCGCAGACTTTAGTCGAATAACGGAGAAAAATTGACAATTAGTTGATTTGTAGGGGAATTGCGAAAAATAATGAAAATCTTGGAGCAGCCATGGCAGTGCCAACCTTACTTGCTGGTACTTCCCGCGCGACACTGAGTTTGGCAACTCGAAACCGGAAACGCGTCTGAAAACGAAAACTGGTTGAACAGCCAAATCGCGTTTCCGGTTGAACAGCCCTTCGGCTCGTGTTCGTGTGAACGGTCGGCGAATCAAAGAATGTCAGCTGACTCCTTAGATTTTGATTCAGGTAGGCAACCTGCCACACGCATCACGCAATGAATTCAAGCATTGCCGGTGGCCTACCTGAGCTAAAATCTAAGGCGTCGACTGTCATTATTTAATTCACCGACTGTACCTATATGAAATACCTAGCTTACCTAAATCCATAATGAGGGCACTTGGGGTTGAGTGCTTCATTTAGGTCACCGCGGGACGGATTCTTTGCCCTTTTTCCTTTTGATCTCAAATCTCTAATAAACACTTTAAAAGTCAACTAGTTTACGTATCAAAATTGATTTGAAATGAAAGAAGATGTTATTGAACAATAAACTATGGGCACTGGGCAGTATGGGCACAGAGTGAATAGAGAAAATATTCCAAAATAAATACTCTAGACCAAGACTAAAACCCCCCAGCTAGGAATTATAGTCTTGGATTGAATCCGTAATTTTCGGGTAAAACCGAGCAATTTTTGAAAAATCTACTTAAAGTTGAGGTTCAAACTTTAGTTCTGTGTCCAGTTGTTGAGACAAACAACCAAAACCCATGTGGATTAGGAAGGACCAGAGGCAGAATCCTTATACTTACTCCAAGTCTATGTGGGAGCAATGTGGTCTCCCTAAAAGACTAGGAATCCATATGCAAATCAAATAGGGGTTTAATCAAATCGGAAAGCTATACATGCCGGTTTTTGCCGTTGTGAATGAAATGGAGTGCAAAGACCAGTGACCTCTTGTCAGATGTTTCAGAGGAGTGAGGGAAAGAAAATGTGAACAATATATAGGCAGATCCAGCCCTGGCAAACGGGGAGGGACCTCCCCCCCCCCCCGTGACTCCCTTTTTATTTTTTCTCCCCCTCCCCTCTCCTCTGTATCTGTTGACGAATGTGAATCATACCAAAAATCCTGTCAAAAATACTCTAGAATTGCATTTTCAATTTTTTAAATGACCTAAATTTGATTCCCTGAATCCCCTCCATTCTTTGAGGTATTCCATTAACCCCCCCCCCCCCCCCCCCCCCACAGACACCCATGCCTACGTCTTCGCTTTTGTTGCTTCACCACTGCCAAGAGTTATTAGCCACTGGAAGCAAAGACTACAGCTTTGCCGCAGGTTCACTTGGTATATTGGTGGAGGCTCATGACTAGAGGTTGGAAAATTTCGTCGTTATTTTTGGCTGATTTCGATGTTATTTTTCGTTGATTTCGGTGTTATTTTTTGTTGATTTCGGTGTTATTTTTGCGATGCTTTTTGCGTCATAGAGAAAAAAATATAGTGCGTTTAATGTAATTTAGTTAGTTTTATGACCCGTCAGTCGTCACCCTCCTATTTTAACTTTTGTAATGATGAAAACTTCAAATTCCTCCTGACCGTGAACCGTAACGCAAAAAACTTGAAAAATCGCGGTAAAAGTCAACGCGCACGCACTTTTATGAGAATTCCGCAAAAATTTGTCAATTTCGCGATTTCACTCAAAAAGGCCGAATTTCGCGATTTCGCTGGTTCAAAAATGCCGAATTTCGCGGTCATTTCGCGCAAAAACCAAAAAAACGGCCGATTTCGCGTCTCCGCACTTTGCATTTTCGTAATCAGGGGACCGTGATCGATGCTCCTATATAGTTTTCAAGGCCATAGGAGCATTTTAAAAATTTCGCAGCGAATCGCGGCCGCGAAATTTTCCAACCTTGACTCATGACTCATAGATTAAATTACAGGCCAGAAAGAGTGTTTAATTATTACTATCTAAGATGGACATTTCGTTGGCAAACAGATCGCAATTTGACCCTCATCATTTTGATCCATCTGATGCAAATTTTGTTTCTCACTGTCTCAAATACCTGTTTTAGTTCTCACTTTTAATGTTTTCATTTTTTTAGGGTATCTTGGCTGTCAAAAACTGGAAGTCCTGGAAGTCAAATAGAACGATGTGATCTGATGAATTTTGAGTACATCGCTCGGCATGAATTCAGAAATTTCAGTATCCGATTTTGACCTCTCACCAAAGATAATTGTTAAAATGTGTACATATTTTTATATTATATAACTATGTATTCAAGTTTTCTTGAATACATCACTTCTGAAATTTTACGTTATAAATTCCAGGGAGGTGCCTATACGTGATGAAATTCATATTATTTTTTTGATTGTTCTATTATGCTCTGGCCAGCTATACTCTTCCCTCAATTTCATGATATGCATCAATCAGGACTGCGAAATTTCAGAAAGCTTCCAAATTTCTAATTTTACTTACTGCATTATTTGATAATATTTTCTGAAAATTTGGCTAAACTGACAGCCATACGATGATGCATCTAATGTGAATTGTCAGAGGTAGAGAAGGTTTGCTGTGAAGAAGATTGGAGGTGGGAGAGGGGCAAGGTTGCCAAATTTTCCTATAAATGACCAATTTTCCCATTAAGAAAAAAAGGACAAATTCAGATAATTATCCAAAAAATGGCAACAATAGAGAAGGGATTCAATGGTATAAAGTCTTATAAAACGCAGTTCTGAGTGTCAATATTCAAAAATATTTCAGAATGATTCCAAATTCAAGAAATTTCACTGATGCAGAGGGGCTCTTTCCAACTGTTGCTATGTGCGATTGAATAGTTAATGGGGCTCTTGCAAACTTTTGCTACGGGGGATTGAAGAGTTGATTCTTGCATAAAAACGTGTAAAAATGACAATGAGTACACTGAAAATCATAAAATTCACTCTCAGAATCGGGCATAATGGCAGAAAGACGCAGGTATCATGGGAGATTCTCATCTAAAATGAGACATACCTCTGTGTTTCCGTAGAGAAAGTGACAGATTAGATAGGAATCTCCCATGACACCTGTGTTGAAGCGCCATTACGATCTTGCCGTTACAGCAATTTTGTGAGTTTATTACTGAATTTTAGACTTTTTTGGTGCGATTTTCGTGATTTTCGCTGGTCATTACATTAGATCGGACGATATATTTGCTTATAGCAAAAGTTTGCAAGAGCCCCATTCTTACCTAAAAACCAGTGCAAATGACTCATCTCAAAAATCACGAAATTCCCTCACCGCCTCACAAAATGACTGTAAAGTTCAAGACGTAATTTCAGAGCTGCGTAGGCACGATGAGAGATTCCTATCTTATTTGAGACTTTCCTTTGTGTGTTTTCCATAGAGATAGAGACAAATTAGATAGAAATCTCTTATGATTCCTACAAAACTCCACCATCTTTGATCTTGAATGGTGGAGCTAAGCAGGGGTCACGAGAGATTCATATCGAATTTGTCATTTTCTCTATAGAAATACACAGATGAAAATCTCAAATAAGATATGAATCTCTCATTGTAGGTACCTGCCTAGCTCTGTCACTACGTCTAAAAATTCAGAGGCAAAAATTTGAACTCAAGTTTACGAATGTACATCATTTACTGGAAGAATGTCTGAGTAACAGCAGTGACAGTTTGTGATTCTCCATTTCTCCATATCTCAACCTTTTTCTTGCTCTCCTAATACTTTTGAACTTTTCCTATTATTTATGCATTAAAAATAACACAAATAATTTATGGGTGAAAGAAACTTTAAAAAATATGAGTACGGCCAAAAATATTACAAATGATAAATTTGCAGTTTTGGTGTCATTTGTTATATTTGACTACTTCCTTTCAAAAGGCAGTCGATTTTGACAATTTTTTTTTGTCTGTTTGCGTGGATGCATTAAGTTCAAAATTGACGAAAGAAGAACTTAGTTTTTTCACTTGAGTTTCAAGAATCTTAATCAAAAGCCATGGTGTAGTTGGAAGAAGAGGGGGGAATTGAAAGTTTGACGACGTCGAACGTCGGTACTTAAAAAATGAAGCATAGGTTCTTTTGACATCTTGTCGATTTTATTATTTTTTCATACAAATATGATTTTTAATATGATACAGGTTGTCTACTTATAAGTCTAGGTTATTTATTGTCATACTTTTTACATTAGAAAAACAATTCTAAAATACAAAATGATTTTGCTCCATGACAAACAAGTTATATGTAAATAAATTAATTTAAATTAAAGAAAAAGCGATAGTTTATTAACAATTTATTACTGTCATAAAAAATGTCTTTTGTAATTTTATTTTTATTTACATTCTTTAACATTACCTTTCAGTGCTTGAAATTTTATAAAAAATAAATACTATCTAAAATTTTTAAGGAAGATTTGTCATAGGGAAAAAAAGACAAAAACAATATTTCTTTCTTTTTACAAAAACTAAATGTATTTGACCTTAAAAATCTCTGAAAAAAGGTATTTATCAGGCCTTAAAGTCAAATGAGTATAGAATCCATGGGAATTGGGTACCTTTAGGAAAAGTAATTCTTACAGTCTTTAGAATATTTAATAAATTTTGAAGGGGAGAAGAGTATGTTTTTTTTGTCTTAAAGAAATATTCAATCACTAGTCCTCTTTCCTACACTTCACGCAGTAAAATCTGAAATGCAAAGTTGTCCAACAATCTTCCTAAAACAATGTTCTTCATAAAGAATTTGTCATCCCCCCCCCCCCCAAAAGTAATGATGCTAGAAAAATTTCCAATGTGCCAATATTTACATTGAGCGCTTAATTGTTTGACAATATCGGCATTCCTTAAAGCAGCGTGTACTTTAGCAGCGCACACACAAAGGTGGAGTATACAAATGAGAAGTGGGAGAGAGAGTTACCTATATTGTGCTTGGAAGCAAATTGCAAAGGGCTAGATATAAAATTAAAGTTACTTGCCAAACGGAGAGATGGATAAAAATTTCTGACACATTCAGTTTTAGCGAGAGAAAAAAAATACTGTTGCTGCTCACTTAATCCAAATTAATTACTTAATGCAGGAGAGTATTAAGATTAGGAAAAACAATTGGATTACTTACTGGAGGTAAATATGAAAAATACGTCAGATAAAATAATTGGTGAGTTAAAAAAGAAAATTGTTAGTACTTACAAGTAAAAAATAATCTCACAGAAATAAATAAACCACACGCTGACATTGAAGTCAGAGGTCGAAATCCGAGTTAAAAACACAACAAAGCACTGAAGAAGGCACTTACAATTCAATTCTTTGATTTTTTCCGAATAAATCTATCACAGCAAACTTATTATGATATAATAATACTTTGAGAGCATTTTCAGTCAAATTAGACTAACTTCCAAGTATTATGAAATTACATCTTAGATAAAAATTGTCACTTCTCAAACTGAAGTCACTTTTTTACAAACTAAAGTATCACAAGAACCAGCCTGACCTCCATGGCAGAGTAGGGCGAGTGATACTCCAGCCCAATTGGGCCAACATTCCAAATTTCAACCGATTTTTCATTTTTACTCTCTTGCTCTCTCCAAAGAGAGAAAGTATTGTAATCATGACAAATTTGGAAGTTGGGGTTATTCCATTTTTTGACATTCATTTCAGGTCCCCCCCGAGCTCAAAAATCATATTCCCAAAAAATGTCTGTCTGTCTGTCTGTCCGTCCGTACATCATAACTTTTAACCTATGAGTCCATTTGCATTTAAATTTGGCAGGAAGGGTTCTTTCTGATAGTTCCCGTTTTCTCATCAATTGTAGCAAACTTTCAATGCTGTTACAGCTCTCAGTTTTTGACTAATTGAGACAACTTCCCAAAAAAGTTTAGTTGGGCTCTCATGGGAATCATAGCAAGACATGCAAGTCCAATTGAGCCTACATATTTTGGTTTTGATAGTTTAGGGCTCTGAAAAAAAATGTGACAAATAGTTGTGCCAACTTTTGGAGAAACAAGAAAAACGTTTCTAAAACACATTTAAATGTCCACAGCAAATTTCTACCAATTCTTTTCTTTTCTCCATCAAGATTACAAGTTTTGGCTCCCAGATTTGGACCCTGTGTTAGGCCTTGCAAAGTGTTTCCTTTTTCTTTTGTTGCTGAAAAGTCACTTTCTCAAATTCTGTTGCATGTAACATTTTTTGGCAGAGCTTTTCAATCAGGTAAAACTGACCGTGGGGACTAAACAAGTTTAGGTATGAAACCCTTAATAGCATTACAAATTTGTCACTGTTAGAATAAAAAACAAGTACAACACTTTTCAAGGATGAGATTTTCGTAAAATTTGATTCTCTGGACACAGAATATTTTCTGACGAAGTCTTATTTGTTTTAGCTACACAGCGTCAATATGACAAGTAATTTCATTAATTTTCATAAATTTTTATCCGTTTTTATCCACAAGCTCTGAGCTTGAGTCACAATTCTAGTTCTACATAAAATGTCCACTCTGTTGGTTATGTGAGTTATACCTCATCAGCTGATAAACGGCCTGCATAAATAGATGAAACTATAGAAAAATTCAAATTAAACCAACTGCTCAACTTTACTGTTCAAATTTGAGAGCAGACCTCAGAAAGGATTTAGACAGTTTTTACCAAAGATTGAAAACAGAGGGACAAAGAGACATTTTTTGAAAGGTTTAATGACTTCAAAATAAAACTTTTGATTCCTTAAAGCGGCGGTTCCCAGCCGGTGGTCCGCGGACTGAGTTTTGGTGGTCCGCGAAGACCTTTCCAAATTTTTGCCCGAAAGTGGCAATGCTGAATTTCTGACTAATATTTTTTTATGTAGCAGGACAAATAAAATTTTGTTCTTGCTAGAGAAGTAAGTTATCATTTGAACCAGTCATAACCTAAATTTTTATAAGTTTATAAAATCCCTCCTTCGAAGTTTTTGTTTTTCGGTTTATGAAATTCAAAATTGATTAAGAAAATCCATTGTCCAAAAAAAAAAAGGTCATTGATTTTTCATTTTTTCCAGTGGTGGTCTGCGGCCTCCACGGATCATCCGATTGGTGGTCCGCGACCAAAAAAGGTTGGGAACCGCTGCCTTAGGTTAAATGACTTCAAAATAAAACTTTTGATTGCTTTTTTTTTGTTGCTTCTAGAAACGAAGAGGGAAGACATCAGAAATAAATATGTGTTTCCAAACAGTGGTGTAAAAAGAAAACATTAAAGAAAGAAAAAAGGGAATAAATAAAATACATTTTGAGCACTATATATACATCTTACAATAAACATACATCCCCCTTAGCTTAAAACTGTACATTGACTAGACTATTACTGATGATTCTTCCAATTTCGTTTTCTGAGGCGGAGATGACTCTGCGCCACTGACATAACCATCCGCCTCACTCTTCCTTCGAATTAAATTGTGGACTTGTCGTTTCTGGAATTGACGCAGTAACTGCTTCTTCCTTCGATCCTATACAAAAAAAAAACAAAAAAGCAAAAAGTGTTTAAAAAACCTCAACGAATTAAAAAAAAAAAAAACTTAGATGCATAAATGTCAGAGCCATGGTCGAAATTTAAATTTGCACCACTCCTAGGAGAAAGAATAAATATTGCTTCCAGGCCTGAAAATCACCATTCACGAACTGATTCAAAATGTTTTTGCATAGACGGCAATTGCTTTAAAACATTGCAGTTCAAGTTATTGTGATCAGAGCCCTGAGCCAGCGCAGCTCCATCTTCTTCAACTCACCAATGATTCCACCGGTTGAGAAAAGATTACACAGTTCAGTTCAGTGTATGACTATACTGCACAAAGATAATCTGATCTATAATCTTTTCTCATTCGGTGCAATTGCCGTTCAATAATTGAAATATCCGCAAGTTTTTCAAAGTCATCGATGACTCCACCAGTTGAGAAAATATTACAGATCATAGTATTTACGTGCAGTACAGCCATACACTAAACTGAACTGTGTAATCTTTTCTCAACCAGTGGAATCATTGAAGGATTAAATAATGTCATTAATTATAGGCAAAACAGCAGCACTGAGAGAATTATTTTGAATTTTGTGGCTAGCTAATAATGCATTGGCTTGAAGAGCATGTATCTCAAAAACAAACCAACTAGTGCGTTTTCAGAGACAATAACAAAACAAATGTCTCCCAGCAGGCCATGAAGATGAAGTAGACTCTACTGCCTTTGCTGTGAAGTTTTCACAAATTCAAAATTAGGTTATAATTTCAATTGAATTATTCCATTATATAATCTTTGTATAGCTACAATAAAATAAAATTTAAGAAAGACAACTTACAATACAACAAAATAAATCAATTTCCTAAGCAACAGAAACTGCAAGACAAAAAACGAGAAACTATACCACTCAACCATCCTTGTCCCACTCATGAAAAATCCCATAGGAACATAAACACAAAACAGCTTGTGAAACGTGTAAAACTCAAAGAAAATTCAAACAAAAAAGAACATGAACCCAAAACATCCCCCAGAAAAGACACTAAAAGTTATGAAACAAAAAAACAATTCTACACTACAAAAACACTGCCAAAAAACCCGAAAAATACATCAGTTTAACTCACTCAAAATGCACAAACCAAAAAATATTTTAAGAGTAAAAAAGTTGCATAACAAAACGGCAAACCTGAATCGCAAAAAACAATTTACCCTACAGACACACTAGCAAAAAACCCAAAAAACACATTTTACGACACAAACATGGCCTATATCAAGAACTAACAATCGGATTTACACCATCTATGAGCTGAGCCAAGAATTTGATTTAACGAATAGATGAGACAAATTACGAATGAAAAACCAAAAAATACAAACAGGATCGTCAAACAAAAAAATAGTAAAAAAGGCAGAATTATACATACATTTAGACATTTTTTTTCAATGAGTGGTGTTTCCTCACTCAGGGGAACATGAAGTACTGGCGCAGCCAGGATCTCTTCCATCTCTCTCATTTCCCATTTGAATGTATGAGTAGAAAAAGGACAGAAAGAGGGGGTTTTATCCCCTTGTTCATCCTTGTCTAACGTACGTTTCTTAATGGAGAAAAGAGAGAGATGAAGAAACTCTCGTTGCGTTACTGACATAAAGTGTGCTCATTTGATAACAATGCCAGAAAAATCCAACATAGCACCCTCTGCAATAAGTAGATTCATGACTCTACTTAAAACCAGTTCCACCTTGTCACCGCTCAGAAATAAAGACTCACTGTGCAGTGTGTAGGATAAAAATAAAGGGAAGAAAAATGGATAGGTAATAAAAAAGAGAGAACTCAGAACTTTGGTTTTTTATTTTTGGGACTAAATTCACATCAGTTATTTGAACGTTTAAAATAATTTGCCAACAAAAGTATTTCATACATTACAATTCCATTTTAAAACAGAGCAATCTATTTGGAATGCTTTTCCCTTTTATATACATTTCTAGTCATTTCTTACTTTCAATCTGGGTCCTAACTAGCTTTCCAAACAGAAGCAGCAGTGCTGCCAGAGATCTCACGGATATTCTCGACGGCTGATTACAGCCCATGAACCTGTGGGAAAAGTAAGGCCTTAGAGATGCATCTTGGAAAACTGACGACTCCAATTCCATTTCATTATCGTCTGAACAATAAAGCAGATTCGTAATTCCAACCCAGGAGGGGTGTTCGTAGTTCCTTTCCTAGGAAACAATCAAAATTTATTCTATCCTGAACGCAATTCCCGAGCTATAATTGGAGAGAAACAACAAAATTAAAGAAAAAGCATGACAAAATGAAGTACAATGCAATTTGCACTTTCCCTGATTTTTGCTTCCGAAGGGTGAAGGGAGACAATTATCCTCCTGACCCTGCCTTTCTACTATTGAGGGAGGTTTAAACCAACAGTAGGTATAGGATGAGAGTTTCCATAAATAGTGTCATGACTGCCATAACTATTTGGGTTGAGAAGGGTGTTGTTGCGATTTAAGATTTGAGAGTAAGACAATCGTTTAAAGTCTCCTTCACTCCTATTGGCTTGCTGTGAATCATATGGGAAGCGAGGGTGTCAAACTGTCAATCGACGGATGATGGATTTCAATGAGAAAATTAAAATAATTCTTGGGATTATTCAAGGTGGCAATTTACTGCAAGAGGGTCGTCTGATAAATTCTCTTCATTATTCTATTGAAATCCATCAATCAAAACTTGCGCGCCCTTACATCTCATATATAGGTATTACGTTGAGCCAATATAAATCAAGTAGAAAAGAGGAAGATTTTAAACCAAAAAGCCTCTGAATTTTATCTTTCAAGCTTGGTTGGCACAAATAAAATAGACAAACAAGTGCGCACAGCAGCTTGCGGGACAATATTAAAGCTATATTCTTACTACTTTAGTCTTGCCTGCTTTGTTCTGATTTTAAACAATCTTCATTCGTATTCATTTCATAATCTACAACATTTGATTTTTAATTTCTTGATTCTGATGAGCTTTAATGGTCAAGGATACCTATCAGGACATTTGAATAACTGGCAGATGCTCACATCAGTCACCATGAAAAACAATGGCTGTGCTCAAATCTTAGCAGCTGCAGTGAGTGTAATTGGTATTACATCTATTTAGATTTAGATCTGCCTTAAAGTAAAAAGGGTGCCTAAAATGTGTTGAACACTGTCTTCCCTGTTCAAGAGCATAGTTTGAGGGTTGGTGGGGAGGAGTGGGGTAATTTGTGTAGATTCCTAGATAAGGAGCATTCGATAAAAAGGGTAAGGTGATTCAGATTTAGGGGTGGCATCCACCATAGGCGGATCCAGCCCTCGCAAAAGAGGGGGGGAGCAAACTAAGGATTTTTGCCCCCCCCCAATGACCCTCCTTTTCTTTTATCTCTCTTTCTCTCCCCTTCCTTTTCCCCCTTTTCTGGCCAAAGGAGGGGGGGGGGGAGGAGGTCACCTCCTTCACCCCCTGTATCCTCCGATGGCATACACCCAATTTCTTCTTTTTCTCTTTCCATTTTTGAAGTTCAAAAATATTGGCAATAAGAAATAAGAACAATAAGAACAGGAAGAAAAAAAGGAAAAAATCAAATTTCAGATTTGGAAGAGACAGCAAACTTATCTCGCCCCAGCCCCAGCCCACAGGCGTCACCCACTTAGGTACAAAATAATGCCTTTCTTTCTGAATCGTAAGGAACCGAATGATTAAGAAAAAACAAAAAACAAACCAAAAAGAAAAGCCGGAGGTAATAACACGGGAAGTCCACACATTTCGAGCCCTCCTCTTCTGCATCCACGTAGACACCTCGAACTAGAACGGAATTCGAAGAATTGATTAAAATTAAAAGGAGAAAACAGCCTATGTGACAAATCCAAGCACTCATCGTTGGTGAATCTGGAACATGAGAAAGAAAATGAATTATTAAATGGGCAAATCTTCAAATCAATCAAACTCTCAAAATAAAAACTCAAGTACACTTTTTGGAGTTCAGTTTCGTGCAGTTTTTTCCTCTTGAAATTGAGGTGGTAGCTGGAATAAGGGCCCAAAGGCGTATGGACCCTTTTTGCGGAGAATTTGTCGTACCCTCAAATAGTCATCCTCAAAATTTCGTCAAAAAATATGAAGTTTTGAGGACAGGTGAGCAATTTGAAGATAGTGATTATTGGATCATTTACATTGGTAATAAAACCTTTAAACCTGTTTTTCTCAAAACTTGATTTTTGCCTATGGGCCCTTATTCCAGCAACCGCCTCAATTCCGAAACTGTAAAGATAACGTGATACGCATCAACGCGCCAAGCGCTACAATGCATGATGAGGCAAAAAACGCCTTCAAATGAAAGGGTATGCAAACCCCACACACAAGTCTTGACAACGTTGCTTTGAATCGTACCTACATAGGCTGTCCAAAAAGTAATCCAACGGTCATTTTTTGAGCGAACAAAAAAAGCAAGCAGTTTTGGTTTACAAATTCGTGTAGACGGCGTAACTACCGATAAAATGAGACCTTGTTCAGCTCATTTGGTCAAAAATTAATCGAAATACACAGTTTTTCCCGAGGCACCTCGCACGAGCGCCTCCAGGATTTTAGAGTACTTTTTGCAAAGAAAAAAAAACGAATGACACTTAAGTGCGTGTATAGGAAGAAATAAACAAAAAAGCTTTTCCTACTGTAATTTACACATTCAATTACTCTTCATGCATCTGAAGACTCCATATCTTTTTCTACCTTTTCAAATCACAGTAGGAAAAGCTTTTTTGTTAATTTTTTCCCATACACGCACTTAATTGTCACTCGTTTTTTTCTTGGCAAAATACCCTAAAATCCTGGAGGCGCTCGTGCGAGGTGCCTCGGCAGAAACTGTGCATTTTGATCAATTTTTGACCAAATGAGCTGAACAAGGTCTCATTTTATCGGTAGTTACACCGTCTACACGAATCCGTAAACCAAAACTTGCTGGTATTTTTTGTTTGCTCAAAAAGTCAACCGTTGCATTAATTTTTGGACAGCCTTTGTACATCGATAGACGTTATATTTGAAGTTGATTTTCTCACAAGAAGCGAGGGAATAACCAGCGAAGTTCAACGTGGAATTTTCGGCAGTGGCGTAGTGTGCAATTTGGCAACATTGTGTGTCGTCAATTTAAACCCATGAAGAAGGTCGAATGCGAAGGTGTTCAATGAACACCAATACTTCGATCTTTTTCATGGGTTTAAATGGACGGACCGCAACATTGCCAAATTTCACGCTACGCCACTGATTTTCGGCTTTTTTAGGATTCGTTATCTTCTGAAAAATTATCAAAAATTGGCTAATTTTCCAGCCCAAGAAAAATCGCGGACTATGCGAGGACTATGAAATTGTTCCAAAAATGACTATCTTCATAGTCCATTAGTCCGTGGAATACACTGGTATGCCTGATCATAGTAGTAAAAAATCTTGTAAAATATTCCGAGGCATTTCCATAAAATTTGTGTATCGTATTTCCTGTTCATGCGACCTTTGTCGTTTAAATCCAATTTAAGGTGATTCCAGGCGAAAGTTCAATTTTTTTGTGGATTTTTTCAGTCATTAATCATGGAAATTGGAAGAGAATAAAGTCGTAATTTTGAGAACGAAAACGGATTTCAGCTATATTTTTTTAATGGATTGGAGAGAGAAATACTCCGTCTGATCGGATAGAAATATATGCTCTGCCGCGGTGTAAGATCGGCTTTAGACCTACTCGATTTGATAGTGTGGGAATGAATTTATAGGCAAACAACAAATTATATTTGGAATGCTTTTTGCAGAAAGGAATCAACTACATCGAAAACTAATTTTAGATGGTCCCTTTCTCCAAAAAATCTGTCCAACTGAGGTTGAGGAGGTAACTAAAAAACAGGATTGCGACTTTGCGTTCGACTGCGATTGTTTTGGCATAGATTGTTTTTTCCCTCCGTAAAGGGGTCTCTCCACCTGCGAATTTAAAAGCGCAAATTGACTGCTTGAGCTAATGGGCTTCTTTGTTGTCGATACATCAGACTCGACTTTCCCCCTGACATGATTTCGATCACGAACCCTTCACGGCATGATGTTTTCTTTCAGCCAACATTTTTTTTTTGTGTGAGCTCAAAACATATCTTCTCCCGCGTTGATAGGTACACCATGCGCCGAAGTTTAAGCAATTTGTTCCTTGAGAGGAACCCCATGCAGTGAAGGGTTAGCAACTAAAAGTACGATTATTGTCAAATTTGAAACAAATCTAGCTGATAACTTTAGCCAAAATGTTAAAAAAAAGTAAACTGTTATCCAAACTTTGAAAAATCGTGTAGCTCAGAAGAGAAGCATTTCAAGACCCATGTTTATAGAAGAAAATAGTCTTATTTTGATTGGAAAAATCGGCAACAGAATTTCCTGACGTTAGATCTGAAACACCCTGTAGACTTATAAAAAAAAAAAAAAAAAAATACTCTATCTCTTATACGTGTTATACTTGTACGTAAATAAGATATGAAGAGATTGACATATTGCTTTCTAAACTTCAACTCCAATTTTTCTTACTCGGGCTCTTTTCGCACTTACCCCCTCTATATTAAGAAGTTGGAATAATACGTATAAAATGGACCATAAAACTATAACCAAGAGTTTAAAAGAGACAAAGGTGGATCCAGCAATCTGGCAACTGTGTATCATTTCCATTTGAATGCATGAGGAACAATCGATCAGTAAAAGAGCCATGGCCCCCTCAAGAATCGATTGTAACTCATGCGTTCTAGTGGGATGAATTCTCGGTTGCCAAATTGCTGGATCCGCCCTAAAGAGACAGAGCGACGAGAAAAAAAAAAAAAAAGACAGCATTTTGAATGATACTTACTTGGTAAAAAATAATGGTTGAGCAAATTCCATATGCCCCTCCATACGTTGATCGTTCCAGTAAATGAAAAAATTAGATAGATATCTACAATACATAACCTTAAAAGCCCCCGAAGTTGCTTCACTATTCTTTTCACTATGGGTTGCAGTGCAAAGGTTATGAATACGACAATATAGCCTATCACCTGCACAAACAAAAGAAAAGAACAGAATTAGAAGTCAAGATTTAAAACAACGCAACAGTTCACTTCAATGTTGTAATCTTTTTGTTTTTTGTTTGTTTTTTGTTTGTTTTTTGTTTTGTTTTTTTTTATTTATTTATATTCTCTAGACTACACGGAAAAAACGGTTGGCGGTACTACCGGCAACTTAGGCGTCTAATGTAGAGGTAGTTTCAGAAGTGTAGGCGGACCTAGACCGATAATCTTTGGAATTTGTCAACATTATTTCTGATATTACTCGATGAAAATGAATAAAAATGAAATTGAGAGTTCACTTTTCAATGAGGGAAACTTTAAACACAAAAGAATAAAGTCAGGAGCAAATTCGGTATTGATTTGAAGGAATAAAAGTTGGAAATTCGACAAAGATTATGGTTTTGGTCCGCCTAAACTTCTGAAACTACCTCTAACCGGCAACTTTTGAGGGTCATGCCACCAAACGTAGACGTAATTAACGCCAATAGTTGGGAAAAATACTCTGAATAGCAGATGTTTCCCCAACTATTGGCGTTAATTACCTCTAAAATTGGTGGCATGGCCCTCCAAAGTTGCCGGTTACATTAGACGCCTAAGTTGCCGGTAGGTCCGCCAACCGTTTTTTCCGTGTATGGGGAATTTTTCAATTCCGCCACACCGTGCATCACTGCATTCCATCATAAACAACACTAAACAACAAACCTAACTTCACTAATCCGGTTTCTGAAACTCTAAAAGAATGACGTTCAGTTGATTTTTTAGTGACAAAAACGAATACATCTAAGGGTTGACCCATTTTTGGAGATATCTGGATCAAAGGACGGTATTCAAAATGGTCGATTTTGGCCTAAAGAGAAAAATGCAAGATATTTTCAGGGGTGATAGAGGGTGATTTCAGGGTTCAGAATCTGGCCTATCTTTTAAATTTGGCCCAAGGGAACGCGGGGGAGGGGGGGGGGTCGAAGTGCCCTTTAAGTGTGCCCATAACTTTTTAACGAATGAAGTTATTCGAATGAACTTTTCGTGAAAAGATGGGTCTGGCAAAGAGCTTTTGATTGATGTATAGGAGAGTTGTTTGTATTTATTTTTGATCGATTAATCGAAGTTTTTTCGAGTTTTTGAAACGATTTTTCTGTTTTTTGCAAGTATCGATAAAAGCGATCGCACGGATCATCACAAATTATTTCCAGAGTAAAACTAGACGGAATTTGCTACAAAACAGCGCAAACTGCATGCTGAGTAAATGATTCGTTGCCGAGTTATGTTTTTTCAAATCTAACGCCTCCGTATGAAATGGCGCTCCCCCAAGAGGGGACCCCCATTTTTATTTAATAAAAATAATCAAACATGAAGCTTGTTGGTGGCGCGGCGCGGCGTCGCGTCGGGTGGCCATGTTACCCCGGGTGAGTCTGTATAGTTGTGGGGTAACTTCGCCGTGACTTCGCATTCGGGGTAACTTAGCCACGTAGCGAAGTTACTCCAAAATTGAAATTATCATTTTAATTATTCCTGAAATAAGTTTAAAGCATACCCAACAAACATAAAGTCTTTTAATTATTTTACATATTTACAAAGAAAATTATGCTCTGGTTTTGCTACAGGATGAATAATAAACATGGGTCGATTTCTACCTTTTCAATTTTGTCCGTTTCGTCATTTTGACCGGTTACCAACCGAGCTCTCTTACGACTAGCTTTTTTGACATTTTATATCGTGACAAATATTTCGTATGCTACTGTGCCTCATAGTTTATGATATGGAGAGTAGATTCATTTTGAGACTTTTTGATGCTTTCAATGTGATTTATACGCAATTTTACGTGATAATCGCGATCCTCCATGATGCTGTTTGAATTTTCCAACAAACTCGGCCATTGAGAATTTCGATTCGAATGTATTCGATTTGTGTTTATTGAGTTCAGAAATGTGGGATTTTGAAATTTTGTCAGTGATAAGCATCGTTGTTATTGCGTCACTTTACAACGCGAGGCAATGGAATCATGTTTGAAATCAACACAAAGCAACAGTTCACAGCAAAAACATTAAAATGATTCAATCAAAGCGACACAATGCGATGTGCGTGTCATTGATATAATGTCCCATATAGTGTTCCGGTTACAAATAATGGGTCTGTTGCACACTTCGGCTAGAGCGTTTTCAAGTATCAATTCATGCAAAGAGCCGTAAAAATTACAATTGTAGCATCTGAAAACACCAAAATTCATTAATAAACTCACAAATTGCGAAAAACCCTAGACACTATTCACCCCTGTATGTTTCCACCAAGTGCACGATATTTCGCGCATGTTAGCGCGGCTCATTCAAATAATCATGACCGACTGTCATCACAGTTGACTTTGTGAACAAATAAACAGTAAACACTGACGGCGTCTGCTCGAATTCTTACGTCTTAATACCCTCAATTCCTCACAGAAGGTTGTGAAAGGTATGGAAACCGATATTTGTGTCGAAAACTTATCAAAATGGAACAATAACACACAAGAGTTCCAATAATGATGATTGAAGTTGGAATCATACTTGTGACTCCTGTGTGTTATTGTTTCATTTTGATAATTTGCCGGCACAAATACCGGTTTCCACACCTTTCACAACCTTCTGTGAGGAATTGAGGGTATTGAGACGTATAAGAATGCAAACAGACGCCGTCAGTGTTTACTGTTTATTTGTTCATGAAGTCAGCTGTGATGACAGTCGGCCATGATTATTTGAATGAGCCGCGCTAACTCGCGAA
The DNA here is from genome assembly GCA_011764245.1 of Trialeurodes vaporariorum. Taxonomy (NCBI): domain Eukaryota; kingdom Metazoa; phylum Arthropoda; class Insecta; order Hemiptera; family Aleyrodidae; genus Trialeurodes; species Trialeurodes vaporariorum. The sequence continues at coordinate 42,292,298 of VMOF01000002.1, forward strand.
ATATCGTGCACTTGGTGGAAAAATACAAGGGTGAATAGAGTCTAGTGTTTTCCGCAATTTGTGAGTTTATTAATGAATTTTGGTGTTTTCTGAAGCTACAATTGTCATTTTTACGGCTCTTTCCACATGATTTGATACTTAAAACACTCTAGCCGAAGTGTGCAACAGACCCATTGTGACCGGGTTAAGCAAATTGGTTATCGGAATTCTATTTCTCCGTCATAAGAAAAATGGGAGGAGCTCAATGGCGTAGCGTACGCTATTTGGCAACGGGGTAAGTTCAAATAACTTTTAACTTTTTTATGTAATTTGTCATTACCGTAGATCATTGAGCAAGGCAAAAATATCAGGAAAATAAAGGTTTTGACCAGAATTCTTTCCTGATAAACAATAATTTATATCAAATTGATGATGGATCGATGATAAATCTAAAGAACTACCGGAAAAATTATGTTTTTTTACAAGATTTAATGCTTTTCAAAGGGTCTACGGTAATGACAAAAAAAAAAAAAAAACAAGTTTTTGTCATTACCGTAGACACAGTAAAACTCATTAAAACTTGTAAAAAGACATAATTTTTCCGGTAGTTCTTTAGATTTATCATCGATCCATCATCAATTTGATATAAATTATTGTTTATCAGGAAAGAATTCTGGTCAAAACCTTTATTTTCCTGATATTTTTGCCTTGCTCAATGATCTACGGTAATGACAAATTACATAAAAAAGTTAAAAGTTATTTGAACTTACCCAACGTTGCCGTTCGTCCATTTAAACCCTTGAAAAAGATCGAATGGTAGGTTGTTCGGTGAACACATTCGCATCCGACTTTTCACACGGATTTAAATGGACACAATACATCGTTGCCAAATTGCACGCTACGCCACTGAAGGAGCTATACATCACCGGGCATGAGAAAATTAATACCGAAAAATAATCAAGTATGAGGCTGTTGCACTCTTTTGCTATAAGCGATTTAATAGTCGATTCTGGTGTAAAAAACCTCCAAAAATAACGATTGCAGCACTAAAAACTTCCGAAACCCACTCCTAAACGCAATAAACGTTTTTATTTGAGCGAGTGTAATGGTGACATTGGGCAGTAATAATGGGAGATCCTGTCTTTACTTCGTCACTCTCTCCATGCTGACAAGGATGAGTCACAGAGCAATTAGTTATCAGAGTAGTGATCCACATCCAATAAATGGTACCGGGACATCTAGTGACACCGGTGTCAAATGAAAGTTGTCTCTTATTGGTCACTTCTTGATCGAGGTACAGTATTGTTAGATGGGAATCTCCCATTATTCCTGCCCTAAGACACCATTACGCTCGCGCAAATAAAAGCGTTTTTTGAGCTGAGGAGAGAATTTTGGAAGTTTTCAGTGCTGCCATCGTTACTTTTGGAGATTTTTACACCATAATCGACTATTAAATTGCTAGTAACAAAAGCGTGCAACAGCTCCATTCGTCATAAGTGTCTCCGGGAGGTACAAAAATATGTATGTATCTTGTGCAGTGGCGCGGCCGCGGCGTAGCGTGAAATTTGGCAATCTTACATTTTGTAAACACATAATAAAGATCAAACTAAAGGGTGTCTGGGAAAACCTTCTAATTTGACCTTTCGTAAGGATTTAGATGGATTATTGGCGGCGAATGGGCTAACAATTGGGGGAGGGGCTAAGAAATCAAAAATCTACGACTGTTCTTTTAGTCATCATCATGCAAAGCCTTGCAAACGGCCGTTTCAAAAATGGGATTTGACAGTATTTGAAATTGCTTGGCTTGAGTTCAAATGTACCCCTCTCCTCGGTTCAGCCCCCTCGGCACCTCTATTCTCAGAAAAGTGCACATCTCTAGCCCTTAAGACGAGCTGCCTATGGAATGGAAAAAATACACCGTTGCCAAATTCCAAGCTACGCTGGTATAGAAAACACTGTTTTAGCAGTGCGATAAATCGTATCGATTGCTGTCCGAGGACCTCTAATTCCAAACAAACTCTGATTCAATGTACTGTCCACAGAACCGTATTTTTGAACGGAAATTTAGGCTAATTAAATCAAAACATTAAGGCAAACTTTTAGCGATTATAGATTCTTCGTCCTCACAAATGCTTAATTATGCCTGGTTCCTCGAATAAACTTGCCGAAATCAACATTATATTACAGATAAACAATACATTTGCAGATTGAAATCACCCGAATCATCGCCAACTTCTCGCCCATTCAATAATAACAACAACAACAACAACAACTCGGTATTCAACTGGTATTTCATCGAAGTCAACCGAAGTCCTCGGACGGCAATCGATAGGTGCGATCTTCCAAGACTTCGCGCGGTTGGCTTCGATGAAATACCAGTTGAATACCGAGTAAGTAACTCCTATTTGTGACTAACACATTAAACGAAAAACTCCTTTTTGGTACTGGTATGAAGGTATAAAAGTCCATTACATTTCAGACAAATCGGGTAACTTGAGCTATATGTAATCCGCGATAAAAGTTATGATGGATTTCGTGGAAGTCACACGTCATTCATAAGCACTGTCGAAACGGAAGTAATACATTTTCTTTTGTTCCAAACGAATCGATAGAATCGCAAAAGCGAACAATTGATTGGAAGGTTGACGCCTGATCTACAAGAAGAAATCATTCTGCGAGATTTATGAACAAAAGGACGTTGCGAATTGCTAGATTTTAGAACGTATCAATAATTCAATATCCTCTATTGTTTGCAATGTGAGTGAAAACGGGGAGAAAAAAGCCGAGGCTTTATGCTCTCCTATCCAGTGGCGTAGCGTGCAATCTGTCCGTTTAAACCCATGAAAAAGGTCGAATTTGAAGGTGTTCACCAAACATCCAATACTTCGGTCTTCTCCATTGGTTTAAATGGACGAACTACAACGTTGCAAAATTGCACGCTACGCCACTGAGAGACAAGATCAATGCAGTGAAAGCTCGAGAACAATCGATCTATCGTTGTTTCCCCGAATGAACTATAATGCAAAAGGATCGATAATTTGAAGCTTCAAACTTCAAATGAAACCTCAGAAGGATAAGTGCTCTGACGAAGGCCCGTTTTGCCAGAAACAACGATTTTCACCTTATTTTACGTAATTTCAGGACTGATAGGAACTGATAGGAACAGTTCCTAAAAAAAAAAAAAAAAAAAATGATAAAAATTGTTATTTTAGGCACAAATGCACCAATCCTTAAAAAAAAAAAAAAATAATTCCTAAATTCTAGTCTTATTAACAGAAGCGCAACGATATGTGAACCACAGAAAGTCTAAAACTCTGACCAGAAAATTTTGGTGTTAGTACCAGAATATGATTATAGAAATAGAATTTACTCAAAATTTGTAAGAACTATGGTACATACAAACTGTAGAATTCTGGTAATTGTATTTTCCTTTACATTGGTTCACATATCGTCATGCTTCTGGTAATCTTTTTTTTTTCAGTGTATATGCGTACCTTCAATTATGAGCGAGTACCAGAGGAGGCTCCTGCGATATGGCAACCATGCAATTTTTCCATTTAAGCTTAGGTAAAAGAATCGATTCTTGAGGAGGCTGCCAGCCTCCAGGAGAATCGATTGTTTTAAATTGGTTCAATGAGAGGAGGACACTGTTGCCAAATTTCACGAGCCACCGCGCCAATGGCGAATACCAAGCAGTGTTGCCAATTTTGTGACGTCATAAGACACAAACGATTGTTTGCAACTTTTACACGAGTGTATCTCCGAAATCGGGACGAAAACCAAATTTTTCTCAGCTCATGAAGTACTTTACTTTTCTTCATAAAAAACACCTGATTTCAGACTCTTGCAACTGCGCTTTATTTCAAGCTCTTGCACATTTTCTCACTCTTTCAACTTACAAAAACGCAAAAAGTGATAAAAAAAAAAAAAAAAAAAAAAAAAAAAAAAAAAAAAAAAAAATGCATGTTACGCAAAAATTAGAATTCGCGTGAAATCTTGGCAAGTTAGGTATAGGCAGAAAAAAATAAATACCTAATTCTATTCAATTTTTTTTTTTTTTTTTTTTTTTTTTTTTTTTTTTAAAGAAATCAGATAACATTGTTTCGTTAAAATTAATTCTGATGTTTAGAGCGGACACTGATGTCGTAACAGAGGCAGGGTTGATCAACAGTGTTAATTTACGATGACAACGCGAATCTTTTTTGTTGTTTTTTTTTTTTTTTAGCATCTTCAGATGATTTCAGGGTCGATTATTAGTTCGAACCGTGGGCTCCACGTCGCGTCACGCTGCTCATAAAGTCATCAATTTTTGGCTAAAATTGAAGAATTTGCGCAAAAATTACGAATTTGAGGACCGTTGGCGTCTGCGAGCATACACGTCAGGAAGATACCCTGCAAGTTTCAAGCTGGAAAACTCAACGATACAGCCGGAGCTCATAAGAGGCGGTAGCCACCAGGTCAAGTCCGAAACCCCTTAGCAAGAAGGTGAGCGTCCGCGGAGACTTATCATTCACCAAACAGTTCGTTTTCGTCAATTTGTGCGTTATTACGAAATACGAAAATTCCCATGAGCCTCAATGAGTGCGAGTGAGGCAGATAGACATATTATCACTCGTACACACTAAGCTTACGGCGAATGAATTGGGCAGTTGCAGAAAATGAAAGTACTAGATGAGCTGAGAACAAAGATGCCTTTACTTTCTGATTAAGCCTTATTGTTCCGCAGATGAGATTTTGAAACTGTTAGGAAAAAACGAAAGGTATCATTATCCTCAGCTCATCAAGTACTATCATTTTCTTTGTAAAAAACACCAAATTTCAGACCCTTGAATAACAATTAACGGCTCTATAATTCTCAACTAATTATTATGCTCGTTTTGGGCTCGAAAAATCCACTAAAAAATTACGCAGGTGTGTTTTTCTTTGTTTTCAATTTAAAATGCCTTTTCCCAAAAGCGACTAGTGGCGCTATCCATCGGATTGAAATCTGGACTAGTTTCGCCTGTAATCACCTTAATGGTGAGAGGAGATCACCGAGCGCTCAAGAGCATTCATACTTATATTACTCTTTACAAGCTTACATAATCTTCCGCGTGCGTCTAAACGATGAAGGAATTAAAGCGGGTCTAATTATTTTTACGAGTGGTTCCTAAACGTAAAATATGCGCGGCTCGCCGAATCAGTGCACTTTATTAGTTTTGAGTCTGCAATCAATGAGAGACACACACACAGAGCAGTTAAAGTGGGTTAACTTAATCAACTGTTCCAGTGTTCGTCAAATTGGAACGCAGGACGTTGGGTGTATGAATGGTATGATGAAGTATCAGACGGACTTCAAGTCTCGATACAGGAGCCCTTCTAAGATCCGCCCGCAGTGGGTATATACAAATGATTCTAATAAGCAAAGCACAGTGTGTGATCTAAACAAAAAGTAGCCTTCATTTTTATGCAATGGATCAGTTGCAAGCTTTTGCGTTAAGAAGGGTCAATGAGGCTCTTGCAAACTTTTGCTACAGGGGATTGAAGAGTTGATTCTTGCACAGAAACCTGTTAGAAAGGACGATGAGTACACTAATTAATCACGAAATTCACTCTCAGAATCGGGCTTAATGGCGAATAGACGCAGGTATCATGGGAGATTCCCATCTAATTTGAGACATATCTCTGCCTTTACTTAGAAAAAGTGACAAATTAGACAGGAATCTTCCATGATACCTACGTTGAACCGCCATTACGAACTTGAGGTTTTAGCAGTTACGTGAGTTTATTACTGAATTTCAGACTTTCTTAGCGCGATTTTCGAGATTTTCACTGGTTTTTACATCAGATTGTGCTATTCATTTGCCCACAGCAAAAGTTTGCAAGAGCCCCATTCACATACCATGCATTTTCATTAAAATTATTAATAATATAATGATACAAAAAAAGTTGAACGATACACTTGAAAACACAATATGCGCTTTTGAGGAGCCAACATGTCACTCTGCCAAGACGAAATGACTATGGTCTGGTCATTCTGCCAGGTCATTACGCCTGTTCTGACTCTTAAAAAAGTTATAAAATTTCAACGATTCACTCAATTTACCCCCCGTTATTGTAAAACTTGCTAGAAGAAACGTCAAACAGAAATATTCATTCATTTGGTGGCTTTTTCGACGTTTTTATGATGCAATTTCGAAAAATTCCTTGGCTGCAGTGAAAAGTCATTTGACCGCGAGGAACCATCTGTATGCACATTTTTGTGCCAAAAACAGACTGATTTCAACAAGAAGAACACTCTAAATTACTTGAAGAGATCACACTGTAGTAAAGCAGTAGCGCAGCATGCAAATTGGAAACGTTGAATGCCGTCCCTTTAAAGCCATGTAAACGGTCGAATGCGAAGGTGTTCACCGAACGCCTATATGGACGAACTGCAACGTTGCCAAATTTCACGCTACGTCACTGCTCTAAAAATTAACACTCAGAGAACACATAAAATAGAAAAAAAATGATGAAAATAAAACAATTTATAATTGATAAGTGCATGAGAAAGAATACGGAATAGTTAAAAAGATAAAAGAAGGGTGATGACCTGACATAAAACCAAAAAATAAAAAAAAAGAATAATTTGAACGCCCAGTGACACACACACACACACCCCTCCCCCCATTCATGAAGAGACGCCAAGACTTGAAGCAACCCACAATGCCCACAGTGAGCAGAGCATAGCAGAGCAGAGCTGTTGTTTTGCGTATAGTTAATCGCATTTTTCAATTCATCGATGATTCCACCGGTTGAGAAAAGATTACACAGCTCAATTCCGTGTATATGACTGAAATGCACACAAATGTTCAGATCTGCAATATTTTCTCAATCGGTGAAAACGCCGTTAATATATTTAAATATCCGCAAGTTTTTTAAAGTCATCGACGACTCCACCGGTTGAGAATTAAAAGAGTACAGATGCGAGATTTTTCGTGCATTACAATTATACGCTGAATTGAACTGTGTAATCTTTTCTCAATCGGTGGAATCATCGGTGATTTGAAAAATGCGATTAATTATACGCAAAATGGCAGTTTTGCCAGAGAGTAACAAATTTTTTTTTATTTCACACGCGCGTAAAAACTTGTTCACAAATTCAGACCTATGCACAATGCGTGCGCGTGTTTAAAATCAGCATCCTTATCAGACTTAAGGTACCAGGTATACAGGTTTTTTGCCAAAACAAAAAAACGCCAAAACAAAAAAACATGGCAAGCCACTTCCTCGGATTATTAGAGCTCTTTACCGTTTAAAGACCAGATTAGTTCGTACGATCGCTACTCATCCGTTTATGTAGGGAAGGTAGTTAACTGTTCGTACTCTGGGGAGTTGGAGTTGCCTATACAATAAATTGAAGGCGCCCGACGAAATCTCATATTGAAAGGGTCTGCATCGATAGTCGCGTTTTTTCGGAATCGCAAGACTGGAACAATGAGTAAAAGGCTAGAGAAGAAAAACGAGTTAACTCGGGCTTGGTCCATAAGGGGTTAAGCCCGCGCCATGCTCCCCTCCCAAACAAAAGAAACCCGCCAATGGAGAAGGGACAAGAGTGATAATCGATTGATGGCTTAACCCATTTTAAATCGGCGATTGATGACTTGACTGATTTTTAGGCCTTTTGACGCTTCGCAGGGATGATCTCGATGTAAATTTTTTCGTGGGTTATAAAGAGACCTCGAGGAGCAACTTCCACCAGAGATTAGCTTCTTCCCAATGTTTTGGGACCAATTGGAATGGTAAATTTTTACACTGGGACCAATCGGAATGGTAAATTTTTACACTTTTGAAGCACTTTCAGTAAAAATTTCTATTATACGTGGAATTTAATTGAAACAAACACTGATGAGTATAAAGCACAACCTGAAGAGCATGTACTATTACAAGTGCTTTGAGGCTATTCTAGCAAATAATACATTAGAAAGGGTGAAATTATGTTTATTCCTTTCAGATTCAGGACCAAACCGTTAAAGCGTCACGCACAACATACCACCCGTTCTACTATTTCAATTAAAGGGGGCGGTAGAAAAATGTTGCTACTCCGAGGCACGTATTATTGCATATATCGTTGATTGAAGGCGCTTCAGCGATATCGACACGATTTTTTCATATTTGAAGCCGTCTGCATCAGAAGAAGAGCCCATATAATAATGGGTGTGCCTTTCCCGAGAAATTTGCTTTGAGAGCATATGTAGGTTTTTATCTGAGGAGCACATATGTTGCTTTATGGGCCCTTCCTCCGGAGATGGCTTCATTTAAGCTTGAAACAGAACTATATGCATTCAGAGATATTGATGCGGACAAAGGAGACTAGGAGAGTATAGGGCATGGATACAACAAGGTCGATGTTTTTGAGGGGTGTCACAGATGCCTCTTATACCTGTCTCAGAGATAGGGCAAAGACAAAGTTACCTAGCCAAGGTATGCAATAAGCAATACACAGCATCCCATTCAACACGTGTATTAGGTGTGTTGCGTGTTGCATACTCTGATGAGGTATCTTTGTCCCCGCTATAGTGCAGTCGGGGACAAAAGTAATGTTAGACGGCCCCTTAGTTTTTGGTTTGGGTACACCATCTGCAATACCTACTTAGATTCATTGTGATACGTACTGCGGGTAGCTAGTGTTGCCAGATTGGGGAGAAAGGCCGTACGCTTTACATTCATTTAAATGGGGGACAATACGGCTTTTTACCGTCGATCAGGCAACACTGCGGGTAGCCCACCTCCAGGAGTCGTCCGACATTTTTTTTGTCGCCCCCTGACTGTAAGCACCACTTCAATCGAGGGCAAGGTGAGGATTTAGTTTTGACGTCAGATCAAACCAATATCAACATGTCTTAAGACAAATCACAAAAGTATGAAAAAAAAAAAAAAAAAAAAAAAAAAAAAAAATTACGTCGATAGAAGTGAATTCCTTAAAAAAACAACGATATTTTGATGGAACGTACTATCAACCACAAAAGTTTCGACAGTCAAGACTGCGAAGGAGGCGTAGAGGGTTGATTTAATTACACGAGAAATTGTCACTTATCTCAAATTCTTATTGACTGCCAGAACTTTTGCAATTGATAGTACATTCATGCTTCTGACCAAGAATACAAAGCGCACCCTTAACTTGCCTTAAAAAAAAAAAAAAAAAAAAAAAAAAAAAAAAAAAAAAAAAAAAAAAAAAAAAAATACAAAAAACGTGTGGTTTTGAAAAGGCGAAAAAGCGGCAGCAAATTGAGTAAAAAGGTGGAAGAAGGCCGATGGGTCCGCAAAACACTAGGTCAGCTCATCCCGAGGAATGAACTTTAGGACACTATTGAAACTTACAGTTATGAGCAGACCCAATTTTTTTGGGATTTTCTCAGCTGCCGCTTCATTGCGGCAAATAATGAATTATGATCACTATGTAAATCACAGTCGCAGTGCTTCATTGCAGCTACCTGCACTCTCCACCTCTTCCCCTCCCATACTTCTCGTCCTGATTAACCGAGGATGAAGGACTCTTTGGTCACCCTGTTGTGCCGCGTAAAGCGAACACAGTTGATAACAGTGCTCGTCTACAAAGTTACCGCAAGCACGAGGAATTCATGTGAAATTGTTGAGCCAATTATTCTCTCCCCCCCTCCCCCTCCCACTCACCCCTCCCCCGTCTAACAAGCTTTCAGATAACCGCGCGGTGCTCTATTCAAATAGTTAAAGATCGGTCAAAACACAACAGAATTAATAGTATCCGGAAATGTTTCCTGCTCCCTCTTTCTCTATCTCTCCTCTCCTCCTCTCTCTCACTTCTTTTCTCTTTCCTATTCCCTCCCTCCTTTCATCCTCCCACCCTCCCACACCAGTACCCCTCCCCCTCCTCCCTACGAATCTTGTCGTCGTCTTGACGACCTTCGGCAGCAAACAGCTTGATCCTCTTTTGCACAGGAAGCGCTCGTCATGGCCCGCCGGGGGGTTGCGAAGGGAGAACGCTCTTCTGGGACTCCGAATGCCGGTGCCCCCTGTTGCGGTGAAGGAAGGGGGGAGGTGGCGGGGGAATATGAATTAAGATGAAAATGAACGTATATAAGAGATTTTTAAACGTTGGCTTCAGTGGTTTGATGATTCGCCAATCTAGCCAACTAGTGGAGCCACAATCCACATGATCAAAAGCGGACCCATCAGAGTCTTTCTCTCTACCCGCCCTACCCGCCCACTCGACTGCATTGAGTTAAACATTGTTGCCAATCGTAGACTAAAGCCCCCGCCACACCTAAGCGAAAGCGAACGCTACTAAAAAAAAATCCGCGCCACGCGAACGCGAACGTTCGCAGCACACGCGAACGCGAACGTTCGCAGCACACGCGAAGCGTTCGCGGGGGACTCACTTGTGATGACGGATTCGCAGGCGAACGCGTTCGCGAATATTTTGGAATTTCGCAAGGGATTCAAGGTGTTTAGTCATTGATAGGTGGCTTCCACTGATGTAATGGGTAGATATTGACCAATGAATGTCCGTGCATCTGTTTAGGCTGTAAAAAAATCATTTTTTTTTTTTTTGTATTTTCTGTAATAATTCAGAACCATAAATATCACAATAAACAAAGTGACGCTCCACTTTTTTTTTTATTTAGGAATTAATGACCTAAAAAATGAGAGGAGACATTTCTAATAGCTTTGACTATAAAATGTTCACGTTTTTGGGGGAAAAATAACATAAGCTACATGGATTACAAATGGACAAAAGCGGGAAGATGTAAGTACCGTGCAGGATACGTAGCGTCGCGTCGCAAGGTATGCCACACCAGAGCGAACGCGAACCAGCGTTCGCTTAGGTGTGGCACGGGCTTTTAATGGAGTACTGTTTTAGTTCAGCAAACTATGGTCTGAGATGGTCAAAAAGTGGCAAAAATTCAGAAGGTAAAGGATGCCGCACACATCTCATGGAAATGGGCTTTCGGTGATATTGCCTGAAATTGAAATATGTTGTTTCCGAGGTCACTCTGAACAAAACCTCTCACGGGCACAAAAAAAAAAAAAAAATGTAGGAAACGTTTCCGAGAAATCGAAAGTTAAAGTTTTGGCGGGAAAATTGATTTTTCAAATATTCGATGCTTATTTACGACACAAACTCGGCGAAAATTGGGTTCCGGGAGCTTCTTCAGGCGTCCTTTTTATTCGAAGAGTCAAAAAGAACCATAAACTTCATTCAAGGGGGGGGTTAACTTCATTCAAGGGGGGTAGGGTGGTTTTTAGGGGTTTTTCCAGGTTTTCGATGGTATATTGATCGTAGAGCCTTCAATTGGTAGTATAGGCAATGTCAACTCCCCCGAGTACGAACAGTTAACTACCTTCCCTATCTTAACGGAGGAGTGGCGTTCTTCCGAATCAACCTGGCCCTTAGAGATTTAAATAGAAAGCGGAGTCCCGCGAATCGCATGAAATTACGACGACAAGAGTACAGTGTGTTCTAGCATTTGTAAGCTTAAGGTTAGCAGAATTTCTCATGTTATTCAATAGAAAAATTCTGCTTACATACAATTTCATTAACTAACACTACTAGCAAACCTGTCGTACATCGCAATGTGAGACGTATGTATTCCTCTACTGTGGTCTAGTAAGGATTTCTGGAGACCACTGTAAAACTTTTGTAAAATGCAATACATAACCCCCCCCCCCCCAATAATTCGCAAACATCCGAATTTCCCACAGCTTGCTTACCGATTAGTGCGCAAAGTGTCCTAATTTGACTCCCTTTCTGCGCACTACGGCCGGCGGCAGCCGATTTAAAAACGGCATCAAGCACAAAAGGGACAGGACGATATGGGAGGCGCGTGCCCGAAGTTGAGCGATGATTGATGCTTGCCATAGCAAATAGGGAGGAGAAGTGAAGGGGCGGGGGTGGTGCGGAGAGGAGGAGGGGAGGAGGATGAGATGGGAGCAATAATTGACGCACAGAATGATAGTGGGAGCAGGGGGCACGCTTCCCCCTCCCGCCTCTCCCCTCCGTGTCCCTTTACTTTACTCCTGGTTATGGTTTAAACTGCCATGCCATGTGCCTTGCTCTTGCAATGCCATGTTGTGGTGCTCGACACCGCTCGACCGCTCGTGCGCGCTGCTTCTATATGTATAGCTCCTGCGCAACTTGCGCGTGCGTCCGGGTCCCCCCGTCTCCGCGACTGATTGCATTTAGTCTCAAATCGCATGACGCGATCCTGCGGATCCTGCCTGCCGCATGCTGTCGCGTCGCGTCATCGTGCTGACTGATGATCGCCGAACCATGATGTGCGACGCGACATACGGACCCTCAAATAAACGCAACGCGCCTATTTTTGAGGACCGGACTGCAACAACCAGTGCTGCCGTTTTACGAACATAATTAATGTCATTTTTCAATTCACCGATGATTCCACCGGTTGAGGAAAGGTTACGTAGTTCAATTCAGTGTATGACTGTAATGCTATAGAGAATGCGCAACTATGATATTTTCACAGCCGGTGGAGTCGCCGATGACTTAAAAAAAACTAGCGGATATTTTAATAATTTAACGGCGATTACACCAATTGAGAAAAGATTACAGGCGGTCAAAGTATTTTCACGCAGTGCACTCATACACAGAACTGAACTGTGTAATCTTTTCTCAATCGATGGAATCATCGGTGAATTGAAAAATGTTATCATGTATACGCAAAACGGCTGGCTGCTCTGGTGACAACGTATATTTATTGATTTACTTATTTAATTATTCAGGAGTAGGAGTAGAATACAGTTATACAGGGTGTTACAAAACTTGAGTCATTTTTTTTAAAAATCCGTAACATGTAAAATTTGTGCCGTTATAAAGGTATAAAAGATTGCCTGGAGCGTTCACTGAGAACAGTCAGACTTAATTTCTGATTTTTTCGAGGTCATTAATGGACTCTACACGTAAAAATACTTCGTGACACCAATTTTCATGACATTCGGTTCATAATGGTGGTCGGTATCCAAAAAAAACCCATCAACTTTTTTTAAAACTCAAATGAAGCTCAAAAGGGGGGCATTTTCGGACGCACGTTTATGGGGAAAAAAGTATCATTTTGGAAACAAATATATTCTCCAGAAGTTTGGCACATGAGTTTTGTAAAACCCTGTATTTAAGAGGTGCCGTAGCATTTTCGGCCATTAACACCTCTATATATAATCTAGGTCTTAAAAATCGTTCAAAAATCGCATTTTTTGGGATGTTTTGGCATGAACGGACGCTTAAAAAAATCATTTACAAATCCTGAAATTTTCAGTTTTTTTTTTCTTTTCTTAAAATACCAGTGACACAATTTTTCTCGAGATTTCAAGGTTTCAAGGTTTTTGTGTGGCATTCTTGTTATTTCAATAGGAATTCCTGTTACTTCAACATGATTTTCGGTCAAGTTACAGGAATTCCGGTTAAGTAAGTACTAAACAGACGTCCGGTGGAACCAACAGGAAAATTTTTCTTGATGTTTTGAGCTATACGCTTAGTTAGTTTTTTGAATATCAAAAAACTGAACGAGCGCGCCAGTGGCTAAGTTGCTGGCCTTAGTTACTAGTAAAATAAAGTAAAAGAGTTGGTGGTAATCGTATTTAGAGACGATAAATCACGATTTTGCACTTCACCCTCCATAAGAGCACATGCATAAACCAAAATGACCCAATATAACTTCATTGAAACATACTGGTATGTACAAAGACAGTATTGTACAGAACTAATAATCAGGTGACCAAAAAAATTATAAGGCAGCAGGTCAAGAATTTTCACTCGAGGAGTAATTGGACACAATTACATGAAACAGACCTACACTATAGTATTCCGACGTTGACATTTAATCTCGACTTTATAATTCCCTTTAGAATAATCTGATGTGTAAAATTGCTTGATATTTTCAGAATCAAGACTGGAAGTTTAGATGGAAAGTTCCTCAAAGTTTCAAGAAATTCTTTGCACTAGGTCCTGATTTTATAATAATATTAAAGTCGATTGAAATTTGAAAATGGCAACATCTAAAGTCGAGTAGGCCCCTTTAGTATAAATGAGTCCAATGGGGCTCTTGCAAACTTTTGCTGCAAGTGATTAAAGAGTTGATTCTTGCATGAAAACCTGTAGATAAAAATGATGATGAGTACACTAAAAAATCACATAATTTACTCTCAGAATCGGGATTAGTGACGGAGAGACGCAATCATCATGGGAGATTCCTATCGAATTTGAGACATATATCTGTGTTTGTAGAGAAAGTGACAAATTGGACAGGAATCTTCCATAATACCACAGAATAATACAATCAGAATGGAAACTCTGTCGGATTTTGAAGCGAATTCATTCCGCGTCCGCCATGTTGGGATATAGGATGTTTACATCTGGATTCGCGCGCGAAAAAAAAAATATAGGACATGATCCGCAAAATTTTCATTTTGAAATGCCAGTAGAATAAAAAAAAGGCCGAAAATTAAGATTTCTTTCCAGAATTCACAGAAATAAATGAGTTTCAACACAAATCAAGCACGTCCGCCATGTTGGGATATAGGACCACAGCGTTGCCTATTGGTGCCGTTAAATTCCAAACTTGCTTCCATTGGCTCTTATGGGAGTTTCCGTTCTGATTGTATTATTCTGTGATAATATACCTGCGTTGAACCACCATTACGATCTTCTCGTTACTGCAGTTTTGTGAGTTTATTACTCAATTTTAGACTTTATGATGAATATTTTCTTGAATTTTGCTGGTTTTTACATCAGATTGGACTGTTTATTTGCTCTTAGCAAAAGTTTGCAAGGGCCCCATTTTATAGACAAAAAATAGAATAACAAGAAAAAATATTCGGAGCGGACTTACCAATGAGTACCACGAGCTCGTTAAGAGATCGTCGGGTAACAGGAATATGTCAATGAGCGTCCAAGCGCCTCTCCAAACGAAAACGAGCAAGGAGCCAATAACAAAGACACTAAAGAAACAGTCTAATGAGTATAATAGAATGTTGTTCTCCTTCGGCTGAAACACACAAAACGGAAAACGAACGCTATTAAAATACAGCATTCTTTGGAACACTTCAAATTCTGAAATTCTAAAACCATCAAATTATAGGAAATCCAACAGAATTACATCGTAACTTTGCAGTCTCAAAATTTTGAAAATAATTGTTTAAAAATTTCTAAAGCGGGGATGAAAACCGAACCGGAATCTGGATTCCAGAACCCGTGAAACCGATAAATTCTCCGGAACTGGAACCAGAATGATGGATTCTAGGAACCGGAACCGGAACCGGAACCGGAACCGGAACCGAAACCATGAACGACGCTGCACAGAACCGGGTTCCATATCAGGTGAGTCTATTGCTGCATATTATTCATCTTAGAATTCATATACATAATTTTACTATATTCTACTACAGTGGCGTAAGCGGGGGGGGAGGCTAAGGGGGATAAGGGGACTAAATCCCCCCAAACCTGCGATTTTTGGGGGTGGAGGGGAGGGGGGGGGGCAATTTTCAGTCGAACGATCATCAGTGCAAGCCACTCCAAAAAAAAAAAAAAAAAAATTCTGCGTACGCCATTGAGATGTATTATTCAAGTCTTAATAATCTTAAGTTCGTTTTTGAATTAATACTAGCGATAAAATGAGATTTGCCCATCTACTCTCTTTGTTTAAGGAATCAAGAGAGATGGGCATAGCAAAGGAACGAGTAGTGAACTTACGAGGCACTTTCGCAAGGTATATCGTTAGCTATTTTGGAAAGAGCTCTGAACAGAAGCGTATCCAGGGGTTGGGGGGATGGGGGGTTCCAAGGGGTCTGGACCTGCTTCCCCCCCTTTTGACACCAAAATTTTCCATAAGAAAAGGTAATTTTTTGCGTTTTCAGACATATTTGACCAAATTAGTATTTTTGGAACCCCCTGACAATTTTTGGACCTCTGAAACCAACCCCCCCCCCCCCCCCCCCCCCAGAAAAATTCCTGGATACGCCACTGCCTCCTAAAGACATCCGATTGTTCCTCTTATTCTGCGCCTGCCTCCTCATTCCTTATACGCAGAGTAAATGGGTGGATTATAGCTGATGGGAGAGAACATGTAACCAGCCTCTAATTTCGAGTTTTTCAAATTTTTACCCACTTTTTTTTCTATTATGCTGATAAGGTATGTATCTCATACGAAAAAAATTACGGTCCAGTTCAGACCACCTCAGACATATTCTTTTGCCGATTGAAGGGTCAAAATGTTAGTCTGGCGACGCATTTTTGGATGTTGTCAGTATGGTGACGCTGTTTTGGATGTTGTCAGTCTGGTGACGCTGTTTTCTATGTCGTCAGTCTGGTAACGCTCTTTCACGTGCCATATTTTCTACCAACTAGAGAAGAAATTTATTTTTTCTGAATTTATAAAACAAAGAGCCTCGCCTAAAAAGGGCCAAATGTGGACCCTTTTTCGGCCCTCGAAATCCTGGACCAAATATGGCTTGAATTACTCCCTATGGTGACCTGATACAGCAGTCGAATTAACGTAAAAAAGTGACCAAATCAGCATATCTAATTTTTTTTGCGTCCGTGACAGAGCGAATGCGGGGTGAAATCCATGAAATTCGAATCCCGCGTTTGCAACTCCATAATGTGAAATGGTTAGCGCTTTTACTACGGCAGGCGGCACGAAGAAGCAGCGGTGAGGCGGGTTGTATTACTACTGCCACCCACCATGGTAAAAGTCCTGACTTTTCCACATTGTGCGGCAACTATCTCGCTTAAAACGCGTCATATCGAAGAAAGACAAGAAACTAAAAATCTTTCTGAGAAAAAATTTTTCTTTCTTTCTTTTTTTTGTTTGAGTAATCATTTTTCAAATCTTTAATCCGTAACATGCAATTTGGGCTGTTAAAGGTACAAAACCAAAATGAAAGCCAAAGCCTGAATTGTACAGTCAGACTATTTCAAAATTTCTCGAGGTCATTAATGGATTCCACGCGTGAAATTACCAAGCGACACTAATTTTCATGTATTAAGTTCAGCATTAATTGTGGTTACATTTTTTAACATTTTTTTTTTAAACTTTGGGGGCTGTAGTTCAAAAGGGGGGGGGGAGCGTTTTCGGACTAATATATATATTAACCCTCTAAAGACCACGTTAGTTCAAAAGAACGCCTCTCCTCCGTTCATGTAGGGAAAATATAGTTAACTGTTCGTACTCGGGGGAGTTGGGGTTGCCTATACGATGATTTGAAGGCGCCCGACTAAACCTTAACTTGTAAGTGCTTTCATCGATAATCATTTTTATCCTCCGTAATGAAGACTAAAATAAAGATGAGAAAATGAAGATGTAAAACAGACTAGAGGAGAAAAATGAGTATACTCGGGCTTAGCCCATAAGGGGTTAATATAACCTCAAAAATACGTGGTAGAAGTTTGCACATGGAGTTCAGTTACACCCAGTATTGCTGCAGCAAAAGTTTGCAACAAACCCATTTTTGGTTTACTCATACATATAAAGTTTAAGAGAAATCTTCAGCGTTCAGAGCCGATTTCTGCCACCAGAGCGCTACCGTTCGATTAAAGTCGAATTACAGGCCGAAAGTAATTTATTTTTAAGAAAACGGAGTATCAGTTACTAGATAATCATCTGAAGAGTGTCTCCGCAATCAATCGCGTCAATAACTTCAAAATAAGGCTGAAAAAACCAAAAAATGAAAAATCGCATTTTGATACAAGAATCGATTCGCGATATTTTAATTTTTGGTACATTCAAAGCCTTATTTTTGAAGTTATTGACGAGATTTTCTGCAGAGATACGCTTCAGATGATTATCTAGTAACTGACACTCCGTTTTTTTAAAAATAAATTACTTTCGGCCTGTAATTTGACTTTAATCGAACGGTAGCGCTCTGGTGGCAGAAATCGGCAAGAATCACCTTAACTGTTAGAAAATAGCTAGTTGTTTTCTTTTTATTTACTTCAGAAGTTTACACAGCGCCGTTGGACAGAGTGGTTACAAGTTCATCCTCTGGACAGGTCTGACGACCGACGCGACGTCTTGACAGTAAGTAGTAAATTGCAAATTTAACACGCACTCCTTGTTGCTCAATCACAGATGAATATTTTTGCAGTCTCCGTAATTGCATTGTTCTTCCGGTGGAATAATGAATTCGATTACCGCGCCGGGCGAAACGCGGCAATAATTGTGAGAGCACAAGAGAGAGAGAGAGAGAGAGAGGGGGAGCGGTTGGAATTCTAATACCACATGATTGCGAGCAACGTTGTCTAATACGCCACATGCGGCATGAAACACTGGATTAAGGATAAATAAATAAACAGCAGGGAATACCCCACGAACACTTTCTCACATCAAACTTAATCTTAAGGGAGCCCCCAGACCCCTTTTTATTTTCTGAGGGGAAACCCCCAAACATTCCTTTATTATTCTGGGGAGACCCCCTTTAATATTCTGGGGGAGACTCAAAAATCCCCTATATAATATTCTGGAGGATAACCCCAGACCCCCCTTAAAGGCTTAACTTTACGGTGGGCTGTTGGCATAATGTTTCTGCAACTTTTAATCAAAATTCAAACAGCTGTATTTGAAATATGCTAATTTTTCCCAGCTTACCTATATACTATTCATTTTCCCATTGATTATAATGGAAACCTTTTACTCAACATAACTTGCTTACAATTTAAAATTTGGAAAAAACGAAAAAAAGCTCCTTCGGGGAACGTTAAAAGCAACTTCTCTCCAAAATTTGGATGCATATGGACCATTTGATTCAAAAACTATGCTGGGATACTGACAGACAGACATTTGCGCCATCGCATTACTTTCTCTAAATTGCTCACTTTGTTACTTGTGATATAGAAAAAATGTAGGAGGCACACGTTGATAATAAAATTGATATAACCTAAACCAGTGGCGTAGCGTGCAATTTGGCAACGTCGCAGTTCCTTCATTTGAATCCATGAAAAAGATCGAACTAATGGGTTTTAGGTGAACACCTTCACATTCGACCTTTTACGTGGGATTAGATGGATACAATACAACGTTGCCAAAGTGCACGCTACGCCACTGACCTACACAGGGCTAACGGATTATAATGACCCACTTTATGTTTTCTTTCTACCAAATATCCAATAGCAGATCCAGGAAATTATCCTTCTCTCTCTTTTCTCATTAGCATGTACGTGTTAGAAAAGGATAGAAGTGGGGGCGAAAGTCACAAGACTGTCCTTTTTCTGCCCTTTTCTAACACACGCGCTCTAAAGGGAAAAGAGAGAGGAGGATACATTCCTGGATCTGCCAGTGTATACATATCAGTCCATTTCGGCCAAAGGAGCTGTATCACACTTTTGCTGTAAGCGATTTAAAGGGTAGCTTCAGTTGTGAAAACTTGCAAAAATAACGATGGCATCACTAAAAACTTATACAAAATCCACTCCTAGACCCATAAAACGCTTTTAGATTCACGATTGTAATGGAGTTTTTGGGCACTAATAATGAGAGATTTCCATCAAATAATAACACTCCATCAAGAAGTGGCCAATTAGAGACGACATTTTAATCATTGGCGAAGCTTGCAATGTGACAACGTTATGCAGTTCTTCCATTTGAACCCATTAAAAAGATCGAACTATTGGGTGTTCGGTGAACACCTTCGTATTCGACCTTTTACATGGGTTTAAATGGACACAATATAACGTTGCTAAACTGCACGCTACGCCCCTGCTGTGAATCACTCCTCTGATGACTAGTTACTCTGCGAATCTTCCTTTCCAGGATAGAAAATTGACGAAATTTAGATGGGATAGTTATATTAGTGCCCAACTCCGCTGTTATGCTCGCGCGTTTAAAATCATTTTATAAGTTTAGGAGCGGATTTCGTAAATTTTTAGTGCTACCATCCATATTTTCCGAGGTACATTGACCCCTGAATCGACCATTAATTCGCTTATATTCAAAGAATGCAACAGCTTCATTTTAGTAAAAAAAAAAACATTTTGGGGTGCTTCAATAGCGCTCATTTTGCAGGACTTAAAATGTAGATTTTTTGTTTTAAAATTTGTTTAATCTATTTAGCTCTGAGATGGGGGGTTTCGGAGGAAAATACCTCGAAATTTTAAAAATTTCTGGGCATTATTCTTAACAATCACTGAGGTAAACGTTGGACTACCGTGAAGAGACTTCTACCAGTACTTTCTTGACCGGGAAGTCCAGCTACGTATACAGGAACTTTGGTTATATTTACTGATTTACAGGAATTCCAATGAAATTTTCCGATTCGTAATCACGGAGCCGAGAATTAGATATGAAAGGAGCCGATCGATGCGAGGAAGCTATTTCTTTTCAAAATTTGATGAAAATCTGAGGGCCGATCATTTACTTCATCGTTAAACCGATCGATAAGACTTTCTATGAGTGATGCTATTGGTCGAAAATTGTAAAACTTGGCTGTTGCTATGGTAACCATCGTTAAGAGTCTCGTTTTATAAAGGCTACTCATAAGTAACCTTTAAAAAACGGACACTATAACGAAGGTTATCATAGCAACAGCCAAGTTTTACAATTTTCGACCAATAGCATCACTCATAGACAGTCTTATCGATCGGTTTAACGATGAAGTAAATGATCGGCCCACAGGTTCGTTTTCATCATGACTTAAGGCAACTTTTACCGAGATTCCCGCCAGGACAGTATTAAACTGAATTCTTGTTAAATAAAAATCGCAACCGAAATTTTTTTCTTCTTAGTGACTTAACTCCACAGTGGGAGTGGGACACACATAAATAATGTCGATGCATCATACAAAGTTTGCGACTAAAGTCAAATCTTCCGGATCAATTTTGGTGGGGACTCATCGAAACAACAGCCAACACTCCAACAGTCACCTACTGTTGAGTGCGATAGACATTAGTTAGGTTGCCTTCATGGTTTAAATTTGTGTTTTATGTACAGAGTAAGTGTTTCTGATTAATTATTTCCAGATGGTACGCCATAATTAATTGAAATTTTGGCTCAAGGTGGTATGGATTTCGATTGGAGTAGCATGTGCTGGGCTTTTATTTGTCTCTGCAATGTACGCACAATTTCCATGACCTATATATCTGGTCTCAATCAAACCGAATCGAATGGTTTAACAATGTCGTCTTGGGTACTATTCAACTCAGCATTCACACACAGAGGATTTGCTCGGCAAAATCAAGATGCACGAATTCGCAAATATTACGTAAACAAACAGGTATATTTGCAAGACAGACAGTTAGTATCCGAATAAATTTAATACAAATTCAAAGAACAGAACATAAAAAAGAGAGATTCAAGCGGTAAATGAAGGTTGCGCGTGCAGAATCAGTTAACAAAAAAATATCCTCGTTCGCAGTGGCGTCGCATCCAATCTGGCAACGCTGCTTTCTGTCCATTTAAACCCGTATAAAATATCGATCCGAGGGACACTAGCTCGACCTATTTCACGATTTGAAGA
This sequence comes from Trialeurodes vaporariorum, assembly GCA_011764245.1. NCBI lineage: Eukaryota > Metazoa > Arthropoda > Insecta > Hemiptera > Aleyrodidae > Trialeurodes > Trialeurodes vaporariorum. The sequence goes on from VMOF01000002.1 coordinate 42,313,736, forward strand.
AATACGGTGTAGCTACATTGCACATGACGCCTCTGCTTGTTCATTTACGCTATGGCAGCTGATTACTGATTAGGCTATATGTTTTGCCGCCAAAAAATAGAAACACGTAAACACGTTTACTTGTAACGGTTTTTCTTGCGCGAAGTAAAGTTCTGTTTGCAGGAATGAGTATCATTGTCACAACAAGGAATATTTTACTTGTGGCAGCAGACATTTTCCTTGGGTTAAAGGAATTACCCTTTAGTCAATATTTCACTGTGCAGTTTCTTTAACAAAAACGAAATACACCTTGGATTAAAAAAAGAATATTCTCTCAGTGCGGCTTTTTCTGAGCCGAGGAGTAGATTTTGGAACTTTTGAGTGAGCTCATTATAATTTTTGTGTTACCTACTTTCGATAGAAATCTCAGCTGAAAATGTCTGAGGTGGAAGTAAGCAATACGCAGATTCTATTGAAAATATTGCGATAAGTTTGCGTAAAAATCATGGTTTTGGTGCGAAAAAATTGGAAAGACCGACGTATTGTTTGCAACACTGTTGTTGCTTGGTGCGCTTAGTAAGACGACGGCGACGCAACGCTGGCACTAATGTTAGTGCGGCTGAATTTTTGGGAGACTTAAACGACTTGAGGAACGAAAACGAAGTTCGCGAAAGAGACCGCTTTAGGGGTGAAGTCACTGGACCACTAAACCAGCATTTAATCGGTTTGTTTAGATCACCCGCTCTGGGAACCAATGTCTAAATGTTTGAGCAATTCAAAAATCTCGCTTTTATAGAGTCATAATATGTATTTCATACATTATCATGTAACCAAACCTAGGCCACGGCCATTTTTTTGAGTGATTTTGATGCTCGGGCTGATTTCAAAGTTACATCCCCTTCCGAAATAAGTCTTGCTAAAAACTCGGTTTTAATTTCGAATTATTAAAATCGAAAATTGGTTTCTTAGCCACAATTTCTACGAATTTTACAAGACACGAGAAGCGAATGAGGAATGACTAAAAAATAACTACATATTCTGTTCGTCACTTACAAAGCTCAAAACTGACGTTTAATCCCACAATCTTTTTCCAAAACTCTCCCAAATTTCTGAAAAATTTATGGAAATAGTCTTCAACACGAGATGACACTATACGAACAGCGTCCTAGTATGATCAGGATAAGAAGCTTTTGTTACAATTTGGGTTTACCCCATATTATGCACAATGCATTTGTTTACACCATGTAGCCGAAGTATGTTGTTTTTTACTATACACAATGGTTAATTAGAAGCCCACTTGTTGTATTGTTTTTGGGTCTTTCAGTATATTAGGACCAATTTAACAGAAAACTCGATTTTTTAGCACCTATCTTGATGGATCCAAACATTTCCGGGTTTTTCTTTCTTTCACTTTTATTTGGATGCGAGATTATTGTGTTTCTTTTGGAAAACTAACAATTTCAAATTATTTAGGCCAATTAGAGCATATACGGTTTAAAAATGATAGAGAGACAAATATACTGAAAAGTAAGATCATCAGAATATACAATGATATGTCACCCGAAGTAAGATACTATTATGAGAACGCAGGTCTTTGTACCATGATTCATGAAAATGTTGAGGAAACTCTGGTTCTGTGACCATATTCTGATAGTAAAACTACACTTTTCTGGTTAAAGTTCAGCACTCTTCTCAGTTGACACATCGTTGTGCATCTGGCCAGTGACGGCACGTGAAATGCGATATATCGATGTCCACTCCATTTAAAACTATAGAAAAGTGTCGATTTCTCGGGGGTTCAATTGCACCCCCTGACGATCGGCACTTTTCTATGGTTTTATATGGAGTAAACATCGATATATCGCATTGCAAGAGCCGCCACTGCATCTGGCAAAATTATTCGAGTGCAATTCCGAAACTTTCCTTACGATTTCCTTGGCTTGGCTTGGCTTGGCTTGAGAAATGCTAAAGTCAAGTCGAGTTGCGTGTGAAAAACTGCAATTCAGAGGCGCTTGCCATAAATTAGCAATTCTTAAGAAAGCTTGAGTTGAGCTCGAGGTAGCTACCGAGCTACCTAGAAATTTCTCCTTCAAAATTTTTCTTGAGTACACCACACTGGACGTTTTCGGAGTGTATCTGAATTGCAAATTCGTGTCTCAACCTCACTTGAAAATCTCTTGGAACTTCCTTCAGAAATCTCGAGGCGTTTGGGCTAAAAGTATTTTTCTAAGTAGCAAATCGAATCTGAAAGACGGTTAAAGCCAAAGTAAAGCAAATAGATCTCAAAGGAACCTTCTGAATTCCACCCTTAGAATTTAGTAAGTAATTTTTTTCACTGTTAACTTACAGAGAGTTTGAACAAAGTTGGGACCGTGAAGTAACCATCAATTCTATCGGTGACGATGGCGAAAGGAACCGCGGAAATATTTCGCAAGCATTTGATGCAGAGGAGAAAAAATACACCGAGGAAGGTGGTCGTTGCGACCGGGAGAGTCTGAAGACCGGTGTACAAGTCGAGAGTTTTCCAGACGCCTCGCCAAGAATTGACGCAGGCGATACCAAAAACAGCCGTGTACAGACGAGACAGAATATAATACAAAAGTCTATGCCTTGAAGGGTGAAGGCATTCAGTTAAAGGATCTTGAGCGAGAGTGAAAATAAAAATCGGAATGAATCCGATAGCAACAGAGGCGAAAGCAGTCCAGACTGGATCCTCAGGAAATAAATGTGCGTCCATGACAAACCAAGTGCCACGCCAATAAGTTATGACCATCGGGGATATGACCAGGGTTGTCAAGAGCATGTCCAGGAAACTAAGGAACATGAAATATGCCTTGGAGGTGTTTTTCAACCCGTCGGTGATTCCTGCTGTGCTTCCACGCATGTTTCTATCTTTGACTTAAAAATGATTTATGGAGCAAAATCCGGTGAAGGGTCGTCCCTATTTTAGATCAGATAATGATACTTTTCACTAAAAACCGTTCCGGTTACTTCAGCAATTATAGTAGAAGGAAAATGTAGTTTATTGAATTTTAGAGCAATTTGCAAATCAGATCTGAGAAAGTTTCATCTAACGTCAGTTTGCAAAGATTGGTAAAAATCGGTCGCTTTAAGATCACCTCTTGTTAGAAGATCCTTTCCTTGGCACTTTCTAACCAAAAGTTTGAAGATGTTTAGGTTTTCGGCAGTTTTTTCTTACCCCAGATCGAAAGATTCTTCAGAAAACGCTGATAATAGTTTAACTTCTGGAGATAAAAAATTTCACTTTTGATTCGATGATTCTTCACTTGTTAATACTATTCCAGTAACTTTCGATCCGCAGAGCTGCAGCTTTTGCAAGCTATCACCGCAGGATTTTTACTAGTTTCTCTCAAAACTAATTTTTGACAATTAAAACCACTGATCTCTCTGTTTGCTTCTGCGAAAATAACCTGCTTGTTTTTCTTTCCTTCGCATGAATCAATAATTTAAAATAATTATTTGCAAATACGCCATTTCCGCGATTTCACTTCTCTTAATTTTCCAACGTCAGCAAAATAGTAAGACTTTTCTACACATGCCATGTATTTAACGTTTTTTTAATGTTTCAAGTTGAAAGATCTTCCTGATTCTTCTTCTGAGCAGGCAAAACGTTTAATAGCATACAACGTGTCTCCACTGCGAAATTTACACGTCTTTTCTGCAACAAAATCCAGACAGGCAAACTGAAATGATGGCCTTTGCCGATTTTCCCTTCTATTTCCAATGAATCGATAGGCTCAATTCCAATTGTTTCCAAAACGAGGCCAATTTACTGACGGTTTCTGTCCCTTCCGTTCTCTTTCCAGAATTTGATTGAGTCGTTTTGGGCTTCCCTTCAATTCTGCAGTTTTGAAAGCTCCCCCAATAAAGTTCCTTTGTGTCACAACGGGAATAATCCGATCTCCATATCGATCCCGGGTTTCGGAGGAGACACATTTTGACGTCCAGGTCCAACTTTTAGTATGACACAAAACATCACTAAAATATCACACAGCTATCTTTTTCTTTCTTAAAAGTTTCAAGAGAAATAAAAACGACGAACTTCGCGCGTATCAAGACTCGGAGACCGCACTTTGGACTGCGAAAGGAAAATCATTCGACGATATACTTTCGAGGAGAAAAAAATGAATCTGGACTCAAGCAAACGCGAAGGCATACTTGGGAGTAACTGGGTAAAGGAGCGGGGGTTTTTTTATTCATATTTTATGGCTGATTTATATTCCTATTATTAGTTCAGTCATACTATTGTATTATTTCGTTTCAAGAATGTATTGTCCTGCTTAGTCTTTTGTTTTAATTATATTTCGATAATGAGTACTTAACTGGATAAAACGGAGGTCAATTAACTCATGGTAATTTACAAAAGAATATGATCAGTGAAGGCGAATATTTATTTGAGGCTCCCTCGTAGAAAAAGAATCGCGGACTCTAGCATTCTATACGATTTTTTATTCTGGTCTTCACGATTTTATCCAAGGCACACTGCAACTCTCTCTCTACCCCCTCCTCCCCTATCTGTCACCTTAGTTTCATTCACCTCCTTAACTAGAACTATCCCTAATCCCTCTAATCTCTTGCGTGCATTTGAGGCGAAAAAGTGGAGATCCTCTTCAAGAGCCCCCTCAAAGAAAAAAAATAAAAAATGATTACTATCGGTAAGGGTCGGGACTGGCTTGTGAAAAGGCAAATTTCTCAAAAATGACACTCTTTTGAGGGGGGGGGGGACTAGGGCTTCTCTAAAACCAAATCCTGGTAACGACACTGACATGAAGTAAGTTCAGAACAAATAAATTAAGAAGAACACACAGAACCGGTACAAACGCTTTGGTGAAAGTCAAACAGGATGCAAGTTTTGGTTTAATGGGCTGTAACGTAACTCGCTAAATTCTGGAAGAATTTACATTTTTTTCTCCGATAATTGAGAGTAAAAATCATCATTTTCGTGGGGGGGGGGGGATTACTGCACAAATTAAAACGTCAATTGATGAGAAATAGATTAAAGAAGGGGCTGGATGGACAAAATTGTCAACTTTTAGAGTCATAACAGTCCTTTTTCTTGTAATGTATTGCCTCTTGGTTTTTGTTTGTTTAAGATAATGTATCATAGACTCGACTAGGTGACCAACAGGTCAGCAAAACGAACTTTGATTATTCTTTATCTTTTCTGTAAAACTTGTTTAAATAGTTTTAGTAAACCTAACGAAGGTATTACCTATGGTTGCAGAGGTATCGCAACTTTTTATTTTTTCTAAAAAACAAGCAACATCCTCGTGAAGTCTCAATTCTCCGCCAAAGATGAGTATTTGAAACGCAGATTTGAAGTTTCAATTTTGTTCATCATCTTCGGAGGGTGTCTAAGTTTTAGAGCTTCAAAACATATAATAAAGGAATCAATTCAATTTTTTTGTTTATCTCAATTTCCTCTTTTTTCTCTTGATTCCCTCTGTTTGATTTCCGAGTCAGCGTCTGCAGGGGCTTGATCGCTGCTAAACGGAATGGAAATATGGTTTTCAGAGCTGGATTCGAAACGGCTCGTTTTTAGTCTGCTAATTCAACAAAACTCGTATAAAACGCCAGTAAGCTGTTCCATAAAAATTTTTGGTTTGGTTGACTGCACGTTCTCTAAATACGGCGAGTCTCGTGTAATTTCATAATAAAACTTGAATTGAAAATTCAGCGTTTTGGGCCAATCATGACGAAACTTGCAACTACATTGATGTATTATCAGTTACACCCTAATGTGTTCTCTTTATGCATAAGATCGTTGTATTCGATTGTTACGAGGAAAAGATCATTTGATTACGGGTTGATAAAAAGAGTGTAACGCTGTGAATTAAATCGTCTTTTTGACGAAACATTCAGAAGCTAAAACAATCACTTTCATAAATAAACCTTAACATTCCTCATGACATAACTGTGACCGATATATTTTAACATACAGTGAAAAAAGATGATGTTTCTTTCTAATTTCCTTACTGGTTTTCTTTTCTTTAGCTAGTGCGCTCATGACATTTTTGAATTACCTCAGTGAACTGCTTGAAAGATAAAAAAGCTGAAAAGTTCCTAGTTTAATATTAATTAATTGGTCTGCGAGATTCTTTATTCTACTGAGATGCAGCGAGACAAGTTTCTCGCTTCGAATTTACGTGAGACCGTTGATGATTTAACAAAACATTAAATCCAAGCTTAAGTTTTGAAATTGTTTGACCAAATTTAATTTTGATTTCCTAAATGTTGGATAAATTTTTAACCTGTGTTTAAGGGAGTTGAGAAAACAAGTCATTTTATGCTCAAGATAGTTGCTACAGTTTGTTTTGTTTGGTTTGGAAAGGCTCACAATTTACAAAGCATTTTTAAATTAAATTTTTTTCTTATTTTTGAAAAGTCTGCTGCAAGATTATCGAGTTTATAGAACACTAGGCACAATTCTTTAAAATTATGTTTTTATTTATCTATTTATTATTATTTATTTATTTATTCTTTTTTATTAAAAAATTTGGCTGAAATCACGAGGCAAAGAAAGCGGGCCAAGTTGACACCAGTTAGTCAACAATTTTAAGCCCTTGAATCAAACGGTAAAACAAATTCGAAGAAAATGGCAGTTTCTCACAAAAAAATCCCACTCAAAACCAACGCGGCTTAACTAATTTTCTTGGTAAAAGCGTCTTCGAAAATTTTTAGCTATAAATGACATAGTTCTCGATCGTAAGTTTGGTTTTACGGTGTTGAACAAATTCAAAATCAAAGGTGTCATGCGTCTTTTTGCTCTTTACAGAGAAACCGGGAGCCCTAAATCAACACTGGTGGGACTTTCAAAACTATAATAAACTACCCGCGGGTGCAACAATGTCGCAGATTGCGAGGAATTTGACTTGTTAATCGTGAAGGGATTGAAAAATATCGGTCCAGATTTACTTTTTCCTCAGCAATACTCGAAACGAAGGGACAAGGAATCGCTGGCGATACGCGTGCGCGAAACGCCGGTCAACTGCGACTATGGGACTCTCTTTTTGGCCTGTGGACGTGCTCAGCTTCGATCGAGCGAAAAAGCGAAACTAACGTCCGTCCATTTGTCGCTCGCTCGATTGTCCACGACTCCGGGCTACCGGATCAACTTCGACAAGCCAAAGGTCGGTAAATAAACGTCGACTCCTTTTATCTCCCTCCCTCCTTCCGACTCGCCCGTTCTCACTCCTCTCAGTCTCTCTCTCTCTCTCCCCCCCCTCTCTCTCTCTCTCTCTCTCTCTCTCTCTCTCTCTCTCTCTCACTCTCTCTCTAAACACATGCAAAAGGTCGAATCAGAAGGTGTATCGCACACCTATACCATAAAAATAAGTTGATTATCAGTTCAAACATTGTCATCAGCTTCATGGACATTTGCGGGACTTACTCACTTTTCGTGACGCCCCCCCCCCCCAAATGATCAAAAAGCGCTGAGTTTTCTACCTTCCGACGTCAACCATCTTACTTTAAACGCGTCACAGTGAAAAAATGAACGCGATCAAAAATCTATTTTGGGTTTTTCAAACCTGATTCTTTCATAAAATTTTGAAAATTCTCATTGACAGCTCGTAGTTTTTGCCTTCACATGCTCAAGAGTATCAGAAAAGAACACTCGAACTCATATTATGATTTTTTAAGGGCTTCAATGAATACTACACCAAAATAGATATTCAATAAATTTGAGTGCAATTTTTTGATGACCAAAGCCACAGTTAAAACAAAACCAAAAAAATAAAAAATTAAATCCAAACTTTAGAAAATCTCGTTACAAGCTTGGGGGATTTTCAGAGAATTTTCAGACCTACGATGAAAAGTAAAAACAGATCTACTTTGACTTGAAAAAACGGTTCTAGAATTTCCTGACGTAGAACCTCAAACACCCGGTGCATATTTCAATCGAAGTATCTCCGATCGTATCCTACTTCTGCGTTCATACATCATGCATATGAGTTATTTCAATCACTGCGCGTTGTTTCACAGCTTTTAATTTCTTTCAGTGGTTTATAAAGTGAGTTGTGAGTGGACCGCAGACCCCGGGAAGGGGCATAAATACATCCGCGGCATTCAATTCAAGCGGCTAGGCTCCCTTCTAAACTTCGATCCTCTCCCCTGTCTTAACGAGGATTCTTCTTTGAAATCTGGCAGGGAGCAGAGTTGTCAATTCTCTTCAAACTCCTCACCAATTTCAATAGAATTTTCATTTCCGGACGATCTGACATCACTCTATCAGTGGCGTAGCGTGCAATTTGGCCACGTTGTATTTTGTACATTCAAACCTATGTAAAAGGTCGAATGCAAAGGTGTTCACCGAACAGCCAATACTTCGATCTTTTTCATGGGTTTAAATCAGTGGCGGCTCATGCAATTTGGCAACAATGTATTCTCTCCATTTGAATACACGTAAATTGTAAAACAATCGATTGCTGGTGAAGCGCAGCTTCACTATCGAATCGATTATTTTGCATTAAATCAAATGGAGGGAAAACATAGTTGCCAAAATGCACGAGCCGCCACTGGTTTAATTTAAATAGACGAACTGCAACGTTGCCAAATTGCACGCTACGCCACTCTATTCTAGCTTCTCTAACTTGAATCCGATCTACTTAGGATATAGTTCTAGGCGATATTTTTCCAGAATTCAATCCGATGGATATAGCACCCCAATAGTCACTTTTGGAAAAAGTCGTGTTTTTGGTATTTTAAAACGAAAACAAAGAAAAAACACAAATTCCAAGAGCTTCAGCACCTGCGTAATTTTTTATGGATTTTTGAGCCCAAAACGAGCAAATTTGCTTGAGAATTAAAGCCGCAGTAATTAATGAAATTAATTTCGCCATATAAGAAGTGACTGCGAGTGATATCCTGTGTCTATCTGACTCACTCGCACTCATTGAGGCTTGTAGGAATTTGGGTATTTTGTAAATCCCGGCTTTATTTTTGAGTGTTTCAGCGTGAAACTTTCAGGCTATCTTCCTGAAGTATGCTTGCAGTGCATCAGGTGCCTACGTTTCACAAATGTGTACTTTTCTCGTAATTTCATCAAAATCAGCCAAAAACTGTTGACTGTTTGAGCAGCGCGACATAAGTACGTAGTGCTCACGGCTCGAACAAATCGGCCCTGGAAACACATTAACGATACGGAGTCAGAAAATTTTTGGAATCAGATGGTTTTTATGAGTCTAGAGCAGCGGTTCCCAACCTTTTTTGGTCGCGGACCACCAAACGGACGCTCGGTGGAGGCCGCGGACCACCAACTTGAAAAAATGAACAATCGACTACCTTTTTTTCTTTTTTTCTTTGACAATTTAGGGAGGAAATAAAAACTAACCTATCCTGCTATTTTAAATACAGCCACCGGTTGGGAACCACTGAGACAATTATTGAACAAAAACATTAATTAAAAACTTTCAATTTTGAATTTAAAAAACCGAAAAACGAAAACCTCCAAGGAGGAATTTTATAAACTTATAAAAATTTGGGTTATGACTCGTTCAAATGATTACTTGATTTATTTTTTTGCTACATAAAAAAATATTGGTCACAAATTCAACGTTTCCACTTTCGGACGAAAAAGAGGGGAAAAAGGACATTACCCAAAATCGGCCTTTTTACCTCTGAGAGCGAAATGTAAAATACTTTCAGGGGTGATAGAGGATTAAATCAGCGTTCCGAATCTGGCCTATTTTTTGATTTTGGACGAAGGGAAAGGGAGGGAGGGGGGTCCAAAGTTAGACACTTCAAACGCCTATAACTTTTGAACGAATGAAGATATGATGACGTACTTTGTGCGAAAAGATAGATCTTTTAAAGACCTTTCGATTGATGTGTATGACATTTGCCCAATTTTAATTTTTAATCGATTTATCGAAGTTTTTTTGATTTTTTTGAAATCGGGTTTTCAGTTTTTTTAATCATGGAAGTTTGGCAACGCACGATTCATCACAAATTGTTTCTATGGTAAAAGTAGACGCAATTTGCTAAAAAATGGTTTAAACCGCATGCTGGGGAAATGCTCTGAAGCGGAGTTATGAGGGCTCAAAGTTGGCGCTTTCGCGAAAAAGGCCGCCCCAAGGGGCGTACTACAGATGATAGAAATTGGCATAAACTGTTCTTCCCGTCCAAATGACTTGAAATTTGGTATTCCAGAGTATTTTTTTACGCAGAATTCAAATTTTGCATCAGTTTTTCAAAATTCGAAAATCCAAGATGGCTGCCGACCAAATTACAGAAAAAATTAGGCAAATGTCATACACACCAATCGAAAGGTCTTTAAAAGATCTATCTTTTCGCATAAAGTACGTCATCATATCTTCATTCGTTCAAAAGTTATAGGCGTTTGAAGTGTCTAACTTTGGACCCCCCTCCCTCCCTTTCCCTTCGTCCAAAATCAAAAAATAGGCCAGATTCGGAACGCTGATTTAATCCTCTATCACCCCTGAAAGTATTTTACATTTCGCTCTCAGGGGTAAAAAGGCCGATTTTGGGTAATGTCCTTTGGGAAGGTCTTCGCGGACCACCAAAACTTGGTCCACGGACCACCGGTTGGGAACCGCTGGTCTAGAGAATCGCACACTTAAAAATCGGCCAAAATATCCGGAGAGAAAATTAGGGAGAACATAAGAAACAGTAATTTCCCACCATTTCTATAGCTGTAGTTAAAAGCTGATTTTGAATCGCAGCATTTACCACGCTATTTGTCAATGTAAAGGGGGCGGGGGCTGTTTCACACTGTTGCTATAAGCGATTTAAGAGTCGATTCTGGTGTAAAAACCTCCAAAAATAACGACGATAGCACTAAAAACTTCCGAAATCCACTCCTAAATTCAATAAACGCTTTTGTTTGCGCGAGCGTAATGGTGGCTGAGGGCAGTAATAATGGGCTGTAATGTCCTATCTTAATTTCGACACTCTCTCTCTATGCTGACAAGGATGATACACAGAGTAATTAGTCATCAGAGTAATGATCCACATCCGATGAATGGTATTGTGACACCTAGTGACACCGGTGTTACATGAAAGTCGTCTCTCATTGGTCACTTCTTGATGGAGTTACAGTATTGTTAGATGGGAATCTCCAGTTATTACTGCCCTCAGCCACCAATACGCTAGTGCAAATAAAAGCGTTTTTTGAGTTTAAGAGTGGATTTCAGAAGTTTTTAGTGCTCTCATTGTTGTTTTTGGAGATTTTTACACCAGAATCGAAGCTAGTAAATAGCTTTTAGCAAGAGTGTGCAACAGCCCCATTGCAACTCTTGTTTACTCTTTGATCCTCCCTGACAGTGTTGCTGGATTGGGGTGAAAAAGCCGTACGTTTTACATTGATTTAAATGGGGACGATACGGCTTTTTACCCTCGATCTGGCAACACTGCTCCCTGACCGGCGCACAGTGGAGCGAGTGAATGGGGGGTGTCGGTCATGGAATATATTCTTAATAACAAAGCAAATTTGAATGTTTTTACCATCGAAAAACAAACTATATACAGGATGATTCTTGCAGGAAATTTCACGATAAAACCACTTTCAAACGTCTACGTTTGCGTATTAAGACAGATATGTGCATTTTCAAGTCGACACGCTATGTCCGGCCTCTATCATTGACTCTCTCCACTGTCCGGCGGCGTTTATGCGCACTTTATAAATCCAAGTTTTCAGTACTCCAATCTACAACGTTTAATCTGGATTCAAACGCTTTGTATTTAAACGTATAGCTGATAGAGACGGAAAATCAGACAACTGCGAGTGAATGGCAGGATCAGTGTTGCCAGATCTGGCGGCTTTTCTTATAAGAACACGTAGAAAAAAGCCGTAGGATTTGGCAACACTGGGCAGGGTAGTCTTCATAGTTCGATCGAGTCAGGTCGGGTGAGGTCGGGTTAGGTTGACTATATAGGTGGACTGTGGGAAGTCCAGTCCCTGTCGTCGATGCTATGGCTAATTAAATGGTCGACATTTGGCGGCAAAAGTGTATACACATCAGTAGAAGCACACATCATTGCCAGATTTAACTAAAAAAAAAAAAAAAAAACAATCTTCCAATTTCAGATTGAAATAGACCATTTTAGCACAGAATAATACAAACAGAACGGAAACTCCCATAAGAGCCAATGGAAGCAAGTTTGGAATTTAACGGCACCAATAAGCAACGCTGTGGTCCTGGTCCTACATCCCAACATGGCGGACGATGGTTGATTTGTGTTGAAACTCATGTATTTCTGTTAATTCTGGAATGAAATCTAATTTTCCGACCTCACTTTTATTCTACTGGCATGGCATTTCAGAATGAATATTTCGCGGATCATGTCCTATATTTTTTTTTTTTGCGTGCGAATCCAGATATAAACATCCTATATCCCATCATGGCGGACACGGAATGAATTTGCTTCAAAATCCGACAGAGTTTCCGTTCTGATTGTATTATTCTGTGGTTTTAGTACAGCGATCCACCGTATCGCTCGCCGTTCGGGGACCTCTGATGGTTCCAAAAAAACTCTGGTTCAATTTAACTTTTTCGTAATCCTTTCAATACCACACCTGAGTATACGCATGGGCGCCCGCAGAAAAATTTCCAAGGGGGGCAAAATTGTTGAACCTCAATGGAAGGTCTAGGAGACCCCGCCCGGGGGGGGGGGGAAACTATTTTTTTTCATCCAAATGGTGTACAATTATTAAGCCATGGTAGGTGTATCAAACAATAATGATAATTTTGACGTGTTTGATATAATGAATGAAGGGACAGCAGACGAAAATGTTATATCAAGGAAACATTTTAATTCGACTATTCCTTGCAAAAAATGAGTTAAAATTACACAATAAACAAGTAATGAAGTTTGTTAACTGTTACTCCTTTGATTAACATTGCGTCTTCTTTTTTCCTTTCATTTTTTACCGTGAAATTTTGACTTTTGGAATTCCAGGGGGGGGGGGGCAAGCGCCCCCTCTTGCCCCCCGCTGCGGGCGCCCATGGTCATACTAGTATCTAAGGTAAGATCCAAGGTAGATGGAGAACAGGTAAATACAACACTCTGAGGTCGGCTTTGATTGCTTAAACCGAAAAAAAAAACTGAAAAAAACAACCTACTGCGCCGCAATTTTTCTTACCGCGCAATTCAAACTGAGACAGTGCAGAAGTGGCAGTAAACCTAACCTAACATTCATCACAAAATGTCGATAAGTAATCTCTAATTCGAATTAAGATCCCTACCTGAGAGATGAAAAGACACACCAGCTAAATTCAAAATTTTACACGAACACCTTTAAAAGCTCCAATAACTTTAGAAAACTTAATAAGGTCGCAAAATTAAGATGCCGGCGAAGTCGCTTTTCAGAGGTGGCCACGGCCCCTGAGCCAAGTGTTGTCCATACGTGTACTCCATCTACCTTGGACAAGATCTGCCTCACAGAATTTCAGTATTTTATCTAAAATAATTGCCACTCTAAATGGGGCTCTTGCAAACTTTTGCTGTGAGCTAATGAAGAATCCAACCTGATGGAATAACCAGCGAAAATCACGAAAATCACATGCATATTTGCATATTTTGTTTGGTCATATTAACCCTTTAAGTGCCAAGGTTGCACGAATTCGTTTATACTTAACACAACATTAATTACAGACGAAAGAGCGTTCAACTGTGAACATTTGCAAAAAAAAAAAAAACAATAAAAAACAGATACTTGAGCGCCTTCAACGCAAAGTATAGACAAAAACGAGTACCGTCGAGCGAGCATATTTATATCAAGACGCGCGCGGAGACTGACTTTTCATACATCATGAAGGATTGTCGCTGAAGCCGGGGTAGTGCATTCGTGTTTCAGAAATTTATTTACTATACATACTGTTATTTGTTTAAACATTATTAGAGCTACAGACTATTTTTGTGGTCTTACTTCAACAGTTAGGACAAATAAGCTTGCCTAATTTTGTTCCAAACTGAGTTCCTTTCATACACTTTTCCTAGAACTGATAAATTGAAAAACGAAACATATCGATGGATCGAAAATTGACCGTAATTTCGAGAATGATTGTCGACATTTTGTCGAAAATTTTACGGCAACAATTGGTGGACTAATGAAAAATGTGTGATACATGTCCTTAAAATCCAACGAATTTTTCGACAAAAAGTCGTGTCAACGAACGTTAAATGGAAAACTTTGATAATTTGATAATTCTAGAATAGCACTAAAATCGCCGTCGTGTAAAAAGTTGAATAGGCAATGATTTCAAATTTTGCTGACTTATAAATTAATATAGGTAAGAAATATAAGCCCGTCAAATTTCGTTTTCGTTCGAGCTTATTACAACTATTTTTGTAGACTTCTACATCGAAAAGCGGAATTATCGACAGATCGAAAACTCTTTAAGTAATCAGGAGGGTTTTTGTTGCGTATCGATTTAAAATTATGAAAGAAAACAAACGTGCACACAGTAAAATATTCAATTTTCATGTTGCATCGCATTAAAAGCGAACAATTTTTTTTGACCAAAGAATCTAGAATTTTCACACGGAAAATGTCTAAAAAAGGCAACATACAGTTTTGGAAATTACAGGGTTGTGCCATTGAAATAACAAGTGCGGCAAAATACCACAAAAAACAGTCATGCGCTTTTAATTTCAATCGATCGAAGCATTCTTCTTTATTTAGTAAGCATTAAAAATTGTCTCAAGTTGGACTCAAACTTTTACCCAAATAAAATAGGTACACTATCGACGCCGAAATAAAATTTCCCTCGATAAAATGATGAATCGGGAATTTTTCGGATATTTAATGAGAGCGTTTAGGTTATATTTGAGCGTGCTTGGAGGGATTTACGACATATTTCGATACAAGAATCGATTTGCGATCTCCCGCTTCTGGTACTTTCAGCCTTATTTTTACAAGTACTGACGAGATATTTTGCAGAGACACTTGTTTTGTTAGCAAGATGAGTCTCATTTTTGATTTAACTCTATGATGACCAGATTTGTTAAAAAGAACGCCCCTCTTCCGTTTACTTCGGGACCGTAGTTAACTGTTCGTACCCGCTGAGTTGGAATTGCCTATGCGACGAATTGAAGGCACTCTACGACACCTTCTCATGCAGGGGCGCCATTTCAGATTTTCCTTGGGGGGGGGCAAGGCCCTCCAAAAATTTGGATGACCTTTTTTTTTTTTTTTTTTTTTTTTGGTTGCTGTGCATCTTCAAAAAAATCTCTCTAACTTGATTTTTCGGCCACTTTGAAAATCCTTGGGGGGGGCAACTGCCCCCCCTGCCCTCCCCCAAATGGCGCCCCTGTTCTCATGTAAGTGTTTTCATCGATAGTTGCGTTTATCCGAAATGAAGACTGAAACAATGTGAAATAGACTGAAGGAGAAAAACGTCTATACTCGGGCTTGGCCGTTAAGGGGTTAAGGTAAAAAAAAGGGGGGGAATGTGAGCAAAACGGAATCAAATCGTCCATGCTTATCACACTTTTGAGATATGACTTATGATACAGCGTAAGCCGTCTTTTACAACCGTTTGCGGTTCTTAGTATTTTGCAGGGAGTCTTACTACGGAAGACTGGATGACTGTGGACGATTGGGACGCTTTGGGGGGGGGGGGTTCGGGGGTTTTTCGGACGAATTGTCGCGACAATTGATTTCGAGCCCAAATTGACACAAAAAAATGTCGGGAAAAATCGGCCACAAAGAGGCCACAAGCCTCCGCGTATGTGGACGAAAATTGCGTTAAATCGCTGGCAGTGGTTCGCACCGTTCACAAAACTCCATAAGAGCCTGTGAGAGTGAGTGAACACGACTGCGAACACGAAATAAACTGTAGGGAATACCCCACGAACGCTTCCTCACATCAAATGTAATCTGGGGGGAGGACCCCCAGACCCCCTTTAATATCCTGGATAAGACCCCCAACCCCCCTTTGATATTTTTATCAAGATCTAAAGTTTCATTTTTGAAATACTTAGTCCTTTTTTTACCCATTTTCCTTTGATTTTAATGGAAACCATTTTTCATCCATAACTATTAACTAACCTAAAAATTAAAATTTAAAAAAACAAAAAAAAAAAACAAAAAAAAAAAAACAAAAAAAAAAAAAAAAGCCCTCTGGGGAATGTTAAAAGCAACATTTCTGCAAACTTTGGATGCATCTGGATCAATAGTTTAAAAGTTATGCTGGGTTTCACCTTTTATGGCTACGGACGGACGGATAGACATCGACGTACGCCACAGAAAGTTTGTGCGTTTACACCTCCAAGCCGCAAATGGTTAAATAATATTGATACTTCATGAATATTCTTTGGAATAGTACTACGCATAATGAGAGCAAATTATTTCGTAACTATCATGATTTACAAAGTCGTAGTGGGCTAAATATCGAAAAAAAAATACCCTGAAAATCTCTGCGCCATTGCAATACTTTCTCTATTTCTAACTTTGTTAGTTGTGAGAAAGTAAAAAGACAGCTAGAGCTCGTTTCAGAAAAGTAGGTGCACCTAAACCATAATCTTTGGCGAATTTTCAACTTTAATTCCTTCAAATCAAAACCGAACTTGACTCTGACAGACAGTCTGACTTTATTCTTTGGCCTTTAAAATGTTCCGTATTGAAAAGTGTACTCTCAATTTCATTTTCATTCATTTTTAATGAGTAATATATCAGAAATAATGTTGACAAATTCCAGAGATTATCGGTCTAGGTGCGCCTACACTTCTGAAACTGCCTCTATAGCTCCTCTATTGGGATAGCTTGTTGATCATTTTAATATTCGCCTGCACAATTTGGCAACAATAGGAGATGAAACACGAGGAATGAAAGACCGCTGACCGTTTGACCAAGATCACCAAGTGCCGTCCGCTTGCCCCCCTCCCCCTCTGTCCCTACCTACTCCCCTTCCTTTGCTTCACCACCAATTTAAATCTGTTCCAGTCTCAACTCTCACGGTATGGTCGCGCGGCAAAAGCTCATAAGTCAACACTCCTCGTATTGGACTTGACGTTTGTTTCCACAAATGTATTTAGGAATCGGCCATTTAATCGAGTGTCGAGGAATTGCAGCGCCCGCTATAATCGTCAGGTTCATAGTGAGAGGAGGGTCCCAATTTTGTCAGGAATTGGGATATAACGCGTTAATTAACGAAAGTCGGTTTCACGTGATTTTTTTAAGGTGATTCCGGGCGAAACTTTTTCTGATTTCAATCCGATTGATAGCGCCACTAGTTACTTTTCGGAAAATTCGTATTTTGGCGTTTTAAACTGAAACCATGGATTAAACGCAAAATCCAATGACGCCAGCACCTGCAAAAGTTGTTTATGGATTTTTTGAGCCCGAAACGAACAAAATTGGTCTAGAATCAAGGTGATTCTTCAGCGTTTAGCGCTAATTTTGCGCTACCGTTCGATTAATGTCAAATTACAGGCCGAAAGTAATGTATATTTAAGAAAATGGAATGTCAGTTACTAAATAATCATCTGAAGAACGTCTTTGCAAAATATCTCGTCAATAACTTCAAAAATAAGGCTGAAAGTACCAAAACATTAAATATCCCATTTCGATACAAGAATCTATTTGCGATATTCCATTTTTTAGTACTTTCAGCCTTATTTTTGGAGATATTGATAAAATATTTTGTAGATACGTTCTTCAGATGATTATCTAGTAACTGACACTCTGTTTTCTCAAATATAAATTACTTTCGGCCTGTAATTCGACTTTAATCGAACGGTAGCGCTCTGGTGGCAGAAATCGACACTAAACGCTGAAGAATCACCTTGGAAGCCGCAAATAATGAAATTCATTCCGCCATAAGCTTAGTGAGTGAGAGTGAGAGCGAATGATAATACATATACGTCTATCTGTCTCACTCGCACTCATTGAGGCTTATGGGAATTTGCGTATTTCATAATTTCCGGCTTTATTTTTGGGTGTTTCAGCTTGAAACTTTCAGGGTATTCTCCTGAAGTATGCTCGCAGGTGCTGACGTTCCTCAAATTTGTCCTTTTAGCGAAAATGCGTCAATTTCAGCAAAAAACTCTTGACTTTTTGAGCAGCGCGACGTGGTGTCCATCGTTCGAACTAATCGACCCAGGAATCAACAAGCTGTTGTTTATCGAGCGATGAAAATAGATTGATTGGCGGCAAAAATATTAGACGTGTTCATTTTTTATTTTTTAATCCAACCGAATGCCAACAAATTGATTTTTAACGACGCTCAAAGGGTCTCATAAAATTGTCTTCATTAAATGCTATTTTAGGCTTATATTTTGCTTAAATTAAAAAGATTTCATAATGCATCATGTGGGGTCCCAATTCTGCCAGGAAAGGATAATTGTGGGTTGATGAAAGTAGGTTTCACGTGATTGAAATCAATCGATTAATTAATGGCAAACAAAATTTGTTTTTTTTTTTTTTTTTTTTTTTTTTTGTGGGCCCAATCGGATGTCAACAAATTGATTTTCAAGGGAGCTACAAGGGGCTTATAAAATTTTGTTCGGGGGCCCAAGAGCAGTCGCCAGTCACCTACGGTTGAGTAGTGAACTTCGTTTCAATCGACATCCACCCGAAGTTCCGATTTTAAGTCAACATTTTAATTAATCAAAGCACACAAGTTTGAAATAATTCATCAGCAACCGTTCTTCTGTCTAAAAAACGCCAATTTAGACCATGACACAAACCTAAACCTGTGTCCATCACTCAACCGTAGGCGACCTTTGGCTGTTGTTTCGATGAGTCCCAGCTAGCTATCTATAGCGATAGAAGGCCGATAAATGTTTCAAGTCCCATCTCAAAGTGTGACAGCATGGGCGATTTGAATCAGGTTTGTTTGCTTCACTTTTTTTGTGAACTTGTTTTCACGATGTGTCAGATTCTTTATCGTGCAAATCCTTCCAGGAGAAACAGTTATGCCGATTTATATGTGTCCAGATATAGCTACTCTAAAACACTTGCACTTTCGTTCAAAACAAATTTTTAAAAGTATTTGTCACAATATTTTTTGTTGTTGAAAATTCAAAGGTTATTAAAAATATGAGGCAAACAAACCGAGCCTGTGTGAAAAACGTCCATAAGAGATTTCTATCATGGCTACCTTCGTGAAGTTGTTTCAAAATCACGCCCCACAAATCCTCTCTATATCGCCATAGCTCGTTGGTACTGGCCGAAGTTGAGCTCTGGGCAATTCGACACTTGTCGCAAGCTTTGCTGAGTCTATTTGTCTATCGTGATTTCACAGTAACGGAAATAGTAAACCATCACTAGGATTTTCGGACCTATCATCACCGTGGCAGAAAACCCACCTTTACACTTTTACATGAAGAAAGGATTCCCTCCATAACATAACAAAGACGACATTTCAAATTTACGTAAAGCTGCCAAATTGTGATACATTCCGCATGGTTGTGAACATTTTTTATAATTTTTATTTTTTAAATCCCCTCAAATTAATTCCTACTCTAACTAACTGCCTGAAGATCGTCTGTTTTCGCTAAAATGTGTTACACAGTGGCATCTCATGAGTTTAAGAGTAAAACAAACTTAGAATGTGATTGATTTGGGGGGGGGGGGGTGTATGATATGCGCTATTTTATCAAGTGGGACAAGAATAAAGATCATTCAGACTCACCAAGTGGATTTTTAGCTTAATCTTTAATTAGTTTATTCCATATTGATTTTCTATTCATATACTTTGAGATTATTAGCAAAGATAATTCGCACAATTCCCTTTTTTGAAAGAATGTGTTTAGCTCCTTTTTTATTTCAGATTATTCTAGATATTCATCCTCAGGATATTTTCTGCGTAACCGGTGTTGACCAATGAGCGTAGCGTGAAATTTGGCAACATTTTATCAAGACAGGTCAAACCCATGTAAAGGGTCGAATACAAATGTGTTCACCGAACACCCGATAGTTCGATATATTTTATGGGTTCAAATGGAGGAACTACAAGGTTGCCAAACTGTGCGCTGGTGTTGACCCGCCTGCTTCGAGCTAAACATTGGAGGATAATAAAGATTCTGATGAAAAAGACCTGCCATATATGTATCGAGTAATTAGATAGCCAATGACTGGGCATGCTGGAGGTCGTTTGCTTATGGAATGAATAATTAAATCTCATGTAAAAACCAGCAAAAATCACGAAACATCATGCACAATAACAAAAAACTAAAATTCAGTAATAAACTCGGAAAACGGCTGCATAGGCAAGATCGCAATGACGGAGCTAAGCAGGTATATAATGGGCAAGGTACTAATATTTAACAGGTATGCTCTACTCGCTTCCCGCGTCATCTTCAGTGGCGCGCAGTTCAAAAAGCATTCCAAGATGGCCGACAAAAGAAGAAAACATTGTATACTCTTTCCAGAAAACATTAGGCTTCCCTCTCAGAAAAGCAGAAAATAGCCTGCGATGTTTTCTGGAAAGAGTATATGTACTTACAATGTTTTCTAATTTGTCGGCCATCTTGGAATGCTTTTTGAACTGCGCGCCACTGAAGATGACGCGGGAAGCGAGTCGAGCACACCTGTTAAATATAAGTACCTTGTATAATGGGAGATTCCTGACCAATTTGTTATTTCCTCTGCGGAAACACAGAAGTAGGTCTAAAATGAGATAGGAATCTCACATGATACCCGCGTGGCTCCGCCATTAAGCCCGATTCTGAGTGAATTTTGTGGTTTTTTGATGTGCTGATCATCATTTTTACAGTATTTATGCCAGAGACAAATAGAGACGGAGCACTAACTGGCTGCAGCAGAGGCACTCTGAATTCTCGCGGATTCAACAAAACAACAGTCAACGTCGCATGGTGTTGTGTTGACTGTTGTTTTACATGTTATTTTGTTGAGTCCTTGAAAATTCAGTGTGCCTCAAATCTTTCCTATGTATTTAAGCGCAGTGCTCCGTCTCTATTTGTCTTTGATTTATGCAAGAATCAACTCTTGTAACATTTGTAGCAAAAGTTTGTAAGAGCCCCATTCTCAGTCGCGTGGCGTGCAATTTGCCCATTCAAACCTATCAAAAAGATAGAGCTATTGAGTGACCACTGAAGACTCTCAACTTCTACCTTTTACAAGAGTTTAAGTGGAAAAAAACACGACGTTGCAAAATTGCAACGTCGCGTACCTATATGACAAAAAAAAAACACCTATGTAAGAACTAATATATGCACAAATATGAACAAAATCCAAAAATAATAAAGTGTTGTTTTTTCCTTACATCTTCACTTTCTATAACTTGGCAGTCTGTGGCAAAGTCGTAGCCAGGAATTTGTCTTCCTCTCTCTTTGCACATTTGAACGCATACGTTGGAAAAGGATGAAGAGGGGCTATCACGTGACTTCAAATCCTGTTCCTCTCCTTTTCTAACACATGTTGTAAAATAGGCAAAGAGAGAGAAACCAGTGACGTAGCGTGCAATTTGGCAACGTTGTAATCCGTCCATTTAAATCCATTAAAAAGATCGAACTACTGGGTGTTCGGTGAACACCTTCGCATTCGACCTTTTACATGGGTTAAAATAAACATGTTACAACGTTGCCAAATTGCACGATACGCCACTGAGAGAAACATCGAGTCCTGATGGCTACGGTTTGTGGCAAAGTTTGCTGAAAACTCGCCTCAAGTAAGTCTCATCCATTAGTTATCTAATTTCAAGACTTTAGGATAGGCCATATCGGCAACATAGTGATTCATCTAGGGTACAGCTGCGGGCTATTTGGCAGTCCGCTACAGTGCAAATGCAAACCAGGTCTACTCCTACGAAGGAATCGATCAGGCGATCTGATGTTTGCTTATGGCTCTCAAATCAGTTTCCACATAAACACACTCACACAAAGGCAATGAAGGACAAGCCTTGAATCGAATATTTTTCTTTCGACACATTATATACGGAAGGTATTTTTACTAAGAAACTGTTTTGTATTTTTCAAGGATGACGTTACCGTTTACTTATGACATAATAGTGGAAACAAATTCTAGCACCGCGGGGAAAAAGGCCGGGCCAGCTCCGTGACGCTCGTTTCAGATGTTGATCGTTTCAATAGATCTGTAATCTGTATAGGACAGGTAGTTGGTGCCGATTTGACATTGATTTCCTTCAATACCAATTAAAACATGACTAAACAAAGCGTTAGTATATTTATATTCTTTAAACAATAAATAAAAAGAAAAAGAAAAAGGAATTAAAGTAGTCACTAGACAAGGTAGCATCCTCATTTCATAGATAAGTGCACATTTTAGTTAAAGTGTAGTCATTTAAGTTATATGTTTCTTTTGTTTCTACAAAGTTTTAATCTGGAAGGACCGATGCCGCATCTTAAAAATGGTCATCTCATTTATTTATTTATTTATTTATGTATTTATTTATTTATTTATTTATTTATTTATTTATTTATCTATCTAAGTATTTATTTATTAATTGATTTATTTAACAAATTGGTATAAAGATCCACTTGTAATGGTAGCTATAATACAAGTCACAGAAACTACATAATATTAAATTGATACATCTCTACATATATGGAAAATATAAGAACCGACAACTCATTATACAACAAATTTAGAAAGTTACAGACTATTGGGCATGAATTAATATAATTTTTCAAAAGCACTATTGTACAGGGAAATCTCTAAGTTAGAGTAGAAGTAGCTATAGTCAGAGTGCCGAAAGAGCATTTTTAATTTAGAGGCAGCGCGATAAACATTTGCACAGCTGAATTTTTAAGACTATATTCTTCGAGACTTTATAGCTTTATATTTATTTCATAATTATTATTGTATACTTCTGAAAATAAAGCTACTTAGAAAAACTGAATTCGCGTTCAAATGAGGGAGAGGGAGAGGGAGAGAGAGAGAGAGAGAGAGAGAGAGAGAGAGAGAGAGAGAGAGAGAGAGAGAGAGAGAGAGAGAGAGAGAGAGAGAGAGAGAGAGAGAGAGAGAGAGAGAGAGAGAGAGGCGCAGACGAAGTCCTGAATTGTATCCGCCTATATGCTGTGTGATGATAATAAGCAGTGTGCAGGGTCTAAAAAGAGAATTACCAATTAACACGTTCAAGTTCATGCGTGATTGATTGATCGCTTCGATTTTGATGAGCAGCGAATTTATTTTCATCGCGTAATCTGCGTTAAAAATGTAATTATATCATGGGTTTTGGCGTGGTCGTAGTGTGGCTTAATTAGCTCTCTGTATTTTTGTCGTTTCATGATATAATAATCGTGGATTTACAGTCGACGAATTAAAGAATATCAGGCGTCACCTTAGATTTTGGCTCAGGTAGACTACCCGCAATACTTAGATTCATTGTGATAAGTATTGCAGAATGCAGGTGGCCTACCTGAACCAAAATCTACTGCATCCCCTGTAACAGACAAATCTGATCACAAAGAACACGCTCATCAAGTAAAATAAACCTATCAGAAATGTCAGGGAAAAGTTTTAAATTAAAAGCAAATTTTAGCGATCGAATATCATTCACCGTCGTATATGATAATCGATGGATTTGCATTTTATTTCGATAATATTCGATTGTTTCGTTGGTCTCACCGGAGACCGTTGAATTCCAACAATTGGAAATTTCGAATTCACCTCCGGAGGTAGATTCGATTTCGAATTGTTGCAAATCGGTGTCAGAAATCTCATCTTCTATCCTTTTTGACTCCTTTCGCCACGCGATAATTTCAGAAATGACGAACTTTTCGAATAAAGTTTACTATGTACAGACCATGCGTAGAAGTCATTTTCCTATGAAACAAACATAATTTTAGCTTCGAAAACGCTAGTTTTAATGTTAAAAATGGACATGTCATTTAGAGCTGCTTTAGAGGTTATGTTATGGAATATTATTATCGCAGTTTTCATTTTCACGAGAATATCATTCAGAAGTTCATTCTCGACTCTCATTGGCTAGATTTTTCACCGATCAGCGGCATCAGTTAGCAATCATCAATTCTTGAAGTGAATGATATCCGATCGCTAAAATTTGCTTTAAGCTAGAAAGGTCGAGTTTTGATGATTTTTCTTCTTGATCCCAGAGCATATAGCGCCGTTGAGGCGTCTCTTTCAAAATATTACAGCACCTGCACATCGCTCTCTCAACGTTAATTTTCAATGTCAGAGTGAGTGTAGTATTGGGTAATAATCGCGATTGCCAGAGCCTAACCCTTCTTAGGTAAAAGGCAATCGCATCGATGATTTAGCCGAGTGTGTGTGTGAGTGTGGGCTGATTGTGAGTATTGTAGTATGTACCAGCCTACGTAGTTAAAGATGTGAGTTGTGGATCACAGGCGGGAAAGTTCGCTTTTACATAACAAGTCCCAGTTCCACGCATACGATTAAAAATTGACACGCGAATCAATTGAAAATCGGATTGTAGCAGAGGAGCTAGGATTCTAATGGAACATCTTTTATTGAGAAACAAGTAAATAAAACTAAGTGGTTCGACCGTGTATTCGGATTTTTGACTTTCACGTTGAAGAAGTGGGTGAGTGCTTACATGTGTTTACCAGCGTCGGATTAAGATTAAGATTAATATACATTGTCGAAAAAAAAAAATATATCTAGTCGTTGAACAACAGGAATATTAACTATTACAGAATCTCTGTCTCTCGAAACGAATCGTTTGTCGTAAGTAGAGGCTTATACTACGCAAATCCTTCACTAGAACTCTTATCATTGGTCTTTGAAAATCTATGATCACATATTTAACAGCAAATACTTTACCCACTCAAAATCTGAAGAAGCAAGGAGGATTTTTTAAACAGGAAGTGAATAGACAAACCTGAATCTTCACGGAATTTCCTGGGGGCTGATTGCGAGACTGGGTCTGCTGCATACTTTTGCTGCAGCGCTAGGGAGGGTTGATTCTAGTGTAAAAACGCGTGAAAATAACATTGAAAGCATCAAAAAGTCTTAAAATCCACTCATAAACCCACAAAAGACCTTTAAAGGAAAGCTTAAGATGACGGTTGAAAGGGCGAATCAACCCTGCACACATGCACCACGAGCACCTAAAGATGGCCGACGACGGCAATTTATAATGATGGTTAGATACTTTAAACAAACGACTCACTTCCTCATAGTATCTACATTTTGTGTCATTCTTTGTGTTTTTTTTTCCAGTAAATTTTACTTTTTCGTCATTGTTTATGATTACAATGGTTAATATTTTAAGTTTTTTGTCGATTTGGCCTAATTCTGACAAGGAAACGCCGGGCGAGTACCTACTTTGTCGAATGCCCTCGTCGGTCATCTTTGCTGCTCGTATAGTGCATGCATTCAGGGTGCTCTATTAAGTTATACGCTAGTGGGTGGTGGATGGGCGCAGTATGGTGCGTGATCGTTAAAAAATGGCCACAAATCAGAAAGTTATTTTCTCATCAATTTATCAATTATATAAATCAAGACTAATTTTAATCACAAAGAACACTTTCAGCAAGTAATTTCAACCTAGAAATGTTGGATACTGGAAAAATTTAAATTAAGCTCCAAAGGTCGAAAACGATGCTTTTTGATTACTTTCTTTCCTACTGATTTTTCGCCACTTATTTTCGATCTCAGACCACGGTGTGCGGATCCTGGAATCTGTTTTTCTCTCTCCTCTCCCATTAGAACGCGTGTGTTAGAAAAGGACAGATTAGGAGCTGTCACGTGATTTTCGCCCCTTCTTCTATCCTTTTCTAACACATGCATTCAAATGGCGAGAGATGGAGAGAGAGAGAAAGAGAGAGAGAGAAAGAGAGAGAGAGAGAGAGAGAGAGAGAGAGAGAGAGAGAGAGAGAGAGAGAGAGAGGAGAGAGAGAGAGAGAGAGAGAAGGGAAATTTCTTGGATCCGTCAGTATAGGGTATTGTTTCTATTTAGGCTGACATTCCGATAGAAATCCTTTAATTCGAATCACCGATGACTCCTCGACTATCAAGCACCGTCCATCGCAATGTGGCTTTATCTTTCGGAATCAAAACTTATATCGAATGTAATGACACCACGTCTACGAGTATAACACGACGCACTCATAATCACGACTTATTTCGATTGATAGCATTCTAGAATTCACTGAGGGGGGGGGGGGTTCATTTGGGAAAATTAGACTGTGCCCATAAACATTTTCAGAAAAAATATATATACTACACCACACAGCTGCGTACAATACTTCCTCTCTAGACGAATTCGCTCCACTGGCACTAGCGGATCCAAGTTAATGTCCTTCTCTCTCTTCTCCCATTAGTATGCATAATGCATATGTTAGGAAAGGATAGAAGAAGAGCGAACTGCCACTAATCTGTCCTTTTCTATCATACGCGTTCTAATGGGAGAAGAGAGAGAATGATAGATTCCTGGATCCGCCAGTGTAGAACTATGTACAGTCGGGGACAAAAAGAGTGTCAAACATCTCCTTGAGGTAGGCCACCTGCAATGCTTGAATTCATTAAGACAAGTATTGCGGATGGCCTACTTTAAGGAGACGTCTGACATTCTTTCTGTCCTCTACTGTACGCAGTTATACGATGCGATTGTTTGCAATCAAATACGGTTTCAAGAGATTTCCTGACTTTTCAAGGTTTTTTCAGTTTTGACTAATGCATGGCCGCGGCCACACTAACTATTCACTAACAGAAGAGCAACGCTATTTTTGATCGTATCTAGATTCGGCAAATTTAGCGGGAATTTAAAAAATATCAGTTTGAGTTAAAAGGGGAAAATTTGCGTAGAACGCAAAACGGCAGCTCTGATTGGATCATACCCAATACCAATAAAAATTCATTTGAGCCTTGGTCTTTCATTGAAGGATATGTTTTAAAGCAAAAAGTCAAAGTTGCAGGCAAGTTTTGTTTTGATTTGATTTGAGAGAATGAAAATTGAAATTTGGCTAAATATTATCAGCGAGCTCCGCCTACTCTTCAAAGACGAACTCTGTAGCATTCAGTGGCGACTCGAGCGACGTACTAGCGGGGACAAAGATACCTGGCCAGAGTATGCAACACGCAACACATCTAATACACGTGTTGAATGGGGTGATGTGTATTGCTTATTGCATACCCTGGCTAGGTATTTTTGTCTCCGCTAGTGCAATGTGCCAACAGCGGATTTCCTCCGTTTAAACCTTTGCCAAATGATCGGCATCACCGAATCCCTAGCTGAGAAATCGATATTTTTGCTTACGTTCAAATGGGAAAAATACATTGTTGCCGAATACAGCACGAGCCACCACTGACAGCCATCATTCTTTGGTTCCACGTAAAATATTACGGAAAAATTGCTTAAAAAAAAAAAAAAAAAAACCCAAAAAAAAACCCCCAAAAAAAACCCAAAAAAAACCCAAAAAAAAACCAAAAAAAACCCAAAAAAAACCAAAAAAAACCAAAAAAAAAAAACAAAAAAAAAACAAAACAAAAACAAAAACGAGAAACAAAGAGAAGAAAATGGGACTTACGCTCAAGCTCCACCACGTTGGAAAAATGAAGACATCACTGGGATTGGTATCCTTTCCGACAAAGTACGGCGGCGCAAGTAGAGATTCGGACATTTTGAAAAACAGAACGATCATTAAACTGATCCCGGTCAAAAGTGACACAGCTCTAACATCTTTGGCAAAATATTCATCCAGGAGGGACCAAAGGGATCTCCATTGAAGGATACCGCAGAAGAAGAAGAGATAGACATAGGCACGGGATGTGATGGCATAACAGGTTCGTAAACAGCGTTTATTGAACTCGGCGAGCAAAGGTATCACATCTTCGCGTATTAAGGTCAAGACGAATATCAAGGTCGAGCCAAAAAGATACGAGTTGACTTGAATGAATACATCGGGATGTTGGTCTATGATCGTCCACAAGGAAAGCCAACAGCCAACAACCAAAGGCGCAACGATGAATGCGGAAATGAAGTAATCCAAACAAACTAATAATGTGTACAAATAAGGGATGGAAGACTCAAAAGGGGGCCCGGGCCCTTTGCCACCTTCACCTTCTCCTTCAGAGAGAAATAAGTTAAGCTTGCTGTACAAGTCGCCTACTTTTTCAGTCAAGTTTTCATTTATTTGATTTTCTAACTCAGTCTGATCTATAAAGTGATCCTCTTCATCGTTGAGTTGATAGTTGGAGCCTGATTTAAGCCGGGTTCCTAGAGTTTCGGCCGATGTGCCAATGACCCCGTTCGGCTTTTGGCCGATGAGGAATTCTTCCTGCTCCAAATTACGTGAAGACATGTTTGTTTATTTTTATTTTAAACTTTCGCTCGGTTTCAGTTCAGGTTAGAGCGAGTGACCAGGTATATCGAACGTTAGTTCTGAATCGACTTTGAATCGTGAAGGGTAAAAGAGCATTTTAAAATCTAATGAAAACGATCCCGACATTCTAAAGAAATGGCTATTCAAAAATATAATTACAATTTTCGACTAAAATTTGATCAAATTTGTTTTTCACTTTTCACTTGCTTACAAGTCTTGCTTGATCGGTTGTTCTTCGAGTTAATTTAAATTGCAAAGTTTTTCGGAGCACTTCATTTATCAATTCATTTTAGGTTATGTTCCCGCGCGAAAAACACGTGTGTTCGACGACAATAATTTATCAACGCTCAAAAAATGCGGTTATTTCACCTTGTTGTAATTACATTCTTCCGAAGGAAACGCGGCACTTTAATTCGAAATGATGGAGAAAAGAATGACACATCAAAGATTTGAAAGTTTTCGGCTTATTATTGTACATGATTGACACGACTAAAGTAAGTGATTTAACGGCACTGATTCACATTGTAGGTGTTTTGTCGTGCCTCAGAACTTGATGTATAGAAAAGAAAAAAAAAGAAAAACAACGTTATTCTGTGGGTAGATCGCGCACCAAATTCGCTGAAGTGCGGAGCCGGGTGTTTTTGAAGATCATAAAAGAAACTGGACACTACTTTGCACCAATCCGGTTTTCATTGATGATCGAACTATCATCAAAAAATATCACTGATATACTTTCACTTAACACTATATACACTTCACCTGGAGCACACAATAGAGATTTTTTTTTTTTAAAAAAAGGAGCTAAATTAAGGAACATTGAGAACATAAAATCCGAATTAAAAGCCTTAATGTGACCACACGCGGTTTGACGATTTCAGAGGAAAGAGAGGGAAATATAAAACTCTTAAACAGTTAAACATGGCAGAAAAATAGGAAGGATTTAACTAACTGAAACGAAAAAGTAACCACGAGAATTCCAGCCCACAAACAATAACTTTAAAACTTCAAAAATTCACGACTTTCTAAACAACTTGAGGAGATAAAAAGAAGGACAACTTGAGAAAAATAAATGACAACAACAAAACCATTTACATTTACCGAACGAAGACAGAATTTGACAAAACTTTCTAATATAATTTTGCGATTGGAGTATATCTTCTCGTGTTACATCGCGATCAAAAGCATGAATCTGAACAGGCGGGTCTCAGAGCGTCCAGCACTAAAGTGACGTAAGTGGCTACTGAGACAGTATCACGAAAGGAAACAGTTTAAAAAATTAGAAGAAAAAGAAGAACATTAGGAGGAAAAAGAAGAAGACGTACAAGTAAAAGAAGACGGATAAAAAGAACAAAAACCACTTCAGAAACACCAGTTTTATTAATATCCTTCTATATAAATCGAAAACACTTCATGCATGGTATACCCGAGCCGAGATAAATCAATGAGAATTCGATTTTTTTTTGGCTGTTGTTGTTGTTGCTCTCTTTCACTCTTTGGCTATTGTTGTTCTATCTCACTCTCTCACTCTTTCCCTGTCGTCATTCTTAGATAAACTTGAAAACACGAATAGATTACGGACAGCGAGATGAGAAATAGGGCAGCATGTGACAAAGTGGCAACACACGACTCTTCGAGAAATAGAGTGAAATCGTGAACCAGACAACGAAAGCATCGATCAATCGCAAGGGCACCGGATGAGATAAACTTAAAGAGAAACAAGGTAGAATTGATGCATCAGCCTGTTTTGTGTTTTGTTTTTTTGTTTTTCTTGCTCCATAAAAATCAAACAGAATTTGTAGCCTTTCGAGGCAAATATATGGAGCGAAGAATCTTAGAGGATTACATCCTCACTCCATCACTGGTGGATCCAAGAAATTGTCCTTCTCTCTCTCTCTCTCTCTCTCTCTCTCTCTCTCTCTCTCTCTCTCTCTCTCTCTCTCTCTCTCTCTCTCTCCCCTCTCTCCCTCTCTATTGCCATTTGAATGCATGCGTCAGAAATTGATACAAGAAGAGGGGGAGAAAATCACGTGACTGCCCTTATTCTGTCTTTTTCTAACACACGCGTTCGAATGGGAGAAGAGAGAGAGAGAGAAGGGCAGATTTCTGGATCCGCCTATGAATTTCATTCCATGATTTAACGAAGATTCATTTATTAAAAATTTACAAACGACGTTTTTGATTTGGCTTCAAAAGTTTGGACTTTTTTTATCTCAAGTATGTTTTTTAACTAGGAAGGAGAAAATACGGAGTATTCCACGTTTTTTTCCAAAGATCATCTCAAAAATGAAAATAACAACTGAAAGAATCTTTTTGCTTGGCACACGGTTTTCTAATTATTCTTCATAAAATAAGTAATCACCGGAGGGAGGGGGATGGATTATTTAACAATTGTTACGTTAAAAGTATAGACCACAAAATGATTTCATTACTTTAACAAACGGAATGTTGACTCAACAAAACAGTATTTTAAAACGAACAACGCGAATTGTTGAATCAACAAACTTGTTGTGAATTTCACAAAACGATGTGTCAATTTCACACTTTATTCAGTCGGTTTAACAATCATATTTTGTCAGCATCCTGTTTTTAAGTTTATAATTGTTACATCAACTAATTTTTTTTCCCCAGTGTGGGCTGAAGTTTTCAAGGAGTTGTGGAAAGAATTGTGTTTGTTTGAAAAGAAACAAAGTGTTCAAGATTGAGAAGAGTCTACGTGATATCACCGGTTTGTTGAATAAACACTCAGAAGACCTCTTTGTCATAAGATATTAGAGATTTGATGATAAATGGCTAACATCGAAAAGTTGTATACGAATAACAAGTAACAAGCCCAACGCTGAAAGAGAATGAGGACGGAAAATTTTGCGATCAGGGGAACAAACCAGATGACAAGATTCGTAAACCATCCAACATTTTTGTGACATAAGTACTAAAATAAGTACATCTCAAGGACTAACATTTTAGATAGCTCAAACTTTACGAGATAAATTCTCGTTGATTCAACTGTACTAGTAGTAAAATCTCCCTGTCGGAATAAGTTTTTGTTGAAAACAGAAAAAAGCTTGTCAGATATTAACCGAAAATTCCCGTCGTTTTCGGAAGAACTTTTTGTAGAAAAAGTACATTTCCTGTAGAAATTACCGGAAATTCCTGTTGGAAACTTTTCTGGTTCAGCTAACGGGAACTCCAATTCATTCAAATGAAATTTTCATACAAAACAAACACATCCGATCGGAGAACCACGAAAAGGAGAAGAAAATACAATTGAACCATCAAGAATTAAAAACAAACACATCCGATCGGAGAACCATGAAATGGAGATAGAAGAACAATTGAACCATCAAGAATTTAATCTCTTTGTTGTGAATTTTAAATTCGGTTGCATGAGCGAGACTTATTAAACATTTATTATTTGTCATTTATACCTCAATTTTTCGTTATAAACGGTTAAGATTTAAACCGTAATAAAGAAGTTTCTCAAGGTAGTCAAAATTACAATTACATTCTCTTACACACCAAACTTTTGGGTTTAATAAACCATAAGATACGGTTGAAGCAAAATTGATCAAACCGTGAGGTGAACTCAATCATAATTTTTCGAGAGGAAACCCGAATTTCTGAATATTTCAAAACGATTGAGCATGACTAAAAATAATGAAAACCATGTATTCAATGTTTCTACACAATGGCATGCAATGAGACGAGTTAGATAGAGCTGCAGCTGTGATTTAAGTTTGCCAGTAGTAAACAAACCAAGATTGATTTGCTGATAGCAATTTTGGTGAGGTCAAGGATTAACTCCTATAATTCTAGAAAGAATTTGTCAATCCAAGTCACGTTGTTGACTTCATTATTATTTCAAAGACGAATTCCATACTTTGGTCTGTTTTCTTCAGGACTAATTAAGGTTCGTCAAGCTGAATTGGTGTTTTGGCTTACCGCATAGGCGCTATTCTGCCAAAGTTTCGGACCCGAATTTGCCCCTTAGGCAAAACCAGCGTTGTGCGCAACGAGCTATACATTTATCTAGACTCTAGAGTGGCGGTTTAATGGGTAACCTGCGTAACCACCATGAGGGATTTTTAGGTTAGGTTTAAGCGAGTAATTTGTCCATTTGTTTCCGTGTATTTTGGTGCGGCGCCACGCACAGTGGACCGGAACATGCTTTGATCCATTGTGCGTCGAGCCGCACCAAAATACACGGAATCAAATGGACTAATTACTTGCTTAAACCTAACCTAAAAATCCCCCATGTTGGTTACGCAGGGTACCCATTAAACCACCATTCTAGATAAATGTATAGCTCTCGTTGCATGAAACACGAAATTAATCCGCCACATTCAGCGTACTCTGGTCTAGGATCCATTGAAAATATTAAAATGTAGCCAAAAATCAGGAAGTAAATTTCTCATCAATTTATAAACAAACAATCCATATACTTTCAAGGCCAATTTTAATCATAGAGAACACTTTTCATTCAGTAATTCAAACCTATACAAGGAAAGATTTCAAATGAGCTCAAAAGTTCGGAAAAAAATGTATTTGGATTACTATTTTTCACTGGTTTTTGACCACTTTTTTCCTATCTTAGACTATAGAGTAGCGCTATAAACAGAAAAGACAGGACAATTAAAAAGGAAAAAAAAAGAAATCTAGCTACAGAGTTCATAGAAACTGAGGCTCGAGAAAGCGAGGGATGAAAGCAGAAGAAAGCTCCGAGGGTGAGGAAATTGGAATCTTAAATTGGAATGAAAGTCAAAATGAGAGTAAGTTTGAATCGTCCGTTTTCCGTGACGATTTCATAATGCTGAATACTCCAGCATACTGCATAGATGTAGCTGAAATCTCTCAAACTATAGCATTGACCGTGAGAAAGAAACGAAGGCGATAACACATTAAATCTACATTGACATTATAAACAAAACGTTAAAGAAGACAGCGCAACAAAAACTATCAGTCATCATAAAAGATTGTGATAAACTGAAAATCTCGCTCAAATGCGCAGGAAAAGTCAGCAAAACTATGAAGCAAATCCACTGTAATTAAATAAATAAATAAATATGCCGACCTCTTCCGCCGACACGCTGAGAAAGAAAAATTAAAATAATTCAACAAACCTATATCTTCATGAAATGATTCACTGATCAAACATAAGACGCAATTCAAGCCTCAAAGATTAAATCATATCATTCTACTTCCGTAATTTTACTTCTTTCGACAACGCTTCACCCAATCCTTGAAAACTATTGAATAATCGACTGAGCAATATCATACCTCAAGTCCGAATATTTTTGAGACGAACGAGCTCGAAATTGATCGACAGATTAATTAAATTTAATTAATCGAATTAATCAAAAACCAACACACTTCGAAAAATCCTCTTGATCGTCCTTCCTTAATTGTAACAAAAAGAAAGTAAACGAATAGCAATCAGAAAAATTCAAGATTTGAAATTCTGTCGAATAGAAAAATCGAATTTCTCTTTCTCTTTTCCGTTCAAAGACCGGGGTGAGTTCAACTCGTTAGGGGAACAGGTGAGCTGCATTCATAATATTTACACTTGTTGACCCCAGAGCTTCATCAACAGAGGGGTCATTGTAATGGTTGTCCATTTGCTGCCAATGATGTCACAAAAGGGAGGTTATTTTGCGTCTATTTTTATTGTTACCTCAAAACTAGATTTGAAATAAATTTCTCTTGGACAGTTTCAAAAAGAAAATTTTGGTGTTCAACTCAAAATAATCGGGGAAAAAACTTGCATTTTAAACTTTTTTAATCGAAACATTTAAACAAAAACACTTTTACCATACAAAAAAAAAAAAAAAAAAAAAAAAAAAAAAAAAAAAAAAAAAAAAAAAAAAAACACCACAAGCTTTGAATAAAACACACGAATTTAACACGAGTATTTTAGGGTCCAGTTATCGTGATCTAAACACTTATGAATCATTTCAAAAACCACTCAGAGCTTAATTTTTCCAAACAATATTTTTGAAGTTGAACATCATATGTTGGCATCAAACGGAGGTAGTGAGCTTTTGAAATTGCATGGCCCCTTCAGTTGATAAAGCTCAATAATTCCATGGATATTATTCACAATTCCTGACACAAAACAACAACAAAAAACAACTGCAATCCTAAAAATTTCAATTTTAAAATCCATTATCCAAGCGTCATTTTTACCGGCGAAAGCGACAGAACCGCGCGGGCCACGAAAGATTTGAAAACTGGAACGGGTCGCGTTCACGTCTCACGCGGGTCACCACTTCTTGTTTGGAAATATCGAAACGACTCCGATTGAGATGCGTCAATCGAATGGTGGGCAATTTTGAAATCGAAGGTCAAAACACGTGGACGCGGTGTTCAAGGTAGATAGCGAAAAGTTAAAGGTCTTCGAATGAGAGGCCATGGGCCAGGAGGGTTGATGACGAGAGGGAGAGAGAGGGAAGAGGAAGAGAGAGAGAGAGAGAGAGAGAGAGAGAGAGAGAGAGAAAGAGAGAGAGAGAAAGAATAACAGACACACAAACGTTTACACGAATTCAAAGGCCGATCGCAGACTGCATGTCGGCGCGGTGACGGCGCGAACTACTGATCCATGATATCCACCCGTGCTAGAATCGAGACCATTTGCAACGCCTTGCCTTGCTAGCGAGTATTATTTCTTTACGCCCCGTAATCTTTTAAACCGCGCTGATTTTCTAAAGAGTTGATGTTATGCAATATAGTGATCGACTCTTGTATCGCGGTGTTGGTGGGCGTTTTGAGACGCGGAGGCCGTTAAGCCTTTGCGTTGCCGCGGATCAAGCGATCATCACGTCACCGCGCCGTGCATATATAGATAAAAATGCGACCTTTGCCTCCCGCCCGTCCTCAGATTGGGTATATTTTTGAAGCAAGTTTCGGATATCGATGGATTTGATGGTTTTTTGTTGTTGTTTTTTTTGCTTTGATTTCCGCCGACAATCGTTCGATTTTCTTTTTTCACGAGGACGTGCAGTGAGAGATGGGTCAGTTGCAGAGACGACAGACCACGCACTAGCAGATCGCGCGCCGGTCGACGATTTTTTATTTTCGGAGACTCAACAATAGGCGTCTTTTTTTATGTCCACAATCGGCCGCTGTGGTCCACTGCAGCTGCGGACGCGCGGGCGTATGAAAATAGTTCCGAGGTCCACAAGCGTTCGCATGCTTTTGAGCTTGCGAACGTTTGTGGACCGCAAAGGAAATAATGCGGGAAGGTAAGGTTCAATATTCAAATTAGACTAGATGCAATGAGATTCTTTCATAAGAACAGATAATTTCATGAGCGCGTTTTGCGAACCGCGAACGACTGTGGACGTATAAAAAGACGGCTAATATGACATGGGCAACCAGAGACAAACAGAAAAAGGTGCAATACGCTGAGACACATGGGCACTGGGCAGATTTGAAGCGAGCTAAATTCTCGCAAATTCAACAAAACAACTGTCAACAGGTCAACACCCTTCTGATGTCGGAGGTTGTTGAATGGTGACATTCGAAAAATACAACACGGAAAAAAAACTACGGTGAAAATAACCATACGGATACCTGATTTTGGCACCTGCTAGATGTTATGGTAATGTTAACCAGAATTATACTCTGTTAGACTAGGTACTGGGGTGATGTTACCTGATTGCATGTCGAATTTACTCAAAGTATCGGTAAATGTACCATACTTCTCGTCAAGTTTACCATAACATCTAGCAGGTGCCAAAATCAGGTATCCGTATGGTTATTTTCACTAATTTTTTTTTTCCGTGAAGGAAAATAGATTGAGAAATGAAGAGGAGGGTGCTCACCATTCAACACCCTATGCGACATCAGAAGGGTGTTGACTGTTATTTTGTTGAATCCGCGAAAATTCAGCGTGCCTCTGTTGCAGCCAGTTAGTGCTTCGTCTCTCTTTGTCTCTGATGGGTAATAACATCAAACGGCTACGATGTTGATTGTTGGTCGGCTCCTGACATCAATATCTTCGCTCAAAAGGTGATACAGGAGTCGATGGATGTTGTTTCGTTGTGACCCCGAAATAAAAGGTTGCTATACACCGGGCAAAATAGGTAGTGATTGCATGGTCTCAGTTTGTCTTTGGTCAGTTGCATTAAGCGAATTTTCGCGATCGAATAGGATAAACAATACCAACCTAACTACATATTCGAGGAAACTCAATTGTGTTTTTAGATGTGTTTTCGGGGCATTGATGGCATCAATTCGATTTTGAATTCACCTCCGGAATTGAATTTAAGATCGAATTGATGCTGCTGATGCCTGAAAACACCGAAAAAGTTCGAAAAACACGATCCAGTTTCGTGTCATCCACTGTTGTAATGTGTAGGTTGGCAATGGTTTTGTCAAATATATATTCGTTGCGAAAATTCGCTTATTGTCAAGTCATTAAGGTGGTTCCTCGCCGCACCGTGGTGAGATTTGAAAGCCCGAGATAGAACTGTAGTCTCGTTTACAGATACGTTGACTTTGATGGTGTTAATTTTTTTCGGAGACCAAAAATCGAAGATATCGAACCCATGAGACACGCATAATTTTTTGCTTGATTTTTTGAGCTTAATCTCAACAAAATTGGTTGATATTTCAGGAAATGTAGTTGAACGCCATCAATTCGGCTAGACTCTAGGATTTTACATGCGCGCCAACTATTGCCTAATATTGGTCGAATTTTCATTGAACAACATCAATTTTTTTCACACTCCCACTAATTCTGTTGGGAGGAAGCTCACAGTATCAAGCAAAAACTTAATTCCACTGTTTCATAGCTCAATATTTCCGATTTTTGGTCTCAGAAAAAGAAGTTTAAGCCATCAAAGTCAATATCTATAAAAGAGACTGGTGGAGCTATCAAACGCATCCAAAGCTAACTTGCGGCGAGAAGGCACCCTAAAATGCGTGTTTCGTGCGAGAATTTCAATGGATTTTTTTTTTTTTCCAGCGAGGAATACATTTTTCAGATTGGCGACGTAATCATTACGTATAAATCCAGGTTCCAGGTTAGACATTCGAGGAAATGAAGGAGGAACGGGTCTATAGCAAACATTTGGTACAGCGTTATGGAGGGTCGCCGGTCGATTCTTATGTAAAATCGCGTAAAAAACATTGAAAGCATCGAAATGTCTGCAAATTCTCCCCTACAGTCCCACCAAGCATCCCCCCCAGAAAATATTGGAAAAAAAAAATTAGCTATTTAGCCACGTGATTTGGCACAACCCAAAATTTCGGCTCTCATCCGGAGAATTCAAGGAACAAAAACAAGAAGGTTGTGTAAAATACGGATTGAGTTTCCCCTAAAATTTGTCTGGATTGTAAGAGAAAATGGGTCATTAAGGAGTTCGATGGCCATAGAGTCATCACGGATCAAACGCATGAGAAGCAAAAAAAAAAAAAAAATAAAATAAAAAAAAAGTCATCAGTTTTTGCCCCCCCCCCCAGCAAAGACCTGAATTGACGCCACTACTGTAAAGCCCCCCCCCCCCCTTATAGAAGAATTTCTAGTCCCGCATCTGTTTACACCCTCGGAAGGAAGAAAGGGCGATAGTGATGATGTTTGCAAGCCCTAATTTTCCAACAACAGTTTCTGTTGTCAACGGAAGGCATTACTGTGTTGGATAAAAACATTATTGTTATTATGACGAAAGTTCATCGCCGGGACAAATAATCACGAAAACAAACAACAACATATTTGGATCGTTGGACACGAGCTCAATCAAACCACGCAACCTTGGTGTGCTGATAAATAACGATAAGTTTC
Source organism: Trialeurodes vaporariorum (assembly GCA_011764245.1). NCBI lineage: Eukaryota > Metazoa > Arthropoda > Insecta > Hemiptera > Aleyrodidae > Trialeurodes > Trialeurodes vaporariorum. Next base: position 42,351,708 of record VMOF01000002.1, read on the forward strand.
AATTTTTAAAAGTTCTACGTTTGTCAGCTGAAACTTGTTGGATATTATCACCACTGTTATTTTTTCCCCTATTTTCGGCGACTTCAGTGATTATGCGTAGAAAAAAAAAATAATAAAAAGGAATTGAGTGATCTAATTCCAAGGCGAAATTAATATAAAATTTCCTACTTTTTAATGACGTAAACAATAAGTTAAGTTGTACTGAGATTTTATCAATGAAAATAAAAAACGAGTTAATTTCCACGGAAATGATATCTACTGAAAGGACTAGTTTGCGTTTGAATGTCTATTCATTAATGAAAAGGGGAAAGAGAAACTGCTGATTGTTTCAACATTTTCATTCAATAAAACCCATCGCGATAAAATGTTTCATAAAAATCTCGACAAAGAAATGCCGATTTTAATAACCAAGTTGCGGCGTTGAACACTTTTGATGCACATATATATTCAGAGGCGCCGTGTGATAATTGGCAACGTCGTAATTCGTCCATTTAAACCCTTGATAAAAAGCCGAACTACACGAGGAATGCACAGAGCGCACTCCCTCGAATCGATATTTTAAATGTGCTTAAATGGTCGAAGCTTCCTGGAAATGCATTAAAATTGGTAACTTTAGAATAGGCTGTTTCAGTTTAGCGATGTATCTTATCGACTGCCATTTGGGGAGCTCTGATTCCAAATAAACTCTATGGTTCACGGTAATTAACCCGTTAGCGTATCTTTGAACGGAAATTTCGCCTATTAAAACAAGAAATTAATCTGAAATTTTTGCGATTATGAATTCTATACGTCCTCGGAAATGCTTATTAATGCCTGGTTCCGCGACTATAACTGCTGAAATCAACAAGATATTACGGATTAAAGATTTTTCCTTAACGACATAGTGTGTCCGGCCGTTATGAACGTAAAACCAGGTTTTCTCAACATAAGATACCCCTTTCTCACTTCTGTCGCGCAGCTTCCATGTATTTTGACCCCCTGATTTCAAATTCGGCCTTAGTTTTTACTTAAAGCTCATAATTTTTCCAGACTTTCGAGTTTTTTGCAATGAAGACGTAATTTCGAATTTACGTGAAATCTAGGCCAGTTTAATGAAAACTGAAAAGCATTTTTCAAATCAGCGTCTCAAAATACAAAAGATGGCGATGATGAAGTGAAATTGCAGGCGTAGAATTATTCTAAAACACTAAAAATTAGTAAAATTAACACTGATGGATGGTGATTGTCGCGGACAAATTATGTCGTTTTTGACGCTAACTTCAGATTAAATTATGTATTTGGCGATTAGAATCTTCCAAATTCCCGTCAATGCCACAACAACAACAATAACATTTGGTTAAATCTAACCTCCAAATTCGTATTATAATCAAATCACGACCAGGTTAACGAGATGAATCAATGTTCGTTCGCTCAAATTAAGTGGGTAGTTAAATATTCCTACAGAACGGTGCTGATTTTGCATACACAATTATTTGAAGGCGCTACATTATCAACACAATTTTAACTATTTGAAGCCGCAATTATTGTGAATCAAAAATTGAGATTGTATGCGGCAGATATAGAAACGAATATACTCGGTTGTGGTATTGAAAGGGTTAACCAGTGGCGTAGCGTGCAATTTGGCAACGTTGTACTCGGTCCATTTAAACCCACGAAAAAGATCGAAGTATTGGGTGTTCGATGAACACCTTTGCATTTGACCTTTTACATGGATTTAAATGGACAAAATACAACGTTGCCAAATTGCACGCTACGCCACTGGGGTTAACCTGTAATATCTTGTTGACTTCGGCAACTCTAGTTGTGGAACCAGGCATAAATAAGCATTCTCGAGGACGTGGGATTCATAATCACAGAAATGTTTCATTAATTTCTTGATTCAAGAGCCAACATTTTTGGTAAAAAATCTGCTAATGAGGAAATTACGGTGAATCAGAGTTTGTTTGGAGCCTACGGTCCCCGAAAAAACAGTCTATTAGCACAGACGCGTCCGTATGTGTTTACTGCAGTCGGTGCATTAAATAATGTAAGTTGACTCCTTAGATTTCGGCTAAGGTAGGCGGTAGGCAACCAGCAATACTAAATTCACTACGATAATTATTGCAAGTTGCCTATCTGAATCAAAATCTAAGGAATCGGCGGACATGAGGAACAGTCTTATTCACGTAATAGTCCGGAAACGGCTATCGAATCGCAGAAACAGCGGTTTGATACATCAAAATTAATTTCGAGACATCGATGTTTTTGCTTGAGCGAAGAAAATAAGGTAGAACAAAACGAAAGTAGGTAACTCCGAATAAGCCTATTATAGCAAAGTCCATCTCATATCGGTCTCGTATATCGACCCGGAATGATTCGATCGCCAAGTCTTATAGAGATCCTATACAAGATATTATTTACATTAAAATTGTTGACACCGTCTATGTAGTTTTGGAATGAAAGTATGGGACAAATCAAAATTAGAATCACTGCAAGCTAATTTTCGCTTAGTACTTTTTCTTAAATATTTTGACACTGGCGGATCCAGGAAATTACCCTTCTCTCTCTTTCCTCATTAGAACGCGTATGATAGAAAAGGACAGATTAGGGGCAGTCACGTGATTTTCACCCCCTATTCTATCCATTTCTGACGCATGCGTTCTAATGGGAAAAGGGAGAGAAGGACAATATCTTGGATCCGCTGGTGCATTTTGAACGATTTTTAGATTAATAAGTTTTAGGTTTTGCAAATTTTCATTAATTAAGTTCCAAACTTCCAATCGAGTTTACTCAGACTCTAGTTGTTTAATATGACTGATTAAAGCTCAGTGGCGTAGACAAGGATTCTGGGCCCCCCGCTAATTATTCTTAGGGGCCCCTCTATTGTCACTACAAGATAGGGGGTTCAGCCCCCCCCCCCCCGTCGCAGGACCTGAGCTCTGGGGTGTTTCGACAAAAAAATTTGTAGATTAGATTTTCTCAAACGTAACTTCAGGCAATATTCATCTAAAAATTCTCACACAATTCATGTTTCTAGTTATCGTTTTTATTTCCTTCCTTCTTCTTTTTTTCCTATCAAAGAACTTAAAACTTGCGACTTTTTTTTATGGAAAAGTATTTCTGTAAGAAAACGCTTATGCAGTGTTGGAAAACGGAAGTTGGAATAGGATAGGAATGAGAAGGAAAAAATATGAACTGATTTGAAAGTCGGTAAAACGATTGAGAGTAATTGCGCGCATTTATTCTTTATTCTTTCACATTTTTTCCCAATGTTCTGAGCACAAGTTGCAGACAGGGATCTCTTAAAGCACAATCCATGCTTTATCCTCTTTCAAACGCATTATTGAAAAATACCCAGGGTCCCATAGCAGCCGTCGCGGAGGACTCTTAAATACTCTGATATTTACTTTAGAATATACTTACAAAAAACGAAGGAGGAATGCTATTTCAATAATGAAAAAACTTTCCTTTCTTTATTTTGTCAAGTTTTTCCTTTCATCGCCCTGGTAAAAATGTTCCATGAACTCTGTTCCAATTTTCCATGTGGACATGGAAATCGCCTTGATTTCAATGTAAATTAGGTTGATTGCCGTGTGAATTTACACAGAAATCACAGTGATTTCCATGTCCACATGGAAAATTGGAACAGAGTTCATGGAACATTTTTAGTAGGGCGGACCCGGGGCCCCAACATCGTCGGTCTTCAGGGGCCCTCAGAGCCTGGGGGCCCTCCCGCTTGGCGGGGTCCACGGGGGCCTTATCTCCGCCACTGTTAAAGCTGTAACTTCCTCATTTAATTTATTTTTAATTTTTTCCAACTCAATATTTTTTTCACAATAACATTGAGTCATTAGATCATAACATATCTAGTTTGGCAACGTCCCGATAATTCTAAACGTCGATTGTGCCGGTCATATTTTGCCGGGGTTTTTGAATATTTGCGATATAGTCAGAAAATGTAATCTCTAATCCGCGGCATCAATTGCAAAAAGGCACGGACACCGCATCGCCGGCGCGGGCGTTGCGTCGCGTCGCCGCGCCGATAGAGAGTAACCGTTGTCAGATATGATCAGAAAATCATCAGATTTACCGTTGGAGTCGACAGAAAGTATGTTGATTATTTGGCCCAATCTGGCAACCATGATCGGGAAGAGATCGCGGAATCGGGAGGATAAGAGAGAAGACGTTTAGACTCAATTATCATTGACTTGAGCTTGAAGCGACGTTGCCAACAAGGCCAGCAGGATCGACGCAGCTGCAGTAGCTCCCGGTCCAATTTCGAATGACTCTCAGATGCAAAATAAATTAAAAAACAAATAAATGAATGACTGCAGTGGCGGCGATAGTACCTCTGCAGACCCCACGGCGCGGCGCAAGGGCGGTCCTCCAAAACTAACTGTAGAGAGGAACAAAGTAAAAAAAAAAAAAAAAAACTGCAGGGAATACCCTACAAACACTTTCTCTGAATTTAATCTCCCCAAGATCCCCCTTTCATATACTGGGGGAGACTCCCAGACCCCCTTCAACATACTGGGGGAGACCCCCAGACCCCCCTTTGACATTCTGGGGGTTACCTCCAGACCCCTTTTTGATATTTTTATCCGGATCCGAGGATCCATTTTTGAAAGATTTAAATGTTTCCTTTTTTGTGACCCATTTTTCCGTTGATTTTAATAGAAACCATTTTTCATCCATAACCAACCTAAACATTAAAATTTCAAAATAACAAACAAAAATCTCTCAGGGGGATATTGAAAGCAACATCTATGAAAAATTTGGATGCCAATGGATCAATGGTTCAAATTTATGCTGGGTTTCACGTTTTATGGCTACGGACTGACAGTCAGACGCCCCAGAAAGTTTGTGCATTTACACCTCCAAACTACTGCTACACTACTACGCTAATAATGGGAGATTCCTGACTACAATAATCGTGTCACTCAATTAAGAAGTAGCCAATAAGAGACGACTTTCCTTTAGCACCAGTGTCACCAGGTGTCACGGTGTCATTGATCGGCTGTGAATCTTCCTTCCCAGCATAGAATGAGTAAGGAAATCAAATGGGTATCTAATCTCCCATCATTAGTGCCCAACACCACCATTTCGTCGCGCATTTGACAGGATTTTGTAAGTTTAGGAGTGTATTTCTTAAGATTTTAGTGTTTTCCAGTTTATTTAGATATTTTTTGAGGTTTTTACCTCAGAATCAACCCTGCTTAAATCGCATGTAGCAGAAGTATGCAACAGCCCCATTGATGAATAAATAAATAAAAAAATAAAAATAAAAGACATCGGAGGAGCAATAATCTCACCGATAACCCCTTCACTTAACTTTCATAGAAAACCCACTCTCGGTGTACTAACCAATCAAAGCAAACTGGATCCACAATCAGTTTCAAGAATTGTTGAAACTGGGAATACAACCTCTCTAGAATTACATAGCTATGAGCACAAAATTAGAACAGACATCTAGGGCGGATCTTAGACGGTTTTAGATGCAAGGTCGTAACCTGGGTGAGAGAGGAGACGAATAAAAAAAATAATCTAATTGGTATATCCATTGCAGAATGCAGAGTACCTCATACATGTGCCATGTATCAGACCCCTACCTCTAAACTATTACCCCCTCTTTTTTGGAATCATACTCACGACCAGTGACGGGTCTGGGGGGATGCGGCACGTGACCCTCTTCCCCCTCCCAACAGCAGCCTCAAATTTTGCCTTTTTTCGACGGAAAATAGCCCAAAATTTCTTCCTGTAACCCTTCCAATTTAAAAACTCACAGGTGTGCCCCCCCCCAATTTTTTGGGATCCGCCACTGCACACCACCCTGATTAGACGCTGATTGTGAGAGGTCATAAACCTTTAATATGATACTATACAATCAGAATGGAAACTTTGGCTCGTTTTGGAGCAAACAGGCGGTGGGGGGAGGAGGGGGCTGATACATCGCGTTCAATTAGTATTCTTAAGTAAAGCTCCATTATTTTTCAGTAGGTTCTCATAAATTTACTGTATTAACGGCCACAAGGCAGAGGCACCGTAATTTCTCGAATGTAAGTTTATGAGAGTTGCCGTGTGATTGGTAGATTTCTCAAATAAAAATACTAAAAATTAGTGCCGTCCACAAAGGACAAACCTTCTTTTCAATAATCTTACACAGACAGTTGAATTTTTGTTCAACTCTTTTTCCCTTGGTTTTTTTTTCTCTCTCTTCTCCATTCCAAGGTTTTTACTTTTTTTTCGACTTCCAAATTACCATTGTCTTCCCTCCGTTTTCCTTACAATATCCAACTGCTCATGAAGCAATGACCGAGTCAAAATCTTCTACTTACGCAACCTAGTTACGCAACAGTTACATAAAAAAAATTAAAAATGATTCAGTCGAGAGTATATACTCAATCTCTACCTATCTCGCCACAGAACTCAAAAATCGATACAATTTCAGGGTCTCGCATTTTTCCGAGTTTCCCATGTCACTTTGAAGCCCCCAAATTTTACTTCTGCGGTCTTTTTTTACCCGGTTCTTTTTTCAGTTCGCAGTATTTTACCTAGCGTGTTACAGACGACTGTGGACGAGAAAATAAAAAGGTTTTTTTTGGGGGGGGGGGGGGTGTTCGGCGCAATTTTTCGAGAAAATTGATTTCAAACACATAAAGACATAAAAATAGTAAAAATCGGCCACACAGGTCCACAAACCGCCCCGTGAGTGTACAGATAGCGCGATTAAATCGCTCACGCAGTGACTCGCACCGTTCGCCAAACTCTATCAGGTTCTGTAAGAATGACCGGAGAATCTTTCTGTATGATTCTAATCGAGGATAAATGAATCTAACGCTGCTGAGCGGTAAATAACAAGACTACTTACAAGGAACTAAGGAGTAATATATTGAAGTTATAAAAACTATGTACATAAGAAATATAGGTTAAACAATCGACGTTATTATGGTAAAACTAAGGGAAAAAGACAGGAATGCGTCGTAAAAACGAGATAAACTCTACAGTCTACACAAGTGAGATTCGCTAAGACATACTACTTTTCTTTCTTTCTTTTCTTTCGTATTGAGCTAATTGTAAGCTCAGCTGGGCATTCCTTGAATATCGGCCTCACCAACGACTGCGAACATAAAAAAAAAGACGGATCTTTCATAGGTATATCCCTGACTTTTTTCTGAGCAGCAGCCCTGAATCCCGAATCAATGGGAAAATGAATTATTCCGGGACAAATTGAGAAACTAGGCGCTTTATTTTCGTAGTTGATCGACTGGATAAGGCAACCGTGGCTCCAGTACTCTAGTTCGATTGTAGAGGTCGTCCGCGCCGTCATTATACGTTGTGCGACTTGTCGTATTCACCGCTGAGAACCCCCTTCCCTCCCCTTCACCGAACCTCCAACACATCTTCCCCCCTCCCCCTCCACGGCCTATCCCGATAGTTCATTGACGAAGATTTCCGCCGTGCTAGCGACACTGCACCGGTGGTGGATCCTGTATCGCGACTTTCGAAGCGAATTTTATTATCAGGTTCGGGTCCAGATTTGACGCTCGGAACTTTTCGGGGGAGTCACCAAACATTTCCAGCGAATCAGGAGCGTTGTTTATTGTTGTCTCGCACCGTTGAGTTACTCTTTTCGACCCAATCTTGCGGAACAGGTACAAATTCTAAGGATCGAGTACAGCATCAGTGTCATCCATCAGTGCCGAACAAACAGATCGGGTGAGATATAAAAAAATTCCCATCAATAACCGTTGGTTTGCGAGAATCTTCACCGAACCTCATGATAAAATGCGTTGTTTGTACCCCGCACGCGAAAGCAGGGTTCAAATGCGCCTGATGAGTGCTGGTTACCAACAACTCCGGCCGTGGTGTCGAAAAGCTAATTTTATTTTGTAGTTCGCTGTTTGCACCGATGGATGACACCGATGCGCAGTACTCGAATCTCGGAATCTAAACCCGTTCCGCAAGGAGGGGGGGGGGAGGCGGCGAAAAGTGTAACTCAACGGTGAGAGAAAACGATAAAAAAAACGCTCCTGATTGGCTAGAAATGGTTTTGTTGACCTCGGTGGTCGCTCTCCTCCGAAAAGCTCCGAGCCTCAAATCTTCAAATAAAATTAGCTTGAGAATGCATGCCATCACTCATAAGATCATTCGTGGAAATAAGCTTTTTGAGTGCCCCTTTATTCGACAAAAACACGAAATCCTGTTCTATAAGTGACCTCCAATAACAGGCAAACAGTTTCGTTGCACTGCAATCCTGGCAATTTTTCTTGATCCCAAAAGTAGAACCATTATAGGATATATAAAAATTCAAGAGGTAACAGGAGGGCCGCACGGTGGATCGAGTCAATGGGGAGCATCGGACATTTGGCTGTGTGACTCTTAAATATCGCGATAACCAGTAAAAGACACATGAAACCCACTCAATTTTTCACGAAGATTTCGATTTTCTTACTTGCATTAGCCTAAAATTATTACCGTCCCTATAAATGTCTCATTTTCAATCCAAGAAGAGGTTAATAAAACTACTATTTTCTGCGATTTTTTGCGAGTGAACAAAAGATTAAATATGTTGTAGTTTGAGCAACTGTTGTTGCCTGAGGCTTACTATTAGTTTGTAAACACGTTTCAGATTACATGAAGGACATACATGGGTTCAAATAATTGTGGGGGAGGGGGGGAGACAATCCTAAGATAAATGCTAGTGAAGACAAATAAACAAGTTTCTTCCTATAATATCACTGAATTCGTTGGTCAGAATTTCCTAAGCATATACTCAAATTTTACACTGCTTACATACGAATACTTACAACCTAACCTAACCTAACCTAACCTTAAAAAAAAAATGGGGGATACAAATGGGGGGAAAAAACAACAAACCAAAAATGGCAATATTCATGCGGGCTTTGAGTGATCATGAAAATGTTTTGTATCCATGATACACGAGGTATAATCACGATCGCCACTCATTCGAACATCGATTCTCACTGCATTTTATATCGAATGATCAAAAAGTTCAACCCAAGCTCTGCCGAAAATTCACGGAAAATCACGAAAGTGTTTCGTGACATTTCGTGAATTTTTCAATACCTGTAGCGTGGCATTCGGGTGTTAAGGTGCATCATCTGCCTCTTTACTTTCCATGGTAATTTAAATTGAAATAATTGCTTACCAACTAAAGTAGTAACAATCATCAAGATATTACCATTCATTCTTGCGATTTTTTTTTTTTTTTTTCATCATCAATAACATTTACTTTAAAACGCATTTAGATGAGTCAATATGGCAACAGCGCATAGTGAGTTGAAAATTGTCGTACTGTCATATACAGAGAAGAATAGTGACTTCAATCAAATTTTTGCCAAAAGAGTAATTTCCATTTTCCATGCGGGTAAATGAATTTATGAAGAGGGCTATAAGACTTGAACACCCCCCCCCTCCCCACCCGACCACTCATTACTAATGGTTACAACCCCCATTTATTAACTTTAAAGAAAAGCTTTTCCAACCACCATCACCTATAGAAAGAAAACTGCTCACCAAAACGCATCTGTCATCAAACCATACCACCAGTCTAGGGTGATTAGTATTTTCACGAAAATGGCCATTCAAAAATTTCCATGTTTAGCCCTCTAACTTCCGGATCCGCAAACTTCCGCAAGATGTTTGACAAGATATGAGTTCCAGGGGGTGTTAGGAGTCAGGAGATGTGTCGCTCCATTGCAAGTTCGCGCGAGTTTTATACTAAAACCTCAGTTATTCCTGAAAAAAGGGCTTTTTTCAAGGTTCTCCATTAATGCTCTCTACTGAGTCCAAAATTGCACTTAAAAAAAGGATAATAAGCTTTTCTTTGAAGCTAAAGTGACCTTCAATCAGCTCCAAGTGTAATGATTGCAAACACGAATCAATTATCTATAGTATTTTGCATTTGAAGTCGCGGAAGTAGAGGTCAGATTTTCGTAAAATTGAATCTTCCTCAAAAATACAAACTTTGAAGTACCACCACTGCCAGAAAAAGTGCCTTAAATTTAATTGTGCACACATTTTCGGGACCCCTGAAGGCCCTAGAATAAGATTCTTTTGTCAGAAGTTGAATTTTCAAACCTCCATTTTTGCCCAAATGTCCGGTGCTTAGCATTGACTCGATCCAACGTGGGCCGGGGTGAACTAGCGTCATCTCGGCCGCTTGCAGTGGATATTCTCCGGAGATTTCAGCCGACGGGCACTTTGTCTATCTCAAATCGCTTCCTGGCCATATTGCTTCCTGTTTGTCTGTATCACCTCGCCCACGTCTTAACCCTTTCTCGCAGTGACGTCGCCTGCAACTTAGCAATATCGTAGTTTTTTGTGCATTTAAACACAAGAAAAATATCGAAATATTGGCGGCGTATCACAGTGCACTTCCTCAAATCGATACTTTGCATGAGTTTCAATGGACGAAAATACGCGTTACCAGATTGCATGCAACGCCACTGCTTTCGATACCACGCCTGAGTAAATTAAAATTCGTAATCAGCCTCATGCAATTGAATTTTTTTAAATTACAGAGCTACCCTTGATGGTTAACATTTTGCTAAATAGTGTTTCGGCGAGCTCCTTCAGTTGAATGGTTAGGTAAAATCAAAACCGCGGAGTAGGAATACTTAACTATCTACTAAAGTTTAGCGCTTGTTAGTCTCTTGCGGTCAACCGACATCTGATTGGTCAATTTTGAATTTCCCGCTTCTCACTGAAACAGGCGAGCGGGAAATTTAAAATCCGGGAATCTGATCGACTTGGATGCTCTTTATAAACGTCAAACAGACATCTGGTTGGTCAATTTTGAATTTCCCGCTTCTCATACTGAAACAGGTGAGCGGAAGATTTAAAATCTGGGAATCTGATCTTCCGGCGGTATTGAAAGGGTTATTAACATATATATGCCCATTGGGTCATTAACAACCCACTTAAAATGGTTTTTATGGAACCAAATTACAGTAAATTTAGGCCAATTTAAATAAAAAAAACAATGTTGTGACCATTCAGCATGCACCTAATACCTTAGCTGGACCAGAAAATTTCACAAATTTTAAATTTAAAATTTTTTTAACTCAAAGGTGGTGTTTTTTTGGAAAAACACCAAAAAGCACCCAACATGTTCAAAAAAAGTTGGGCATATATGGGTTAAAGCAAACTTACCGTACAAAATATCCCCGGGCCCCCTGGGAGGCAAAAACGTTCAATTTCAGTCAACGTGTAGTCCATGTTAGATGTTGCTCCCATAATGTAATTCTGTTAAATCCCCGAAAAAAAAAAAAAAAAAAAAAAATCGGCGCAATCGGCTAATGCGTGGTCTCTAATATTATTATTGTCTCTATTTCCGGGTTCGCCTCTGGATGGCATTATGAATTGTATAATAGAACAATACCCATTTAGTGAGTTATTCGCCTTGTTTCCCTAAAGATAATACAGTAATGATGATGAATACATTAATAACCATTACTGTGGAAAATCAGTGGTATTAAGCTCAATTTTCACCTAATCTGTATTTTTAAGTTAGGTCGCTTCTGTAGTAAGGCGCAACACAAAAAATTACATTAATAGCTTCCAAATACGACCAAATTTTTTTTTGTCATCAAAGTGATTTAATAATAGTACGTCATCGGTTAACAGATTTTCTTCGATTTTCACAAAGATTCTTACGTTCATAAATATAAATCCACGCGAAATGCCGCTGCATGAAAATTGCAGCGACTTTATTGGGAATGAGAGCGACAAACGTTGCATAATCGAACACTGCAAGAGCTTCTCACGGCTGTTGGATTCGTTGCGTCAGTAACAGCCCCAGGCGTGGTGTCCCATTTGTGTTTATAAACAAAGGTGTAGATAGCCAACGTCTATTTGAATAGGCTTGAAGGAGTTGATTATTTTTACTAACTTGGACGAAAAAGTTAGACGCGCGAATCGCTTGTCATTGCAATTAACAGATATTATTAGTAAAAGTTCGTCCATTCATAATTATGAAGCACCCAGAAAGGTTTTCAGAGAGGGCTCAATTCAATTTTCTCATTATTTATACCATGATGCTCTTTGTTTTGTTTCTGTGTTTTTTTTTTTCTCTTTTTCCTTTCCAATTTTTAAGAACTGGTACCTACAGAACGAGAACCAGGGAGCTGATTCTGCTCTTTTGGACGAGATAGCGGGAATCGACCATTCCCATTGGTTTAAACGGCGTCACGTGACAGATTTCGAGTCATTCGAGGCACGAGGAGTCGTTCGGTCTGAAATAAACGACTCGAACGACAACAAAATTCTCACGTGACGCTGTTTAAACCAATGAGAATGAAAAATTCCTGCTATCTCGTCTCGTCCAAAAGAGCAGAATCAGCCCCCAGGGAGAGGGATTTTACTTCTGCCCCCTCTCCTTAAAGATTTACCCGTTCAAACCTGCAGGCTGACTTTGTTCTTTTGGACAATACGATCAGAGGAGATAGCGGGAATCGTGTCATCCCATTGGTTTAAACGGCGTCCCGTGCATGACCATGAATGTAAACATGCCTCAGAGTCGTTGGTCTAAAAAGAACGACTCCGAGTCGTGCTCATATAGTCACGAACTAGTCCGTTTAAACTAATGGGATTGATCGTAACCCGCTATCTCGTCTCGTCTCGTCCAAAAGAGCGGAATCAGTCTACTGGGGTCCAGTTTTTGAATGAGTTCACGGGAACGAAATTGCGGTACAACTAAACAAACGCATAAAAGAGATGTTGGTGTCTGCCAGAGATTATGGTAAACGCAAAAAAGTTATAGTAAGAGGTGACTAATTTATTAATCTTTATTTGAATCACTATTTACAATATCAGCCATTTGATTTAGGTATGACTAATAGAGTTGATCTGCCTAAAGGGGTGTCTCCACCTACGAATTAAAAAGCGCGAATAAACTGTTTGAGCCAATGAGCTATCTTGAAGTCGATTGGTCGAGTCTGATGTATCGACAACAAAGAACTAAAGAAGCCCATTGGCCCAAGCAGTCAATTCGCGCTTTTAAATTCGCAGGTGGAGAGACCCCTTAATACCTGTTGAGGTTGACCATTCACTGGTCAAGTTTAACATACCTTTTGGCAGGCGTCAAAATCACTTGTGAACGTGATTAATTATGTCGTGCTTTTTTCCATAGTTAGAGATCCACTGATTAGAAAAAAAAAGCACGAAAGAACGCGTCTATTTTAGAAGTTCGCTGTTAGTAAAAGTGGTTCTGCCAGAAAAGTGACAGTGGTATTAGAAAATACTGAAATCAACTCCGCAAAAAGGCAATGCCTTTCCGTTTCTAGCTTAGTAAATGTTGAAATGGGGGTATCCCATTTTTTTTTTTATTATGCTGGCAACTAAAATGTGAGAAGAAAATTACAAATTTCATAGGAATACTTTTAGTATCCAAGTGCGCAAGTTTCAATTACGATCCCGCTTTTTCAAATATTTTCCTATCATTTCGACAGAATGGATTTCCAAACTAGATGGCCATTAATCGCTGTTTCATTTTGGAAAAAGCAAAAGTTCGCATACGAGTTCTGTGTAAATTTGTTCATATCTAAAGTCATGGATGTATGTCCAGAGACAGAAAAGCTTTCAGATGGGCTTTAATTCAAACCAGTTGGTTGCTACATACTTGCGACCGAGTTATCAATAAAAAAATTCTTCAAGATTTTGTGCTTTGTCACTATGATGCATGCGCACCCATGATGATAGTTCTTTTGAAATAATTTGATAAAGGAGCTTGCGCATTCGTACAAGTCTAGATATGCGTGCATGCTCTACAAAAGTTACGTTGCTTTGTTGCGTCTAGGCGTAGAGTCGGTAGAAACACTGTGTATTATCTACATTTTCTGATTTTTTTTTTTTTTTTTTTTGTTTGTTTTTTTGAGAAAAAAAATATATTTTTGAGTGGCTATCGGAAAACCATAGACCATGGTGATGTAATCGAATTGTGTGCGAGTTTTTTGGACTCTGCGTCGGAGACCACGATTTGCATGCGTGTGGGCGTATGTAGATTGAACTATGACTTTCAAAAGAAAGTACCCTGGTCGAAATTATATATACTGTGATATTAGCTACATCGGGAATTTGACTAACAATGAGAAGAAAACGCATTGATGACAATCAACGACTCTCATTGAAAAGATCCTGGTTAAATGGAAACAATACAATAACGATGTCCTAGAGATTGGCGAAGAAAATTCCCAGTTCGGATAGGACACAGCGCAGCGCTCCGATTGCATCGGTTACGTCTTTAATGGAAATACATCATTTACTTATATACGGAATTACGTAAATACGGAATGACGCGACTTTTGCTGGTTTTGAAAGAACGAAATGCTCGAATAATCCCGAATAAACCAATTAACGATTCTAGATACCAAACAAGCATCATCGGCGGATTGAGGAATTCGTCTTCCTTCCTCTTCGCCCATTTGAACGCGTGTGTTAGAAAAGGATAGAGGAGGGGGTGAAAGACACGTGACTCCTTACTCAATTATCTGTCATTTTCTAACACACATATTTAAATGGGTGAAGAGAGAGAGAGAGAGAGAGAGAGAGAGAGAGAGAGAGAGAGAGAGAGAGGAGAGAGAGAGGGAGAGAGAGAGAGGGAGAGAGAGAGAGAGAGAGGAGAGAGAGAGAGGGAGAGAGAGGGAGAGAGAGAGAGGGAGAGAGGGAGAGGGAAAGAGAGAGAGAGAGAGTGAGAGAGAGAGAGAGAGAGAGAGAGAGAGAGAGAGAGATAGAGAGAGAGAGAGAGAGAGAGAGAGAGAAAGACGAACTGCTAGATTCACCAGTTACAAGCAGTAATGAACAGAATTGACTTTAACAGAAATGAGAAACATGTCTTTCGACTGTACGGCGCTCTAGGGTCTGAGATCGGAATAAGTGAGTGGCCAAATCAGTGAAAAAGAGACATCAAAAATTATCGTTTTCAACTTTTCAAACTTGACGTAAAACTTTCCAGTGACGTTTCTAGTTTTAAATTACTTGTTGAAAGTGTTCTCTGTAGTTTAAATTGGTCTCGAAAGTTTATAAATGACAGATTGATGAGACATTTACTCTCTGATTTTTGGCTGATTTTTGACGATCTCCATCGAAAACAAAGTGGCATAAAGCCAGTAAAAGAAGTCTTCAAAAATCACCGTTTTTACCTTATAAGCTTCATTTAAAACTTATCAGGAACATGTCTAGGGTTACCTAACTTTCATAAAAGTGTCTGTGATGAAAATTGGTCTTAAAAAGTTTATATAAATGATGAATTGAGGAAATGATGAATTGAGTTTCTAATTTTTGGTCAGTTTCAGACGATTTCGGATCAAAGTGCGGTGGTCATCGATGGTAATTAAGTCGATTTTGTTGAGATCTGGCAACTAAAACCGACCCTTGAATCAATCCATTATTCAGACCACCTTTTCACAACGTTGTGATTCTTCGAACTATCTACCTGAAAATTCCCCGCTTTGTCGAAGGAAAATAAGCTCGGATACAACGAAAATCTGACAATACGGCTCCCTAATCGACTTCCGAATTTCAACCAGTTGCCTCTGGTATCCCGAACCCCAGGTTGTGCGTCGAGGTGCCGAGTCTTAATTGCTTATCCATGTTAGTCTACAGTTTTTCAAGGGCGAGATAACTCCACTAGTTGATCCAAGATATTATCTTTCTCTCTCTTCTCCCATTAGAATGCAAGAGTTAGAAAAGGATAGAAGAGGGGGCGAAAATCACGTGACTTCCCCTAATTTGATCTTTTCTATCATACGCGTTTTAATGGGAGAAGAGAGAGAAGGACAGATTCCTGGATCCGCCAGTGGATATTTCTGAGAACAAGAGGAGGGAGGATGTCTAAATTTTTGTGGACCTTTAAAAACGGTGACGCAATGGGTTTGTTGCACACTTCGGCTAGAGCGTTTTAAAGTATCAATTCGTATGTAAAAAGCGGTAAAAATAACAATGACAGCATCAGAAAACACCAAAATTCATTAATAAACTCACAAATTGCGAAAAACGCTAGACACTATCCACCCCCGTATCTTTCCACCACGTGCACGATATTTCGCGAAATTAGCGCGGCACATTCAAATAATCACGGCCGTCTTTCATCACAGCTGACTTCATAAACATAAATAAACAGTAAACACTGACGGCGTCTGTTTGAATTCTTACGTCTCAATATCCTCAATTCCTCACAAAAGATTAAGAAATGTGCGGAAACCGACATATGTGTCGAAAACTTATCAAAATGAAACAATAACACACAGGAGTTCCAAAGATGATTCCAACTTCAATCATCATCTTTGGAACTCCTATGTGTTATTGTTTTATTTTGATAAGTTTTCGACACACATGTCGGTTTCCGTACCTTTTTTAACCTTTTGTGAGGAATTGAGGATATTAAGACATAAGAATTCAAACAGACACTGTCCGCGTGTTTACTGTTTATTTGTTTATGAAGTCAGCTGTGATGACAGTCAGCCGTGATTATTTGAATGTGCCGCGCTAATTTCGCGAAATATCGTGCACGTGGTGGAAAGATACGGGGGTGGATAGTGTCTAGCGTTTTTCGCAATTTGTGAGTTTATTAATGAATTTTGGTGTTTTCTGATGCTTCCATTGTCATTTTTACCGCTTTTTACATAAGAATTGATACTTTGAAACGCTCTATAGCCGAAGTGTGCAACAGACCCATTACATCAGGAAATATTTCAGATTTCATTCAAGGATGCAGGTGTCTGGTGCAAGAGGGCATCAAGAATATCAAGAAGCCCCGAAACATTTTTGGAAGACAATCTTAACCCCTTCATTCCTTTCAATACCACGCCCGAGTCATTTTTGTTTTTGTTTTACTCAATTTCTCATTAACAGTGAAAGCTACTCCAAATTGTGAAACTTAGAAAAATAATGTTCCACAAAGACCGCCTTTAATTACTGGGATAGGCGAAATGCGCATGAGCACAACGAAGTAGAGATATTTAGCCACTCACTCGATCTCTCTTTAACAGTAAAAGCTGAGTAGGTACCTACTTGAAATAGTTAAAATTTGCAAAATAATGTTTCACAGAGCGCCTTTAATGGGGCTCTTGCAAACTTTTGCTGTGGGCAAATAAATAGTCCATTCTGATATTAAAACCAGCGAAAATCACGAAAATCACAACGGGAAAGTCTAACATTTAGTAATTAACTTACATAACTGCTATAACGGCAAGTTTGTAAAGGCGGCTCAACGCAGGTATCGTGGGAGATTCCTGTCTATTATGTCACTTTCTCTACAGAACCACAGATATGTCTCAAATTAGATAAGAATCTCCCATGATACCTGCGTCTCTCCGCCATTAAGCTCGATTCTGATAGTGAATATCGTGATTTTTTAGTGTACTCACCGTCATTTTTACAGGTTTTTATACAAAAATCAACACTTCGAGTTCGATCCCTTGAGGCAAAAGTTTGCAAGAGCCCCATTACCGGAATAGGCAAAATAAACACCATGGAGTAAGAATATTATAATACCCACCCGATCTCTCTTTAACAGTAAAAGATACTCCAAACCAAACCGTCAACACTTGGAAAATAATGTCTCATCGAGCGCCTTCAATTGCCGGGATAGGCAAAATGAACACAAGAGAGTACGAATATTTAACTACCCACTCGATCTCTCTTTAACAGTAGAAGCTACTCCAAACCGCCAACACTTGAAAAATAATGTCTCATCGAGCGCCTTCAATTACTGGGATAGGCAAAATGAACACAACAGAGTACGAATACTTAACTACCCACTCGATCTCTCTTTAACGGTAGAAGCTACTCCAAACCTAACAGTAGAAGCTACTCCAAACCTTCAACACTTGGAAAATAATGTCTCATCGAGCGCCTTCAATTACCTGGATAGGCAAAATAAACACCATTGAGTACGAATACGTATTTAACTACCCACTTTTCAGCGAGCTATAACTTTGATTTCTTTAGGCTATCTGAACCTGGTGCTGAAAGGGTTAAAGACCGTCCATCCACAATCAAAGAGAAAGCTCACACAATGAGAATATTGGTGAGGTTATAACACTCATTAATTTTAGGTCTGCGGGCTGCAGAACTTCAGCACTGAGGACACGATTGAATTCGGAACAAACTCATCAATGGAGTTAAATAAATGTCAAACTTGCTTACTGCAGTGGTGCAACCAGGATCTCTTCCATGTCTCTCATTTTCCTCTTTAATGTATTTAAGTGGAAAAGAATGGAAAGAGATGGAGCTCTATCCCTTTGTCTATCCTTATCTAACATACCTATGCACTGGGGGATCCAGGAATTTATTCTTCTCTCTCTTTCCTCATTAGAATGCATGAGTTAGAAAAGGACAGATTAGGGGCAGTCACGCGATTTTCACCCCCTCTTCTATCCTTTTCTAACTCATGCATTCTAATGGGGAAAGAGAGAGAAGGACAATGTCTTGGATCAGCTAGTGTATCTATGTGTTTCAATGGAGGAAAGAGAGAAATGGAGAATTTCTACTTCGCTCCAGGTTGACTGTGATTCTAATAATTTGAGTAGAAATGACCTTTCAAATAAATTAATATGATTCGTGACACTCAGAGAATACCGATTGCCAACGAAGTTCAACGGCGCGCTATTCGTCACAGTGTTTTGATTTACCGTCGATTTATTTTTTAAATGGTTGGCACTAGTTGTTAATTGTTCTGGTTTTTTTTTTTTTTTTTTTTTTTTTTCAGGATTAGACTGAGTTAACAGAACTTTTGTCAAGGTCGATGAACAAGGTCAGTTCGATAACGCCATAAGTCTTCGTGACCACATCGGAAAATTGCATTATTCAAATAGGGATTGTTATCCCGATTTGGTCAGGTCTCATTGCCGGCATATATACTGGTTAGAGTAAAATATTATAGCTTGGCTGGAAGGTCCTGTTTAAATGGACCTTGACCAACTCAGGAGATCAACCGCCATAACATGGTTTCCCGAGTTGGTCACAAAGACTGCAGCACTATCAGACTGACATGTTTAAATGGACCTAGACTTTTGTGAGGCTGTTTGTCTTCAACCTCACCACTGCCTCATCACTACATCACTTTGTAAGCTGATGGCGAGAGGGCATCAGAGGGCTAACTGAGCGTTAAAGAGGGAACATCAATAGTTTTTGGACAAATTGATATCTCAGCAACCAATTGAGATAAAAAAATGTGGTTTGCATCATTCTTTATCATTTTGAATGATGTATTTATTTGAGGGTTTTGGGGCGGCGCAGCAGGAGATAACTAAACTTTCGAATGGCGACGGCGACCCCTATCTTGTGATATATCGATCGAAAAAGTATGAAAATTGGACTTTTCTTCCAAATCTGAAGTCGATACCATTACTCATCTTTAAAATATTAAAACTTGAAGTTGAACCCCTAGCAACTCATGACCACTTTGGTACTGCTCGTTGCACCTTTAAATGTGCGGTTGTTCAAATATTCTTCATCAAATATGAGTAAGTATGGTGCAAACTGCGTCTTTAAACTTACTGGCGGGACTTAATAACTTAGCAAGGGTATCCAACACACAATGCAAAATATACCAGTCTAAACCAACCAAGTGGGGATATGATGTGTCAAATTAGTTATGCTCGTTACTTAACTCTGACATTCTAACTTTTGAGACAGTTACTCTGGGGAGACTTTTTCCTCATAGGGAAAAATCACAGAATCAAACTATGGTTTTCATAATAAAGGACAATTTAAGTCAACAGTCCGTCCAAATCAACTGGTATCAAAGAAAATCACTCTTTTCACTCATAAACTAGCCACTCTTTATGGAAAGACCACACACTGATATCAATCAATAGCCCATTCAAATCAACAAAGCAACAGCCAAGAGATACCAACAATACCTATTACAAAACCCTGCTATTAAATTTAATGATATTAAAATCTGACCTAAATTGTGAAGATTGAGGAGTGAGATCTGTAAGCTTAAAATGTAACAGAATTGCAATATCCAAAATATCACAGGACAAGATAATCGTAGAATAGAATGTTTCACCCTACAGAACATATTAATTCCTTTCATTTTAAAGCTTGCAGAATTTAGAGGAGAGAAGACTAAGGCAGCAATTCAGAATTATGTTGACGAAAATTTCTTTTGACTTGAGCCGACCGAAAATTAAAGGAAAGGCAAAATGAAAACTACACAGCCTCATGAAGAATGAGATATTTCACCGTTAATCTTCAACTCTTTCATTATGGTAAGAGAGCACTAACAAGCCATTCGCAATAGAACTTCTGAGAATTTTTTAGCAGCGTCAACCTCTCACGATTTGAGTCAATCTTCAAATGTTCCATTTTCCACTTAGAAACACACCTTGAAATTTCTCAAGGAAGGTTTAAGGTATATGTCACATGATCGTGCATAAGTTACGATCAGGACCAAACATTATTTCAGAGCTGCCGTTTCGTGTATAATTGATGACATTTTTCAATCCACCGTTGATTCCACCAGTTGAGAAAAGATTACAGAGTTCAGTTCAGTGCATGACTGGAACTCATGAAAATACTCTGATTTACAATCTTTTCTCACTCGGTGGAAACACCGTTAATTGATTAAAATATCCGCAAGTTTTTTAAAGTCATCGACAACTCCACTGGTTGAGAAAAGATTAGAGATCAGAGTTTTTTCGTGCGTGACAGTCTTACACTGAAATGAACTGTGTAATCTTTTCTCAAACGGTGGAATCATCGGTGAATAAAAAAATACTATTAATTATATGCAAAATGGAAGTTCTGCATTATTTGATTCCTGGCACAAATTTCAAATTCAGAGAAAAGTTGAGAATTATGCATTTTTCCACAGGAAGTTGACTTACTAATTGATTTTGACCAAATACTTCACAGTTGCTAGCTAGTAACGTTAAACCCTCTTCAAGCTTATTGAAGAATACTTAATTTATAGTGAACCTATTTGATGCATAATTTTTCTGTCTTACGTTGAATAGAGTATCCTTTTAATCAAGTTAGTCTAAGTTTGAGTCTGGACAACTGTTAGTCAATATTTTAGGATTGCATTCAAAGGCATCTTAAGGTGATCCCAGGGTGGTTTTGTTCCAACCGTCAGTTCCATGTCGCTGTGCTTAAAAAGCCAACAGTTTTTGGCTAAACTTGATTAATATACGGAAAAAGCACAAATTGGAGGACCATAGGAAAAGTTTCAAGCTGAAATACTCAAAAATAATGCAGGGATATTGGAAACAAGAAAATTCCCATAAGCCTCAATGAGTGTGTGAGTGAAGCAGATAGACATAGCATCATTCACACTCACTCGCACTCACTAAGCTTAGGGCAAAATTAATTTCAAATATCAGGGCTTAAATTTTTAACCAGGTTTGCTTGTTTTGAACTCAAAAAATCCACACAAAAATTGTACAAGTGCCAAAGTTCTTGAATTTTGCATTTTTTCCATTTCCAGTTTACAATGCTGAAAACATAACTTTCCCCTAAGGTGACTAGTGGTACTATACATCATATTGAAAACTGGAAAAGTTTCACCTGGAATCACCTTAAAACTCAAAATTGGAGGCCAGAAGTAACTTGGTCATGCAAAGTTAGAACACATAGAAGATATTGATTCATTTTTAACTGACTAGTCCAGTCAATCTAACATTTTTCAAACAAATAATTAAAAGTGAAAATATTTTTCTGAGGAAAGGTGTTTTTATTGTCCTTCTAAATAACTGAGGAAAATTCAACTGTCAAAACTCACTCAATGTAAACTTGGGAGAAGGGAATAAAATATGGCATTTTCGAACCGTTTTTTGTATAGGTACTGCTTGAAGACTATAAACCTGACATTAAAGATGAATATAGGAAATTTGTTATTAGAATGTAAGCATTTTCATACGACATATTTAGTTAGGCTCTTGCCAACTTTTGCTATAGGCAATTGAATAGTTAATTCTTGAGTAAAATCCAGCAAAAATTACCATGAGCACCTTAACAAATTACAAAATTTACTCACAGACTCACAAAATAACTTTAAAGTTGTAGACATAACGGCGTAGCTATGCTGGTGCCATGGAAGATTCCTACCTACTTTGAGGCTTTTTTCATTGTGTTTCTATAGAGAGAGCGACAAATTAGACAGAAATCCCCCATGACACCCTGTAGCTCCGCCATTCAAGAGCGAAGATGGCAGAGCTATGCAGAGATCATGGGAGATACCTATCTAATTTGTCTCTCTCTCTATGGAAACACACACAGAGAAGTATCAAATTAGATAGTAATTTTCCATGGTACCTGTGTAGCTCCACCATTACGCCTTAAACTTTAAAGACATTTTGTGAGTCTGTGAGTGAATTTTGTAATTTGTTAAGGAGCTCCTGGTAATTTTCGCGACATTTTGCTCAAGAATTAACTATTCAATCCCTTATAAAGGAGGTTCAAAATACTAAATTTTCACCTCCTTCTCCTTTTAGTGAGACTGTCATTTTTGTGGCAGGCAGATTTTGATGGACTTTTCCTCGATTGACTAGTAGAGCCAAGTTTTTTCATGTCTGAAATTGCTCTGTGTGGACCACTGTGGTCCATAGTTGCCATTTTTTATTTTGTAGACCGCGAATGGGTGGAATTTCTCAAGTGAAAACCCTGTGGAATCCCTCTCCAAGACTGGGAACACTGCTGCAAACAATTGCGGACCGCAATCATCCACATGCTCTAGAACTCATGGACCAAGGGGACAAGTGATGCAAAGCGTGCAATCCGGACTCCAATTTTTGAATGATTTCAACAGGTCGCCTGCAACCACGTTAATTTGCAGGCCGAGCCCACAATAAATCCGCTATTTGCATTTGCAAAGTTGTTGTGGACATAAAAAAAGACAGCTAAGAGGCCAACATCAATAACTTTCTGTAGAGCAGTATTCATTAATTATTAATTCCGCGGCTCCCTTTATCTGGCTAGATTGACAGGACTAGATTGTAAAAAGAAAACTTGGCGAACAACCTACCTGATAAACTGGCAAGCTGCAAGACATGATCATGAATCAGATTGGATGAACCTCATTTCCTGCGAAAGTAAACAATTAAAAAATAGAGTTAAGATTATTCGGGGCAGAATAGTTGTAGAAATTAGAAAGTGCATAAGCTACTAAACACATTGGATAAAATTACTTAGATACAGTAGAGAGAACATTATTATCACTAGTGTTCATTTAATGAGCGTAAAATTATCATTCATACGTAAATCTCTCTTTTTAGGAGCTGTCATGTAGCAAAACACCTATGAATGCAGAACGTAATGAATAATGTGATGAATGTAATGTACCTAAATGTAATGTAATGAATTGAGTTTCCTCCACCTCCGGATCATCTTCACCTTCCACTGGTGGCACTCCTCGGCATCTGCTTTCGTGCCGACGAATTCCTACCGCGGAGTACCATCTGTGGCATTGCCCACGCCGGGCCAGTGCTTTAGGTCCGGCCTCCTCGCTTCCCTTGGCTCTCTTGCAAGGAATGGCGGCTCCATCGTTGGCTGGGTCCTTAATCTGGTCAATGAACCACCTTTGTTCCGACGCTTGCCGCCGGGGGTCGTTGGAGCACTTTACCGCCAGCATCCGCTGTACCTCAGGCCGATCCTGGTGGTTCTTAACCAGGTGCCGGAGGTAGTTCAAGACTTTACTGTGGCAGAACGGACACGCATTTCGACTGCTTGGCCACAGTGAGTGAGGGTGTTTGTTGGTGGGCGGCGCTGCGTCCTCGCGATCATCATCCCCACGTGGAGGACATCCGGGCCCAGGAACTTTGGCCATAACTGCACAGAGAGAGAGAAAAGAAGAACACCAATCAACGAGAATGTATGCATGTGACGCTATCGTTTTTCAAAATACATTGACTAAAATATCTAACCAAACAATAATAAATAAAAAAAAATGTTTAAACCAACTTCTTCAGCCTGCCTTAAAATTCACAGTAGTGTCAAAACAATTTTTTTGGAGTAGACAGTGTTTGAATATTTTTAATGAACCACACATAGAGGTAGACTAAATGTTTGTTAGTTTTTATTTATTACTTTAGCTGCAATAAATTTTTGCCCTCCTAAAAAGTGACTGATTAAATTATTTTGGAAGCAAACTGAGTCACAAAAATATTTTGTGGTCAATTCTCAGAAACTTATTGCTCCAATTCATCTAAATTACAAAGCAGCTTCATCAACAATAAATAAACAAAGGAGATTTCAACATCCTTTGTAGGGTGATTATATAATAAGGTAAAAAAAAAAAAATTATGAAAGTACGACTGAGAAATCACTAACAGTCAAAAAGTCCGTGCAAGAGATGAAGTCACTGTCAACTATTATAAATCACGCAATTCTCTTCATTTAAACAAACAAGTTTCCCTGAGGTTAATAATTTTAAAAAAAAATTCACACTTGATCCTATAAACTACAGATTTTTAAATTTTTATCACATAAAATACTTAAATACATAATTTATTCATAGTGGTTTTTCTTTTTTCTGTACTATGAGCTTGCTTGATTTATACATGCAGCATAAGATGCTTTTCTTTTCCCATCTGCTGCACTGATCTATCGGAAATTTGGATTGTTACAGATGGAATCCATCTGTCCATCAAAGCGTTGCTGTCGATTCGTATGATTAAGCTTGGAGAGGTTAGGAAATTCGCCATTTGTTAACGCTGATCAGATACAGATGTAAACAAAGACGGCCTGGCCAATCTGTTTCATTAGTCTCCAGACGCCGCTAGATCGATGGGTATTGGATGGAATCCATCTGGCTCGATCGGAATTTGAGAGATAGGGATAGATTGCCAAATCTGGATCAATCAATCAGCATCCGGGGCAGAAAAAAAAGATGGGTCTATAGTAATGGACTCCTTTTTTGTTCCGACTAGATTGTTGACTATGGATGGATAATGATCTCAAATTAAAATGTAATATTGTACTCTCTTATTCAAGAATTTATTCATTTTCTTGGAGTATTTAAATAAGCTATCACATAAAAGTTGAACTCAGGTTGCGTCACCTTGAGGAGTTTTTTATGTAGCAACGAGTCAGTGAACACATTAGAAAAATAGAATTTGAAGCTGTCATGTAGAAACAATTTCACAGGAAAAACGATGTCAGTCAAAAGTTTTAAACCCTGCACAGTAACTGAGGTGAGCCTGTTTAAAAATTTCAGACTGTGACGTCCACCAACAAAGTGACCTCAAAAGTGTTCACAGAGACATTGCTCAGTGATGCAAAACGTTTCCTTGAGCAGCATTTGCAGTGCACGCACACAAGGCTGAGTTATAAGTGCGGACCATGATGTTCCAGCCTGAAAATTTGGAACTGCTCCACCTCCTTTATTTACACAGCATAGAAGCTTTTTATTTAGAGTAACATTTTTCTCCAGATTGGGGCTGCTGCATATTTTTGCTACCGGCAATGTTAAGGACGATTTAGTTGTAAAAACCTCAATTAATAATGATGGTAGCATTAAAAACTTCTGAAATCCACTCCTAAATTCATAAAATGCTTTTCACCCTGTAGCTACCAGGTTCAAGATACCAGAAGAAATCAAAGTTATACCTAACTCGATCAAATTCAATGGGTAGTTTGTGCTCCATGGAGTTTATTTTGCCTATTGTAGTAATTGAAGGTGCACCATGAAACATTCTTTGGCTTCGGCAATTGTTAACGTTTTGGTGTTGGTTATTAGTTTTTACTGCCAATGAGAGATAGAGAGATATAATCAAATAACTTGGGCATGGTACTGAAAGGGTTAAATGTGCGACAGTAATGACTGCTTTGTTGGGCACTAATAAATGGGAGATTCCCATTGAATGATACTCATTCCATCAAGAGATGGCCAATAAGAGATGACTTTCCTTCGGTACCGGTGTCACCAGAGAACCCTCAATCGCCTGCAGAAAAATTGCGCAACACCCCATTCTCTGTAGGAATGAATCAAACATATCATTCTATTTTTTAAAAGTGTTCAGCTGATCTTTTATTAGCAGATTATATATATGGATATCAATTGAAAAACCAATAAGAAGACAATTTATTATCACTAGCCATTTATTAAACTTTGCGTCCTAACTTTTTTGGCTGTTTCATGAGAAAAAAAGCTGCCTGATTTTTGGGTCAATGATAACTGTTTATGGTAGATTAATAAAAAACCACTTGAGTACTATCAGCCTTATTAAAGTACTTCCAAGAGCTATTATTCATAGTAATAAAAGAGCTGATACCATCTTCCCACTTTTTTCAAATTCTATCACCTGCATTTTTTAGTAGTAACTCTTTAGAAATAATTAACAAACTTACGGATGTTAGGGAGTCCAAAGAATACAACAATGACTTCTCACTGAATCCAACCTTGAGGACGCAATCTTGTTGGTACGGCAGCAGTAGAAGTCACTCATCGTGACATGATGGAAGGGTTATTGAAAGATGTCTGAAAATAAAACGAGGATCAATAAGGATATGAGTCTAAAATAAATGAAATCGACAGAGGAAATGAGAAAGTTTAGAGACATTAAAAAGGGATAAAATAATTGAGTCTCGGCCGATACAATTACAGGCTGGAATACTGGGCGGGAGACCGGATTTCTTGTTCTTCCATTAGGTTACATGTTACTGCCAACAAAAATATATCGTTTATTAAACTATCATATGATTTGACATTTTTTGAGCATTTATTTTAACCTTTCCTCCTTCTATTTTCCTTGAAAACTATTTTTAAATATTTTTTTAAACTGCATAATATGGGTCTAAAGTTTCCATATTTTGCCCATGTTATCCGCCAAAAGGATTTCGGAGTCGTTTTAAACCGTGCTAATGGTCGAAAAATGTAGTCAAAGGGAATACAGTCGAGAATTTGAGGGCCTAAAAATTCATAGATGCTAAGTTTAGACTTTTTAATCAACTTTTAAGGAAGATATTTAAGGGTTACATTTACATAGGGTCTTATGGCGGCAACGAGGTTTACGGACTTGGACCTTGAGAGTTTTCAGTGTTGCCACATTCAGTATTCCAGCCTGTAATTGTGATTGAGCCACTTGGAAGTTTGGTCTGAGTTAAATTTTTGTAAAATTGAGCTGACATACTCAAATGTTCAGCATCGCTTATTTTCGTGGAACCAAAAAATCTTGAAAGAACAAATTAAATTGAACATTTAAAAAACAAGATAGAAATCCTGCCGCTGATAGAGGTACAACGAGGCTGAACTCGAAATGCAAACACCAGTATTAGGACAGATATTGGCACATTGAAAGTGTAGTCTATGCCCTGCTTGGGACCACAAAAAAAGCAATAATTTTTAATTGGAAATCAACGTTTAAAGAACAAAATTTTCAGTGGTTATATCTAATACGCCATACTTAAACTGGCGAAAATTGAAAGCTTCGAATTTGATACCCTTAAGAGTTTTTTTCTAAATTAGAGACTTTGCATGAACAACAATAAGCAACTTTGTGAGTAATTTTCTCAAAATCAAAATTTTGGATTCAGACCACTCAGAAAAAAGCAGCCTAACTTTCAGTGACAAATCCTCAAAAATGTTAAGAATTCATCTATGGAAACTTCAAGACTCACTTTTTTGGCCAAAACAACAACTGTTCATGAAACAACTTTGTTGCTTTGACAACTCTAGAACTCTCCTAAGATTTAAGATTTAAGATTCTGAGTTAAGGATAAAGCCCTCAACAAGGATCAGTGACGGCTCGTGCAATTTGGCAACCCTGCTTATTTGCCACTTAAACCTATGCAAAAGTATCGATATCTTGGGGGTGCAGTTGCACCTCCTGAAGATTGATTATTTTATATAGGTTTAAATGGAGAAATTACATTGTTGCCACATTGCACGAGACGCTACTGACAAGGATGCTTACTTCTCTTTGGTTACGAATCAAGTTCAGCCTTTTAGAGGAAGGATCTGCTCTAAACCTCAATAGTCATTGACTTCATGCCAAACTTTAATTGTTCATACCGACTAAGTTTTGGTTTTGAATTGACTAAATATGAATGACCAATTTTAGTTGATAGTTTTTTTTTTACCTTCAGCCCTTTCAACCAATTTTACTGTAAAAATAGGTACATAGTTCGTCGTTCATCTGACGCATAAGCGTAAGTTGAATCCGATGTTTCAAAATTTCTGAATTCATTTTCATTTTTTCAACGGTGATCAATCATTTTATTAGTACTTCAATGGGTGTGTTGCACACTTTTGCTACAACAATATGGAGGGTTGATTCTGGAGTAAAATCACGAGAAAATCACATTGAAAGCATCAAATAGTCTCAAAATCTGCTCTTAAACCCACTGAAGACGTTTTAAGGAAAGCCTAAGATGGCGGTTGAAAGGGCAAATCAGCCCTGCATGCATTCTCCACGAGTACTAAAAGATGGCCCAGGACGGCAATTTATCATGTTGGTTAGAATGTAAACAAACGTCTTACTTCCTCACAGTACTTACATTTTGTGTCATTCTGCAGGTTCTTATCCGGTAAATTTTATTTAAGCGTTATTGTTTGTGATTACTGTAGTGAATAAATTGCGTTCTGCGTCGATTTGCCGGAATTCTGAAAGGAAAGCACTAGGCAAGTACCTACTTTGTATAATGCCGGCGTCGGCCATCTTTGCTGCTCGGGGTGCATGCATGCAGGGTTGATTCGCCCTCTCAACCACTATCTTTGCCTTTCTTTTAAAGGTCTTTTGTGGGTTTATGAGTGAATTCAGAGACTATTTGATGTCCTCAATATGATTTTCACGCAATTTTACACTAAAATCAACAATCTATAGCGCTATAGCAGAAGTATGCAACAGATCCATTAATATTTTTCTGTGATTCTATGACTCATGAAGAACAAAGGAAAAAAAATATTCGTACTTGTACTATATTGGAAAAAATATTCATACTTGCATTGTCCCTTGATAAATTTAAAATATGGAAGATGATCATGAAATGTCCGATTCGACTTATTCCTGTGCGTCAGATGGACGACGAGTTGAGAGCCAGATTTATCCAACTCACAATGGCAGTTACATGATTTTCCCTAGCTGCTCTGTTGGTTGATCAATTTTCACAAGTTCAAATGATCCATATCAATAGATCTATTAAAGTTAGATTCTTTTCTCATCAACAACTGTCTTCAAAGATCCCCAGAAAGAGATTAAGGGCGCCTCCAATGCCGGAGGATGCTCCGTCGATTAATCACGACCTAATTATTCCTGAAAAACGACCCCGGAAGAGTAAGAAACAAAGCTGAAAATATTAACCTGAGCTAAAGGATCAGGCGTGTATATTTCTTTGCTGGGGTCTGGGGATTACAGAAGTCCGCTCTTCTCTCAAGCTTGGACGCCTGTCTAGAGGGCTGCGACCGGAATGCTCGAGTTGATTATTTTCTGGACGATCCGAGCACTACAAAATGAACAGGAAACAAAACAATGAGATTAGGTCACCGGACTAAAATAGGATATCCTTGCAATCCATAACAAAAGTTGATTAGTTGCTCAACTGAGCTGTTTTTTGTATGGATCTGCAATTGTGATAACGAAAACTTTGGCTTTGAGCTGTTCGTACATTTTGGATTGATTGATTTACAACCACAGCCTTTGACAAGTTGTCAGTATAATCTAAAACAATGTATGAAAATGGATAAGTGGTTTTACTGCTACATTTTCAACAGATAATAAGTACCATACACTATCAATCCTTTCCGGAAAAATCCAGCGGCAATTACCATAAATGATATTTTGAGGAGTTCTGATTGTTTGTTTGCATACCATAAACGTTTCATTCCTCCATCGAATCAGCAGTGAATGAGTTAATACTTACTTAGATCAGGCTTGCGTTTCTTGTGACGTCTAGTTACAGCTGAGTACCCAAGACAGTCTGACAGCACTTACGGAAATATAGAAACGCTGAATTGAGAGAACAAATTCTTCATCATTGGGGAAAACTACAATTTCTTAAAAGATTCCCAACATTTTCATAGTTTTTCGCTTCGTCAGCTGAAAAGTGCAGAAAAATCTGACATAAAACACAGATTCAATTTTTACAGAGATAGAAAACGACAGAGCTGAGTTAAAATGAGGGAGCTGCACAGGATGAAAAGTATCTTGGAACTCCAAAATGAGGGAAGCATAGAGCAGGATGGAGGATCGTCAGTCACTCTCAGGCACTAGCGGATCCAAGAGAATGTATTTCTCTCTCTTTCCTCACATGAACGCATGTGTTAGAAAAGGATAGAAGAGGGGCGAATAGCAAATGACTGGTCCGGGTCTGTCCTTTTCTAACACACGCATTCTCCTGGGAAAAGAGAGAGAAGAATAAATTCCTGGATCCGTATCTATAGCACACAAAATGGTGGAAAGCTCTAGATGTTTTTCCCAACTCCCCCCCCCTGATTTTCCAAAATTTCATGTGCCTTTATACTTTCAGATACCTAGGTGTTTAGAGGCTGTGGATGTTGACATTTCGAAATAAGAGTATTCAACAGATAGTAGTTGAGTCAGTATCAATATTTTTCTTTAAATATAAGTTAACAAGCAAAGGCGATAATTGAAGTGTTTTGTTTCAAAACTGGTAATATCTATAGCCATTTCACCACTGTGCAGCTTAAACATTTTTTTTACTGAATCTCCTGCAACAAATATTCTGACATTTTTTAAAAAAAAATTAGCTGAATCACAGCTTTTTCATTGAGAGAATGTTAAGTAAAATTTCAAGCAAACAAAAATCTTACAGAATAGACAAAGATTGCACAATCTTAAAAACTTTACAATGGATAGTGCTCGTTCAGAAACTAAGCGCTTCAATTACTATTTCCAGAAAAACTTTTGTCATCAGTGATCTACAGCTTGGGCAGGGAGAAAAAAGGTACTTGAGAATTATCTTCACAAAAAAAGAGAGAGCTGCGGCTAGACCTTGACCATCAAATTTTACAAATTTCAAACAAAGAAATACATTTTTAAGGTAAGTAATGTAGACTGTTCGATCCTGGCAAAAATGAGAGAGGTCAGAAAATATCATACCTGATACCATCTGGACAGATTTTCCTGATTTGAATTCCCCTTACGCCACCCCTGCCAACTTCCTTTAAAGCCATTTGAACCACTAGCAGGAAATTTGTGGCAGTTGAACTTGCTATAGAGTTCTCCATGAGGAAGTGACTTGGAGATCAATCAAACAACCATCCAAATAGGGCACGGATCCATAATTTCCAGGGGCAACGGACGCTTAAAAATACCAATACATAACTTCCAGGGGCAACAGAAATTGAAAGAAACCACCAGATAACTTCAGCAAATCCGCAACCTGCAAAGACATCAAATTACTGTAAACTAAACTTTGGATGCAATGACTTGGTGTAGAGGAGTAGAAAGCAGACCTTTAGGAGAAGAAAGCAGACCTATCTATCTCATGATTCAATTTGTTCTTCAGCTCAAAATTATACAAAACCCTGGACAAATAAAATAGGCAAAACAACAGGAATGAAAACGATCCGGTGCTACATAAACTTGAAGTTTCTATTATATTCAAACATCCACTGTAAACTTTCATTACTAACAGTTAGGCATGCATAGCTAATTGCTGGACTACATCCACAGATCAGTGCATTGCTTGCAATGTTTTAACTGGAAGCCACCACATTATCAGACTGGACAAAAAAGAAGTGATCTTCATCACAGGCTACACAGGCGGTCTTATCTTACATTATTGCAAGAAGTTGTCAGCACCAATCATGAGAAAGAGTGTCAGAGAAGCAAAGGCTAAAAACCTAAAATACTAAAAGTAGGTACCTACAGAGAACTATTTAATTGCATGCTTTATTACTTTGGATGATAACAAAACTATACATACTTCCGTTCCAAGCTAAACTGAGTTGAGAACCAAGTTGACTTGATCAAAGTGGACGATTAAAATGAAACAAATACACTATTAGAGTCACTGAAACTGTCAATTAGTTGTAAGATAAAGACGCAAAGTCAGCCACAACTTGTTAGATTATGTTTTTAAATGTGTCAAGACTGTCGAGAGAAAGAGACAATAAAATATTATTGTCTTTGATTGTGTTTTGAAAATACCGACTTTTTACAATAAATTAATAACAGAAAACCTAACCTCAAACAACAATCATAAATGATTACCTGACTCCGCCTATTTTTTCTAGATAATCCAATCGTGGGATGGCATTGTCCAAAGCACCGCGAAAAAATCAGAATTCAAATTTGAGGATTCACAAACATGCGCCGGATTAAAAATTCTGAAAAAGGCTTGAACTTTGGATCAACCCACATTTTTTCTAGACTACCAAAAACCGACTATGATACACTGAAAAAAAAATGATTGCTGGAATATCAAAATTTGCTTTGCTGAAATAGCAAATTAATCAATTTGCTGGTTTATACATGCTCATGGATAATTGAACGATAGTTTTGTAAAAATTACAAAATGAAAATTGTAAATATTGCAAATTAAAATATTGCAGTTTTTGCATTCATTTTTTATGTAAACATAACAAACAATTTGCTAGTTTATCAATACAAATAGCAAAAAGAGCAAAATTGAATTGTAGTTATAGCAAATAAAAAAATTGTAAAAATTGCAAATTAAAATAATGCTATACGAGCAAAATAAATCGGCCAATTTGCAAAAATATTTATAAAAATGGCAAAATTCCAATTTGCTCAAATTGCAAATTGACATTTTTGCAAAAATTGCAATTTGTTTTGGAAAAACATCAATAACATTTTTTAAAAGTAACAAAATGTATTTTGCTCAAATTGCAAATTAACTTTTTTGCGAAAATTGCAAATTCATTTGTTTGCAAAAATTGCAATTTGTTTATAAAACAGCAAATTATTTTAATTACAAAAGCAAAACATAATTGTATCCGTTCGGTCGTTCGCTGGGGCGCTGGGGCGCGCCTCCTGCGGAGTGCGGAGTCCGGTCAAAGCGAGCCTTATCAAATAATTTTCTCTTTTCAGCTTTCAATGGGTTTGTTGCAAACTTTTGCTACAGTGCTATAGAGTTTTGATTCTGATGTAAAATTGTCTGAAAATTACATTGGCGGCATCAAATAGTCATAAAATCTACTAATAAACCCAAAAAACGCATTATAAAGAAAGCCAAAATTGCAGTCGTAAAGCCGAACAATCTGTGCACGCGCACGACGAACATCAGAGATAGGTGACCCATTCTCCCCTTTTTCGTTAAAGGGGGGGGGGAGATAATATCTCTACAGTCAAACTGTGATTTTAAAAATGTGCATGGTCAAGATTTGTCTTTTGTGAAGGGGGCGGGGGGGAGCAAAATATCAAGAACAGGGTGTTTCAAAACTTAAGTGCCAAACTTATGGAGTGTATTTTTGGGGTCAACATACATATATATAAGAATTTATTTTCCTACATGAGTATGTGCTGCAAATGTTTCTCTTCTGAGCTAGAGCCCTCCAAAGTTTTGAAAACAAAAAACAAAAAAACAAACACAAAAAAACAAACACACAAAACAACGCCTTTGACTCATCTCCTTATAGATACATCTGATCTAAATTTATTTTTTTCATAATTTCTCACCAAACAAGCTGAATTGGACAGCACTTGTCACAAAAGAACCGAGTGACGTTTTTGATAAAATTGAGTTATTGATTGATAGAGCTAGCCATACTGAATCTCGAAGCAACAAGTGCTTCTTCTGTAATAACAACTATTTCCCGTCAAAATTCCAGGTAAAAGTGAGCTGGTGAGCCTCATTGATGTCATTGTCCATATGATGAAATAAAATGATAACTTGGTTCCTTTGGCTGATTAGGTTAAACCTTAATCCGAGTCACGTAAGGAACCAACTCCGACTTGGTTCCTTTTATAGAATTGGGAACGGACTTAAGTCCGGATTAACGGATTTTAAAATAATCAACAGTGTAAACCAACTCTGCCGTTTGGTTTCTCTTAAAGTTTCGTTTTTCGTGATTATGCCTTTTCCGAAAATGACGCTTTTTGACTTCAAAAGAACGCAACCTCATTTTTGATCCCTGAACAAGCCGTTTAAAAGGTGGAGGGATTTAGAAATATCTATTGCCTATACTTTATGTGGGTAAAAAAGATCGAGCCTTATCAAATAATTTTCTCTTTTCAGCTTTCAATGGGTTTGTTGCAAACTTTTGCTACAGTGCTATAGAGTTTTGATTCTGATGTAAAATCGCCTGAAAATTACATTGGCGGCATCAAATAGTCATAAAATCCATTAATAAACCCACAAAACGCATTATAAAGAAAGCCAAAATGGCAGTCGTAAAGCCGAACAATCTGTGCATGCGCACGTCGAACATCAAAGATAGGCGATCAGTGGCGTCATTTCGGGTTCGGCTTGGGGGGGGGGGGGGCAAAAGTGTGATGACCCTTTTTTTTTTTTTTTTTTTGCTCATCAATATTATTTTAGACACTCTCCAGCCCTGCACATTTACGGCCCTAAATTCCAACAAAACTTGTTAATGACCACCAAATTTTAGTTCAAAACTTTTTTCTTCTCCTAAAAAAAAGAAAAAAGAAAGTCATCACTTTTTCACTTTTGGTCGACCCTTGGGGAGGGGGGGCAGTTGCCCCCCGCAAATGACGCTACTGTAGGCGATCCATTTTCCCCTTTTTCGTTGAAAGGGGGGAAAAGAAAATATCTCTACAGTCAAACTGTGATTTTAAAAATTTGCATGGTCAAGATGTTGTGTTCTATGAAGGGTGGAGGGGCAAAATATCAAGAATATAGTGTGTTTCAAAACTTAAGTGCCAAACTTATGGAGTGTATTTTTGGGGTCAACATATATTTAAGGCTTTATTTTCCTACATGAATAAGTGCTGCAAATGTTTCTCTTCTGAGCTAGAACCCTCCAAAGTTTTGAAAACAAAAAACAGAAAACAAAAACAAACACAAAAAACAACACCTTTGAATCATCTCCTTATAGATACATCTGATCTAAATTTATTTTTTTCATAATTTCTCACCAAATAAGCTCAATTGGACAGCACTTGTCACAAAAGAACCGAGTGACATTTTTGATAAAATTGAGTTATTGATTGATAGACGTAGCAATACTGAATCTCGAAGCGACAAGTGCTTCTTCTAATAACAACTACTTCCTGTCAAATTCCAGGTAAAAGTGAGCTGGTGAGCCTCATTGAAGTCATTGTCCATATATGATGAAATAAAATGAGAACTTGGTTCCTTTTTCTGATTAGGTTAAACCTTAATCCGAGTCACGTAAGGAACCAACTCCGACTTGGTTCCTTTAATAGAATTGGGAACGGACTTAAGTCCGGATTAACGGATTTTAAATTAATCAACAGTGTAAACCAACTCTGCCATTTGGTTTCTCTTAGAGATTCGTTTTTCGTGATTATGCCAAACAAAAAGAAGAAAGGAACCAAGTCACTTTAAACGCTAAAAATTAAGTAGGTACCTTTCCTGCGTAGGAAATTCCTTTTTTCCGGTGTTGAAATGCAAAAACATAACACGGTAGTTGAATGAAATCAAAACGTAAGTAATTCCAAGTTTTTTGTTTAAATGCTAGCTCTTCAACTTTGGACTCAATTTTCTCGAGATTAGCTCCATGTCACGTGGTTCCTTTTTAATGAATGCTGTCTAATTATTATCATTGCTAGCAAAAGCATTAAAGCTGTCCAGACTTTAGTGGCAAGCTTTTCCAACACCTGCGTGTTGGAATTTTCCCTGCTTGTTTTTTTTTTACTTTGAGTTACGCCTGATTCAATTAACCGTATCAACTGCACTTATAACTTTTTTCCATCGGACAAAACTATTATTTAAATTTTGTTTTACAAATTTCACCCTTGAATCAAACGTTTTATTTAAAAGTTATGAAGATTTTCGTGTTTTGATAGACATTCCTTCCCTCTTCCCGGTTCTCAATGGGCTGGATCAAAAGTAATCCCAGTTTTGGACGCCTAAAATCAAGTTCCATCACCTCCCAAAATATCAGTACAAGATAGACCGAAACTATTTTTGCCCATATTTTAAAGATAGTTGTTTTCGAGTTTACCTCTCCACCCTAGGGAAACTTCCCCAGGGGTCTTAATTTCGAAAATTTCCCTAGCGAATTGGTCCTTCGAAAAGATAAAGAACGGCGCAAACCACGTCCAAATATCTTTAATAGTGCAAAAGTTATGACCACTTTCAGTTACTTTACAGCCACCCTGTATATAAAGTTACCCCCCAATCTATTATACTAAGCCCCTCCACCCCCCACTATATCTCTTGAGTAAGAGCCATCGAAAATAGCACCCCCTGAAAAAGCTATAAACGTAGGGAAATGGCGCAATGTTCCATCGATAAGGAAAAAAGTTAAAAGGTGCATTATTTTTGAATCACCCTATATATCCCAAATGGTTTTTATAATTTTGAAAATCCAACATTAGATTCGTTTTTCTTGACCAAAAATACCCCTGGCTACCAAATTTCATGCAAATCGGACGTTAAACAACTGCTATTTGTCCTTTTTTGCCGCCCGCAAGCTTATATACCGAAATTGTGTCCGCATTCACCATCGGCTCTAGCTGGTGTATTGGATAGGATACTGGATTAGGAATCTGTAGGAATAGGTAGGTTGTAGGTTCAAATCCCGGTCGGGAACTTGACAGTTAAAAAATTAGGAATAACCACAGAGTCCGCGGTATTTGGTAGCAGCGCGCTGTGTTCCCAACCAAATTGCATGACAATATTACCTAGTATGAATTGCAATTTGATAATGGTCAAATGGCGAGTTATGTATTGTAACTTGTACAGTAAAATTATTGTTGGTTGAACAAAAAAGTTTTGTTAATATTGCAAATTGAAAATTGCTGGTTGAACAAAAAGGGAAATTGTTGATATTGCAAATTGAAAATTGCTGGTCTACCAAACTCATTTCGTAAGTTTTGTAATTTAAAATGTCCAAATGACAAACATACTTTGCTAATTTTGCAATCCTTAATTTGCAATTTTTGCAAAGTAAATGTTTGCAATTCTTCCAAAACATTTTGTTATTCGAGCAAAACTGTCATTTTATAGAATTGCAAATTACTGTTTTGCCAGTCCAGCAAAATGAAGAGTGTAACGTTTTTTTGCAATTAGCAATTGCTATTTTAGCAATGCCCCATGCTCTTCCAACAAACCTTTTTTTTCAGTGTAATTATTAAATTCAGTCTCTAAACCATGCTTAAGATATAAGTTTTTTTTTTTTGCTTGTCCCTCCAGATTTTGCCGCCCACATCAGAAATCTTTCGGCAGAGAGGACCCCCACCCCAGGGCACGGCCCTACTGAACATATCTCTTATATCGATTTGATGGACGTCCCTCGGCCTCAGACTCCTCAGATCACCACCTCACCCTAAAGTCTAAACTGATGTTCTTGAGGTATCTTCTCTTAACGGCAGTGGCGTAATCTTAGGGGGGGGCATGGCCTTTTTGCCCCTCCAATATTTGAGAAGGGGGGGGCAAAGTATCATTTTGCCCCCCCCAATAATTTGATGAAAAAGAGGGAGGGAGAAAAGAAAGACGAAAAAATGCAAAAAAATAAAGAAAGAAAGGAATAATTACAGGAACCAAGAAGCCAAAAATTGCAAGAATAAGCGGCTCTATTTTACCCTGAAACTGCGCCTGAAGTAAATCTAAAGTGAAAAAATCATCTGTTGTCAATGAAATAAAGAAAATATACATTGAGTCTACTAACTTCTGTTCTGTCGTTTGGTTATTTTTGAAAGATTCGATTGCTTAAAATATAGTCCAAGAGAACCTTAATTTTCAAATTTTTCCGGGGGAATACCCTCAGACCCCCTATTAATGGAAAGTGCCCCCCCCCGATTCCCTAAACTATTGGATTGCTACCCTCTCCCCTCAAAAATAATCTCAAATTTTACGCCACTGAGCGGAGCATTACATTTACTGCAGTTTCAAATTTCCAGAAGACTTCTAACCTTGAGGAATAGTTTCCCATATTAGCTTTATCAATAAGCTGAAATTCTAAACTAGAAAATTCCCTTTTTGCCTGAGAAATGAAGAAAATGAACGTAAAATCTATTTTTAATTTGTTTTAAATTTGGTGGTATTTTTATGCGATAACACTGCTGAAAAATAGTTAAAATATCGTCTGAGAGAGCCTAAATTTTCTAATTTTTCGGGGGAGGACCCCCGCACCCTCCTCTCACTGGGGGTGTTCCCCCAGACCCCCAATAGTGCATCTCTCAAAAGTTGGTTTGCCCCCCCAATAAAAATCCCAAGTTTACGCCACTGCTTAACGGGACTCTTTAATTTAAGGTTTCATATGGGTCTCGAATTTAACTGGAATGAAAGGGCCGGCCTAGACGACTGAAGGTACTGAGATTGCAATACCTGCACCCGGAAGAGGGCGAAAAGCTTCAGAGCCTGTGTCTTATTAAAAGTGACAGGTGGCAGGCATTTGGGCAGGCATAATCATTGGTTATTTTCTTGCGCCTTCAATACTAGGTTTATGCAAAAACAAAGCAATCATGTAGGAACAGTTATCTTACAACAACTCGGCCATTCATTCCAGGCGCGGCGCACAGTACTTCGATCAATGGTAAAAACCCTCAAAAATCGACTTTTAAGTTGGTGATTTTTGACCATTGTACGATGTTCAGGAGAGTCTACTGATTACAAAACAGTCGCAGATAAAAAGGTAAACAGTGATTTGGGCAACAAAACTACGGCCCAAAGTTTATGTAACGAGAGTCGTGCATCGTCGCGGCTAACCTCAATGCTGTTCAACCTTCTCTATAAGCATGTGATACGAGCCGAAATCTTAGTGGTGGCCAATTTTTGGACATGGATCGTTTCATTGAAGATAAGTAACGCTCATTTCTGCAGTTAGAACATTTTCAACTCATTTTGGAAAGTGTCATAAGGTATCATAAAGATGACCCCTTAAAAACACCTAAATTTTTCGAAATCGCTAACTTCAAAAGGACTTTTCTAAAATACATCAAAAACCATATCTGGGTTTTTTGCGGAAAATGATTCCTCAAAGCCTCTAGTTTTTGGGGATGTGTCGCTTTTTTTGCGCAAATTTGCGCAAATTGGGTTTTTTCCATTTTTTCTGTCCAAAAGTGCGATATTTTTGTCGAAATCTGGCCCCTGGCCATGGAGTGCATCAAACAGTGGCGACTCGTGCGATTTTGCAACAATGTAATTCCATCCATTTAAACTTATGTAAAACAGTCAATTCTCCTAAAGGCTGTTAGCCACTGTAAAAGTCGAGTTTTGGACATTTTATATGGCAAACAAAACAGTGTTGCCACATTGCACTAGCTGCGTTAAGGAGACGTAAAAATGTCGCAAGTTTCTATATTTTGTCCGTGAGTCTCGGTTTCATAAATCATAGATGGGGGCAGTTAAAAAAGGGTTCAAGAGAGTTGAGACTATTCCTCAGGTAGAGGAAGGGGGGGGGGGCTCCTCAGCAGAGGAGGAATAAACAAAAATTAGATATATGGCCGTCGTGAGCGGTAACTTTGTGTAACCGGGCAATCGTGCTTTTTTCCTGTTGAACGTATGCAATGATCCGAGTTCTGATAAGCTACGGTTCTTCAATGAACAGTCGATAGTTTTACGTACATGATAAAGGAACGAATCCGGTGTTGCAACATCGCACAAGACAGCTTCGAAAATGTAGCAAAAATGATTGTTTACATAAAAAAAAAAAAAAAAAAAAAAAAAAAAAAATAAAATAAAACAACAAAAAAACTTAGAATATAAGATTCAGTGATCTATTTTAGCAAAGATTCTTCAGTTTTACGGAAGGACAAAATAGTGAATACCCAGAGTGGTGCAGTTATATCATTTAAGGTTCAATAAAAAATAGAAAAAGGAAAGTTAGGCGTGAGAATATGCAAGTAGCGAAAATACTTGCTTTCTCACCTCTTCGGGGTGTTTAATTTTATCTCACATATTTTATGCTGATTGTCCATCAGCACCTATATTATGAAAAAGGGGGGGGGAGTGAACCTTGGTTCGAACCGTGACCCATCTTCACATCTAAGTTCTTTCACGCGCTCGACTGACCACGAAAATGATGCAAATTGGGAGTCCATCATTGGCGCAGCGTGCAATCTGGCAACGCCGCATTTGTCCATTTAAATGCGTATGAAAGGTCGAAATCAAAAAAACTACCTAATCACTCATGTTTCAATCTTTTTCACGAGTTAGAACGGACCACTAGCTGTGTTGCCAGATTGCACCTTGCGCTACTTTTGTTTATCTTATTTCAGAGATTGCACCCCCCCCCCCCTCCCACCAAACAAAAAAAGAAATCAAATTTTGGTCACGGCACTTCATTCTAGTGGTCAATACACGGAATCCATGAAGTTTTCGTAATCATACATGCATTATTGACGCAGTTATGAGTTTTGATAAATTCTCCGTATGCTCGAAGTACTGTGCGGCGCGGCGCTTTCATGAGTAGATGTGCCGAAAAAATACGGTGGTATTTATGTCAGACGTCATAGGTTAGGCTATCTTATGGTGCGCTTGTATCTGTGGGTTGTGGCTACAACAAAATTAGATAGGTGTGTCTCTTTCTAATTTTAAGTTAATTTAAAATTGTATGCGTGTTTTTAACTACATCGCAAGTCTCGCGCCCTCCTTCCTAATAATTTAAGAACTCGGAAATAAATTTTCCAAATGTAATTAATAAATTTTCTATTTCTTTGGAACAAGAAATTTTGTCACTTCGTAAAATGCATTGCTTAAATGTTGTTGTGATGTGTGTATTACTATTTTGTTCCATGGGGTTTACCTCGACAGTTTTCGTGCAATTTTAAATGTAATTCAATAAATTTTGTCTGTAGCCATAAAATTAAAATCGTCGGAGATTTTCTATCTCGAACATTTCATTAAATTATTAGAAATTCCCAACTGTCTGTACTTATAACCTAAAGTATTCCATAGTAGGGTAAGCATTCCTTCATACTCAGTCGTAACCAAAAATATACGATGACATTTTTGTTGGCATTTCATTGTGAGTCGTGGATAAAACCTTGCATTTTGTGCTACACAGAAATTATAATTTAAACATGCTTCGTGAACGCTACCAAATTCTCTGGTTTTGAGGTTCGCACCCGGGCCCAAAAATACTTCGGGCTCTGTCAAAGTGGTTCTTACTAACATAATCTAATCTTGTCAAGGTCTCGAAAATTGTCTCTTTAAAAGTTGTAATTATCGGGCAAAGCAAGGCCTAAAAACAACTTCGTCCAAGGCTTCAAACACCTCTATAAGATGCCACAGATTTTTTTTTTTTTTTTTTTCGTTTTCAACGAAATGCAGCCACAAGCGGATTCAGAAAATTTTCCTCCTCTCTCTCCAGCCATTTAGACGCATGTGTTAGAAAAGGATAGAAGAGAAGGGGCAAAAATCACGTAACTGCCCTTAATCTGTCCTTTTCTAGCACACACGATCTAATGATAGAAGAGAGAGAGAAAATCAGAATCCTGGATCCGCGATCCACCAATGAATACAGCGCAATGAGCTGGTCCAAGGTAAGCAAACTGGTGTGAATGGGAGAGAGATCAGAGCGGTTTTATGATAAGATAACGTTTAGGTTCACTCTCTTAGTTAGCCTTCAATGCTACGATTAGGCCAAAACATGCACCTTGCATTCATGGATGAGTGAGTATAAGTAAGTAGTACACAGGGAAATTATTATTCTTTTCAAGCTCTATGTTGCGCCTTCATCTTGACACAATCCTCCACCGTAGCATAGTGAGTGAGGATAGGGTGACATCTGGGGTAGAGAAAATAGGACGCCATTCCTAGTTATGAAATAAGTTATGACGTTTTTGATTTCCGGTATTTTCTGTCTCAGCTTTCTCAGAAAAAAGACACGCTTCTTACAAATCACACGAACAGATGTCACAACAAATCTAAAAACCCAAGAGGGGGGGGGGGCGTTCCTTCGTTCCTTATTCATCCAACCCCCCCCCCCCCCCCCCTTCCTATTGTTTCGCTTCTCTACTACACAAATGAATAGTTTTTAGCAAAAATTGAGTAGTTGAGTGGACCACTCATTCCCTTATAAACGCAGAGGATTTTACAAAAATTACTGGCAAAATAAAATGGAGCTTGTAAGAGCCCACGCCAGCTATAGTGTATTGTTTTTTTAGACGCGCGTAACAACGGGTAGGAGTTTTGCCGGTTACATTTACAGGCATTATTCCGATCAGGAAAGTGTCGAAGAGAATTCGCTCATTACCACGACTATATAGAACTTTTCCCTGCGTTCGATGAGATTTTTGAGAAACGTTTGACTCAGCAACTATCAAGTTATCAAGGAACAATATTTTACATGGAACCGTATGGAAATTTAAAAAAAAAAAATTGACTTATACACATGAAATCATATGAGAAAAGTTCGTTCAATTTAATGATGCAGGTTTCAGATTACAGTGACACTTTTCTTCATAATTTCTGTGCGAAAGGGTTGATTGATAAAATGAAATCGATAAATCGCAATTTTGCGAGCCATCATCACAACCATCACTTTATAGTTATTATAATTCTCGATTGAGATCGTAAGCACGGAGAAGAAAACAGTCGAAGTAGTCGCTTTATATTTTCCTCGTCGCGAGATCATTGGTGCGGCACAGGCGGAGTTCTGGAGGGGGGATTGAGAAAGGAAAACTGGAGTTGTGGGGGATGTGGGTGGTGGTGGGGGTGGGGGGTTTCTCCCTCCCTGCTCTCCCCAGGGAGAACTCGGAGACTAATAATAGTCGCAGACAAGCACAAGCCGAACCGCACCGCTTCTGCTCAGGTCGCATTTGCAGGGATCGAAAATTTTGCCGAACGAAGGAAAGAGGAAAAGGAAATGAACGATTAGGGTGAAAATATCTAACTTGAAGAGCCCGAAGGGTGTGAGGCGAGGGGGATGAGAGAGGGGGCTTGGGGGACAGCGCTGCGGGGGGATGTTACATTCGGAGGGGAACTGCGCGACGGCGAGCGAATAAAAATCTGGGGGTGTAGGGGGAGGAATATTGTGGAGGAGAGAGAATATTCGGAAGAAAATAGTCATGACTTGCGTGTCTTTGAAATACACAGTAATTTTTCCTCTCTCTCTCTCTCTCTCTCTCTCTCTCTCTCTCTCTCTCTCTCTCTCTCTCTCTCTCTCTCTCTCTCTCTCTCTCTCTCTCTCTCTCTCTCTCTCTCTCTCTCTCTCTCCTCAGTTACGACGACAACGGCGGAACAGAGACGGTGTTGCCGGATTACAGGTAAAGTATGTGAATGTAATGTCAGCAGACTCCCTAAATTTTGACAAGGTAGGCCACCTGCAGTGTTTCAATGCATTGAGGTAATTATTGCAGGTTGCCTAAATAAACTAAAGTTGCATTTGAGGAAACAATGGGGAGGGGTCGGACATGGAATATATGACTTTAAATGAAAATTTGAACGTTTTTACGGTAAAAAAAAAAACAAAAATTAAGGGTGGTTCTTTCAGGAAATTTTACAGCAAAACCAATGAAACCATATTTAAACATCTATCTTGCGGATTAATAAAGATAAACCCATTTAAAGTTGCCAAGCAATGTCCCGTTTCTCCCATTGATTCGCTCCACTGTGCGCCGGGCTCTCCTAGCTGCCTCAACGGCGCCTAAAACATTGGCGGATCCAGCCCTTGCGAATGGGGGGGGGGGCGAACTATAGGAATTTTTACCCCCGGTGACCCCCATTTTTTCTCTCCCCATCCTCCCCCTTTTCCCCTTTTTATTACTGAAGGGGGGCGCCGCCCTTTGCCTCCTCCCCCGTATTCGATAGAGGCCTAGAATATGTGGTGTGGGGTCTTTATGATTCATGTTTGTAAGAGATTTCAGAGGAAATACGGATTTTCTCTGCTAAATCATTTTGTTGTGAAGCAAGAGGCACAATTTCTCTTTAGCGGATCCAAGATATTGTCCTTCTCTCTTTTTCTCCATTAGAATGCATGTGTTAGCAAAGGATAGAAGAGGGGGTGAAAATCACGTGACTGTCCCTGATCTGTCCTTTTCTAACACATGAATTCTAATGAGGAAAGAGAGAGAAGGATAGATTCCTGGATCCGCCAGTGCAATTTCTCTGCTTGAAGTTTTCAAATATTTCTTAGCCTTAGAGGCAGTATTTATTGATTTCAAATCACCGGCGGCGATTGACGGAAAATGAGAAAAGAAAAAAAATCACGAATTAAACAAACGAAACTCTTGCTTACAAATCATGGAGACGTAAGTGATAGTTAAAAAATTCAAAAATAAAGAATATAAACGCCGAGCAAAGTGTTCTCATATTTTCGATGTAATGGTTAGTTTTCTTGAAAGCCTTGAAAAGTTCATCATTGAGTGAAAGTTAATCGGTCAGTACAGTGAGACTTTGCTTGAGAAAACCTCTGATACAAACCCCCACCCTCATACTTTGTATTTAAAAGAGAAAAAACAAGAAAAAAAATCATAATTTTTGGCGAAAAGATGTCTAAGT
Organism: Trialeurodes vaporariorum; assembly: GCA_011764245.1. Taxonomy (NCBI): domain Eukaryota; kingdom Metazoa; phylum Arthropoda; class Insecta; order Hemiptera; family Aleyrodidae; genus Trialeurodes; species Trialeurodes vaporariorum. The sequence goes on from VMOF01000002.1 coordinate 42,396,171, forward strand.
CATCATATTTTAAATTTAACAATGTGACTCGAAAAAGTTCATATCAGACAGTACTAACAGTTTGTTGTATCTACCTTACAACAATTTGAACATTTGATACAGCTCAGATTGTTCGTAAACGACTGCAGTATATGCCAGAGAGAATCCGTTACGAACATTCATTAACCCCTTATGGGCCAAGCCCGAGTTTACTCGCTTTTCTCCTCGAGTCTATTTATTATAGATGAAAACACTACAATAGATAAGGTCTCGTCGGGCGCCTTCAACCCGTCGTATAGGCAATTCCAACTCCACCGAGTACGAACAGTTAACTACCTTCCCTACATAAACGGAGGAGTGGCGTTCTCTAGAACTAACCTGATCTTTAAAGGGTTAACTTTGCGTAAACACTTTTCTGAAAATCAGAAATTTGACTTTGACCTCCTGTCACCTATTTTACACAGGTATGAGTCCGCTCGGCACATTTTTTCTAGCAATCTAGGTAAGTTGATTTACACAGAGTTTTTTATTGTTAGGGAGTCGGTTCTTCTTTTTCCTAAAATAAAATGAAGCTATTAAAATGAGAGAGATAGAGTTACAGAGATAACAATCAGTATAATTGATTGGTCATTTATTTATTTTGTTGAATTTCGTGGAAATATCAGTTTTCATTTTTAATTCCCAATCAAACGAATTCATCATTCCTCAATCAGCCCCTGAATTTAGAGGCAAGGATTTGTGAGAGGTGAAGTCTCATTTTTTGATGAGTGATGAGTGAACGGACGGGAGGTGTATTTAGTTTGGACCAAAATGACGTGAATTGTAATCTACCCTCTTTTTTCCTTTCAAAAATTGTCTGATTCTTGTTTATGACGTACTTTTTAAACTTTTTTTTAAAGTTTTCTGACTCCATTGAAAGACGTCTACCGTCATTTTCGGACATGCTCCAAATAAGCTCCAAGCTTCGATGCCAGCAATTACGTGGCATCAAAGAACTTTAGATAACATTGGTCGAACCACTGTTAGCAAGTATTTACACTGTCATACGGACAAAATAAACATTAAATAATCGCAAAAGCTCGATTTAAATCGTAAGATTAAAGTTGTGACTGTTTTATCGGCAGCGAATCATCAAAAAGATCAATATTGCGTGGTATCCTAATGAATTAAGTATTTGATGATGCCCAAACCAATAGGCTACAGTAACGGAGGATCCGGTCAAATGTCAGAAGCCGTAAGCGCCCCAGCTTGGCATCATCATGTACTATCGACGAATTAAAGAATGTCTCGAGATTTTCAAACATTTTTAGTTATGGGTGTGAGTGTGGGACTGATCTGCAACGGCTATCCCGTCTCACTCGCACTGGTCTCTCACCTGCAAGGTGTGAGGAGCATGAAGAGTGGTCGAACGAGAACCTTGAAGGCGATACTTAGCTCGTGAAAATATCGCCACAATCTTTAATTCGTCGATAGTACTTGGTTTGTCTGCCTCTTTCCTGTAAACCTAAAAAAAAAAAAAAAAAAAAAAAAAAAAAAAAAAAAAAAAAAAAAATTAAGTCTACACATCTAGAATGCCCAAAAAAGGCTGATGCCAAATAATGACATAGCTATAGAAGGTTACGGTATCAATATAATTTGTCAATCTAATTTAAATACCCCCGAAAACTGAAAACTATATGTATACCCACTGCTGTGACCAAATGATGGTCACGCTAGGGTGTTACGGGTTTCCATTTTCGAATCCCAACGAGTGTCCTTCTTCCAGTCGGTGAAATGGCAACGTTCGACACAAACTGCGATGACTCCCGAGGAAAGTTGGCGAAAACCGAGTGACGTCTGACGTCCTGAGTGCGAGTTGGAGTCGGAGTTGAGTCGCGCTCCCGAACGAAAAGAGAAGAGCCGGGCTGCATCGATCCGTGAGTATTTTGTCCCCGGCTCGAAACTCCCCACCCTCAACTACTCCCCTTCTCTCATCCCTCTGCCCCCTCCTCCTTCTTTGCCAGCCCCCCGTCTCGGGCCCCCGCTCAGTGAAGACCCCCCTTGCCTTTGCGCACACCTCCAGTGATAAATCGACCCCCGGGATTCCGTATCTGTTTACCCGAACTTTCGAACCGCGGGAGCGGTACTGCTGCACATCAAGAACTGTTCTTAATCGATTTGGATTTCTCTCTCTCTCTCTCTCTCTCTCTCTCTCTCTCTCTCTCTCTCTCTCTCTCTCTCTCTCTCTCTCTCTCTCTCTCTCTCTCTCTCTCCCTTTCTCTCTCTCCCTTTCTCTCTCTCCCTTTTCCCCCACTCCCTATCTCTTCCTCTTACTCTCTCACTCTCTCACTCTCTTTCTCTCCTCCTCCTCTCTCTTGCGTTTTTTTTCTGTCTCTCTCCTTCTCATCGACATATTCTCAAGCGCGGAGGAAACGGAAATGCTGTTGTTCACGCAAACAAATCTGAGATCGTTTTTAAGCGCGCATTGCTTTTATAAAAGTCTGTCCTGGAGTTAAATGAAATACACGAACATTATGGAGAGAGACGAGAAGAAAATTTGGGGAATTGCGTTACAAAAAATGAAGTTATAATAATTCACAATTTTCTCCAGATGCTTCACTTGAAAATTCAATGGCGGCTCGTGCAATTTGGCAGCAATGCTTTTCCTCCATTTGACTAAATGTAAAACAATCGAATGCTGGTGAAGCGCTGCTTCACTATCGAGTCGATTGTTTTACATGGAATCAAATGGACGGAAAACAGTGTTGCCATATTGCACAAACCGCCACTGATTTGAATTACAAGGTTGATGATCGAGGGAATTTTGATTGAAATGAAATAATAATTAATTGATTAAGTGTTTAGGGAAAATAACTTCATTGAAGAAGGAAGGTTGAAGAAGTTTGGGGTAGCTGGATTGATATAGGTCGTTTCAGAAGTATAAGCCAACTAGACCGGTAATCTTTGGAATTTCCTATTGTTATTCATTTAACGTAATAAAAATGAATGAAATCGTTGGCTTTTTATCGAGGAACACTTTAAAATCAAAAGGTCAAAGTTGCAGGCAAGTTTCGTTTTGATTTGGAGTAAAAAAAAAAACCGAAAATTTGCCAAAGATTATGGGTGAGCTGCGCCTACACTTCTAAAACGAACTCTACCAAAAACAAACTCTAAGCACTCCCTCTGAACAGCAACACGCACACAACAAAGTATTCGTGGAATAAGACCCTGACACACTCTCAGTGTACCTACAGTTAATTCATTAATTGCATCAGCAGCAAAATAAAGGCGTTGAAGGGCAGCATTCCACCTTTTATGGCCGAAACATCTGTGACCAGAGAGCTGCTGAAGTCTAAGAGGTTTCTCGGTTTATTTTATATACCTACGCGTCTTTATTCCTACTGGAAAAAAGGGATTTTATATGGAAGACAAGTTTGTTTTAAAACTGATGCTCCCTCTAGTGGTTAACACTTTCATACGCGCATTGGCGGAGCCAGCAATTAGGCAACCGTGGATTCTTCCCATTTGAATGTATGAGAAACAATCGATTAGAAATTGGGCCATGGCCCCCTCAAGAATCGATTGTTTCTCATACATTCAAATGGATAGAATCCACAGTTGCCAAATTGCTGGCTTCGCCCATGCATATACGCGTATATTTAGGGGTTCGAGTTTTTTGAGATTTTTTCAAACCTTTCAAAAGAAGACAATTTTCTAAGAACTTTGATAGGTCTCTCAACTATTTGCAAAATTTCCCTTTAAATTCCATTGAATCCCATGTTAAATTAAGTGGGACAACATGTCAGCAGCGGCTCGTGCAATGTGGCAACAATGGATTTCCTCCATTTAAAACTGTGTAAAATAATCGATTACTTGGTGAGGCGCAGCGCCTCACCTCGTATCGATCTTTTTGCATACGTTCAAATGGCAAAAGTGCACGGTTGCCAGATTGCACGAGCCGCCACTGCAACATGTGTCTCACTATCCCTGAAAGGGTTATGTGAAATTCCTCTACTTACGAAAATAGAATAATCGGATACCACATTTCAAAGGTCCTAGATAGTTAGATAAATAGTTATTAATAAAATGATTATTTCTTAAAAGCTATATATTTTTGCGAATTATTATTTCTTTCACTTTTCAGTTTTCACCCGACTTTTGACAAAATGTTCTAACGTGAAAGTGACACGCTTTTTTATATCGGGAGATTCGGGAGCTGTTCAAAGTTATTCAAGGCTTCCGAAACTTTTTCTCAATTTTGTAGAGACTATGCGTGCAATGCAGTGCTGCTAAATTTAGCGGGAACTTTAAAAAATTTACATTGAGTTAAATTGGAAAACGCGTATTGGTATTTATACGCAAAACGGCAACCTTGGTGCAATGAAAACGCAGCGCGCCGCCGGAGTGATGACCCTAATGGATCCAAGAAATTGTTCTTCTCTCTCTATTTCGATTAGAACGCACATGTTAGAAAAGGATAGGAGAGGGGGAAAAATCACAAGACTTCCCCTGATTTGTCCTTTTCTAACACACGCATTCTAATGGGAAAAGAGAGAGAATGACGAATGCCTGGATCCGCCAGTGAGTGATGATTTAATAGAGATGGGTATAGATATGCGGGCGCGGGGGCCATATCGGATGTTATCACCTAGAATGACGGTCATTTTATGTTCGTATAAACGACTTTGAGGCGTGCTGAACGGGCTATATTCAGTCAGACTGCGTTCTGCATTTTTTTTTTTTTTTTTTCACAGGGACACAAAGACTTCCTTAAAAGATACTCTAGTGAAAAAAGCTAGCTTGTTTGAGATAAGAATCAACAGAAAATTTATTCAATGCGAGTAGAGCTCGTTACTGCAGATATTTTGGACCAAGTCGATCTGTAATCAGGACGGTTTTGGATTTCACATTTTTTTAACCTCAAAAAAAAAAAAAAAAAAAAAAAAAAACATTTCGACTCAAAGCAAAGGCTAATAACCAATAACTTTCAAATTATTTTCGGCTTTATTTTGAATCTCTTGAAGCAAAAGTGCTTCAAAGATTACAGGTATAGACACAGCCTCTAAATCTGAAACGAGCACTGTCGTGTGAATAAATAAAATGCCTTTGGATATCTTAACAAGAAGGAGGCAGAGGGGGGATTTACGCAGTACGCAGTGTGAATGCCGCAACCAAGTTAGGGGGGGGGGGGGGAGAAAACGAATTACAGGCGGAGATTCGTTCGTTGAGAGGATTGGAAAAACCGCTGTAGTGAGACGAGAGGGGCTCGAGGGGACCGACAAATACATTGAATACATTTGAAATACACTCGGAACGGAGCTGCGGATAGAGAACACATCTGAAACTGACAAAACAAATAAATGACAATTCTCTTGGGAGGGAGAGGGGAGTAGCGTAAGGGGGGATGCTCGCTCCACCAATGGGAGCGTCGGGAAATTCGACGCAGACGCGTTACTTAGCAACCAATGACAACACATTACTACAGTTGGAAAAGAGACGTAGTTTTGTTATTTGTCGAGAGAATGAAAGAGAGAAAGAGCGAGCTGGGGGTTGGTGGAGAGAGAGGGGGAGAGCGATGAGTGGGTGGGGGATGAAATGGAAGCTCGAACTCGAGCTCGGTAGACGAGACGAGGCATGAGAGAAAGGAAGAGAGCGGCGAGAGGGGGGGGTGGTGAGAGGGGGTGGAGAGAGAGAGAGAGAGAGAGAGAGAGAGAGAGAGAGAGAGAGAGAGAGAGAGAGAGAGAGAGAGAGAGAGAGAGAGAGAGAGAGAGAGAAGAGAGAGAGAGAGAGTTCACAGGAGGGAGGACTGAAATTTCAGTGGAAACGGAGAAATTCTTATTTCTATTTCGATTTGGATTCCCGAATTGTGCGCCGACTCGCGGGTCTGGGTGTGGTCAATAAACGGGAGAGAGAGAGGAGAGAGAGAGAGAGAGAAAATAGCGCGACGAACGTGAAATGGTGACGTTAACGGCTTTCCGCTGGTCGGATCTTTCGGCGGAATTTCTCTCGCCGCGACTTGACGGCGCCCCCCCCCCTCCTCCCTTCTTTTAACGCCACCGATTCTCTCTATCTGTCTTTCTTCAGCTCCCCTTCTCGTACATATACGCCGAATAATCCACATAGAAAACTTCTATTATATACTCATGTCAACCGCAGCGCAGTTTTCCATCATTTCCCGCAAATAGGTACTAGATTTGGTCATGAGATAAAGTCTAACAGCTTTTTCGTAAAGTCGCTCGCCTCTCACGTCGTAAGTTTGCTTTTTCAAGATCACACGCTTGTAAAATTTTCTTCGATATACTTTCTACAAAGAATAGATTCTCTTGCGCTACCAGCAGTCCGTCAACATTTTATTCGCCTCCTGATGGGCTCTAAACGAGTTTCACTTTCGACTTGACTCCATATATAAACAATGTTTATACATTAAAATGCATGCATGTTTGAATCATCTTACTTTCCTAGTAGATGCTTTCTAAAATAGACTCTCTTGACGCTTTGTCTGTCAACTAGTGCCACAGCCAACGGGGGGGGGGGGGGATGAAAGCACCCCCAAACAGTCATAGAAAGGGAAAATATATATAGGGAATAGGAAAGAAAAGAAAAGGGAGATAAAAGAGGGGAAAATGCGAAAAAATAGAGGAAAAAGATGAGAACTGACTCAGTCTTGGCCTGGCATTCATAGCGGCGACTCACTGTTTTAATTATTTGTGTATTTTAATTTTTTGTGGTTGATAAAGGGTTTGTTACCAGCCCGAAACGTCCAATTTCTTCATATTAGCGGTCTTTTTCCTGGAAACAACTTGTTTTCTACATTATTTTAGGCCGAGTTAATATTTTTAATTCATATCCCAACCAAACTTCTATAGAGGGATGGATACAGTAGTGCAACCAGAATCTCTTTCATCTCTTTGAATGTATCAGTCAAAAAATGATAGAAAGAGGGGGGTTTACTCCCTTGTCTTTCCTTGTCTAACATACATATACGTGTATCATTGGAGCAGAGAGAGAGAGAGAGAGAGAGAGAGAGAGAGAGAGAGAGAGAGAGAGAGAGAGAGAGAGAAGAGGGGAGAGAGGGAGGAGAGGAGAGGGAGAGGGGAGAAAAGGAGAGAGAGAGAGAGGAGAGAGAGAGAGAGAGAGAGAGAGAGAGAGAGAGTTTCTCGTTGCGCTACTGATAGATAAATATCCCCACTCCACAGTACTTGGTTTTGCCTACATCACGAATTGAAGGTGCTCAACAATTTGTTCTCATGCTCCAATTTAGCCGTAGTCAGGAGATTGTCTTTCTCTCTCTCAGCTCATTTGAAAGCATGTGTTAGAAAAGGATGGATAAAAGGGCTATCACGTTTTAATACTTGGTTTCAACTAGTAGGTAATAAAGCATTTACTCGGGGATTAGGAAAGGATTGCATATTCAAGTACTAAGGAAGGAAGGATATGAACAAGGAGAGAGCAAAGCAGACTTAAATTTTAACGTTACGGAGTGGATAAAACGAGTTATCGACCAACCGAAGGCACAATCAAGCAACTAAAACCTACGGAAGACTCCCTAAAATTTAATAATTACTCACATTTTATCGAAGAAAACCCGGAGCAACAATTTAGCGACTTCACAGAACGGACCTCGACACGAAAGTTGCTAAACGAAGCAACATGCACCGAGGTTTTAAGTTTGAAAAACTCAACGTATCGGTAGGACGGTAGCTCTGCGCTCATTGGTCAATTTTGGCGTCATCTTCACATATCCGAATCCGCTACTGATCAACGAGCACAGAGGCTAATCGATCCGATGGACTTCTCTCAAACTCTCGGTGCATGTCAATTCTCTGCAAATTTAACTCAAGAGGGGGGGGGGGGGGGGGGGGGCTGAGAGAAAGAGAATTCAAAGAGAGAATAATTGGAGAGTGTGGTGAATCTCTGCCCACCTTAACTCTCAGCTTATCTAAACAAAAAGACATTTTAAATGTTATATACTTAAATGATTTAGTTTTTTAAAGGATGTTTATTAAAATAGAGATGGGGATTTATGACCTTTTTATACTTTATGATCTTATAACTTCAGCCCGTTTCTCTCCTTTTCTAACACATTCAGTCAAATGAGCTGAGAGAGAGAGAAAGACAAACTTGCTACGTTTATGATTCCAACCATATCTTTTATAGAAACTGTCAACATAATGAAATTGAAAATGTGTGAAATATATTCAAGTAAACAAATATGTACAAGCTTGCGGTACATAGAGGGTTAATCTGCTTAAATCTGTGAGTAGAGCTGCTGTCTTGCGTATAATTAATCACATTTTTTAATTCACCGGTGGAACCACCGGGTTGAGAAAATATTACACAATTCAGTTCAGTGTATGACTGAAATGCACGAAAATAGTATGATCTAGCTGTTATCTTTTCTCAACCGGTAGTCGTCGATTACTATAAAAACTTGCGGATATTTTAATTAATTGACGGAGTTTTCACCGATTGAGAAAATATTACAGATTAGAGTATTTTCGTGCATTTCAGTCATACACTGAACTGAGCTGTGTAATCTTTTTTCAACCGATGGAATCATCGGTGAAATGAAAAATGCGATTAATTATACGCAAAACGGCAGCTCTGTCTGTGAGAAAAGAGGAAGGATTTGAGAGCAATGTAACTGGAATGAAATTTAATTCGACTGAAAAATACAAGGGTTTAAGGGTTGTAAAAGGAGTGCTAAAGCAAAGCTACGAGAGGAAAATTGGAGAAGGGTTGCTTGTTACGTTCGGGGGGTTAGGTCTCAGGCGAGCGAGAAAATAGATAAGGAACGCATACCTATTTGTTTAAGAGCCGTATGTTAAGGGTGGTTAGTATTTGAACGGCGGTGGTGGCTGGATCCGGGAATGTGTGATAGAGGTGTGATAAGAGTCCGTGGACACTTGACCCCCCGCGGAATCTGCGGCGGAGCCCTCGCTATCCATGCGATGCGCGGGGCACAAAAAAGGATTGGGTTGTAAATGAATTCCAGAGCACGATCGGAATTATTCGTCGGCTAAAACAAGAAATGAGAGCGTGACGACCACATTTGGTGGATACAGGGAATTGTCTTTCTCTCTCTCCTCCCTCCATTTGAACTTATGTGTTAGAAAATGATAGCAGAGGGGGCCATCACGTGACTTTGCCCCCCCTCCCCCCTTCTGTCCTTTTCTAACGCACGTTTTCAAATGGGAGGAGAGAGAGAAAGACATTTTCCTGTATTCACCCATGGACGACCATAGGTTGTAGGGTAAAATCGCGAGCGGAAACCACAATTGCCTGGAGAATTCGGGGGGTCGTTCTATTAACAAATTATGGGGGTGGTGAATACAGGGTGCTCTGAATTCTAAAAGCTCATTTAAGATCAACTAGGCTCTCAAAGCGGCATACTTGAATCCTCAGGGCCAAAATTTAACGCGTTTCTTGAATGTATCGGCTCTGATGAATGGGGCAGTTGCAAGGGTCTGAAATTTTGTGTTTTTTATGAAGAAAATGGAAGTACTTGATGAGCTGAGAACAACGATGCCTTTGGTTTCTAATTAAGTCTCATTTTTCCGGAGATGAGATTTTGGCCCAAAATACATTGTTTTAAATGGGAATTTCGCGTAGTGACGTCACTACACACACGAATTTTGGTAACTTTACACGTGTGTATCTCCAAAAACCCAAAACACTTAGGAAAAAACCAAAGGCACTATTGTTCTCAGCTTATCAAGTACTATCATTTTCTGTATAAAAAATACAACATTTCAGACCCTTGCAACTGCTCCATTACATTGCCGATTTCGGCAGAGTTTGTCGTGGAACGCATCAGTCATGAGGCGTTAAAATTCAAAATGTTGTAAGTGCCATTCGACGTTGCAAAGAATGTGCAACTTCTTCTCTCTGTTAAAGAATAATTGAAGACTCTGAAAAAAATGAAAATTTTGGCAAAGAATTTTCTTGAATTTGACGAATTTTCTAGGGGAAAAATTCCAGCTGAGGTTACTCCGAAAAAGATTAAGAAGCTGTACAATCTTTGCAACATCTGATTGCACTTAAAATTTTTTGAATTTTCACAGCTCAACTGAGCATTTTCGAGGACGTTGAATTTCATGATCGCAAAAAGGTCGCATTAGTTGATTACTTTCATCGCCTAAATTTCCGTTCACAAATGAGCTCACGCGGGACGAATACATTAAATCAGAGTTTGTTTGGAACCAGAGGCTTCCCGGAGAACAACCGATATAACATATCGCTCTACTAAAACAGTCTGTATACAGGTTTTGCGTGAAGTCATATTGAACTACAACAAACAAAATCTCTATTTCTTTTCGCTTTCTCTTCTCTGCTTTTCTTTTTTCTTCTTTTTATCAAATAATATATTTTGTCCCTTTCCCCCTCTCTTTAGCATCTTTATCTCTTCTTCTAAAGGAATCTGCGAGGACATCCAAAACGGAGCAAGCTCTGCGGTCGCTCTATCTACTCCTAAAGTCAGTAGTGACGATGCGACAAGCTCAATTGACAATCAGTTTTTATGGCTGTCGAAACGGGAAGGGTTGTTGAAAGATTAAAAAGAGAAAGAGAGAAAGAGAGAGAGAGAGAGAGAGAGAGAGAGAGAGAGAGGAGAGAGAGAGAGAGAGAGAGAGAGAAAGAGGAAGCAGGAAATAACGCATTGTCATTGTACGATGATTATGAGTGACATCTCATTCGCGATTAATCACGGAATGACGGGTAATCCCCCGACCCAGGCCCGCCAACACCCAACACCATTCATGTCAATTCCCGCTATCTCTCTCGCTCTCTCTCCCCCTCTCTCCCACCCCCTCTCTCTCTTTTCCCTCTTTCTCCCCTCTCAATCATAAACACACTCCCCCCTTTCTCTCTCTCTCTCTCTCTCTCTCTCTCTCTCTTTCTTTCTCTCTCTCTCTCTCTCTCTCTCTCTCTCTCTCTCTCTCTTCAATACACATACACACCCCTTTTCTCAATATCTCTCTTTTTTATCACATAAACGGCGTAATTTTCACTTTTTTTTCATTATTACTTTTCTTCCACTCTCTCTCTCCCCCTCTCACTTTCTCTCCACCTCTCTCTCTCTTTCTCTCTCTCCCCCTCTCACTCTCCCACTTTTTTTTATTTTTTTATTGAATAAATGTATATTGTTGTTGCCTCAACACACATTCATTATTGTTCAGATTTCTAACCTCTAGGTGCCACCGCGTCCATTGTTTGACACCCACCCGCTCTCAACAATCTCGACGTGTCACATATTGAGCGTAATCATCGTTTCCGGCTGAATTTTTGTTTCGTCCACCTTCGCTTGTCTCACTTTCGCAATTTTTCGAAAGGATCCGACTGAAACTGATCAGTGGCGTAGCGTGCAATTTGGCAACGTTGTATTGTATTCTTTTAAATATCATATGTGAAAGGTCGAATGCAAAGGTATGTTCACCGAACACCCGACAGTTCGATCTTTTTCATGGGTTTAAATGAACGAACTGCAACGTTGTCAAATTGCACGCTACGCCACTAAAACTGATATCCTCTGGCAGTTATATTCAATGTTACTGATGACATTCAGTAGGTAATTCCGACAGTCAGAACTTGCGATGCGACAATTTAGTAGGCAAACAGCACCCTAATGCAAAATGGGGAAAAAATTGGCCAACACTGCATCTTTAGCCACTTTGTGCTAGAGTCCCTGTATATCAAAGAGTCTCGCCATATGGGGTATAGATTCTGGTTGGCTGCTAGATTTTAGGCTGTCACGGAGCTCGAGGAGGCGTTCTGTGTTATTCTCCATAAGAAGACCGTTGAAACGCACCTACCGAGGAAGCGTACACGCCCCTCAGCGAACCCAACCAATCAGAGTGGACGCCTCCTTCGAAATTCTTCTTCTTCATGCTTCACGTGGCGAGACTCTTTGATATACAGGGACTCTACTTTGTGCCATAGTTTCATTTAAAATAATAAAAAACAAAACAAAAAAAAATAAAAACAATAGCACAGTTTGAGAAAATTCCTGATATTAGGGCGAGAAAACTAATGCTCCATAAATTTTTTATGCCAAACATTCTCGTCATAAAATCGTTTTTCCAAACGGCTGTAATCTTTTTTAGTAATGAATCTATTGAGAAATCAATGCAACTGTTGTATAATTTTCGGTTTCTTTATTATTTTTTTATCGGTGCTATTTTTTAAGAAATTAAAAACTCTTTGGAAACAGAAGACTCTGATTTTGAATGAAGTATTAATTATGAATGACCTCTAGTCACTCATTTCAGATTTCTGGACTCTGCCTCAGTGGCGAAGCGTGCAATTAGGCAACGTACGTTGCAGTTTTTCCATTTACACCTAGAGTCCCTATATACGAGAGAGTCAAGACACGTGAACGGAAGTGAAGAAGAAGAAGGGGTCTGAAGAGCCTGGAGGCGCGCCTCTTGTTTAGGTACATTTTTATCCAACGATCTTCCCGCCAAAGATTACTTGTAAGTACATGTATTCGTGAGTAAGTAATCTTTGTTAGGTCAACTTAACCTTCAATTCCCGTTAGCTTCACATGGCTTCACTACCTGTTTTAATTAACAGTGAAGAGTATGCGTGAATATTATTCTGTTCTGAACATATTAATGTCACTTTCAATTGAAAATTTCATCAGTACCTACAGTCCTACATAAAAATTCCGAAAGTTTCCTGAAAGCTAGGCGTCGGGGAAGATGGTTCCATGAAGATGTAAACAAGAGGCGCGCCTCCAGGCTTCATAGACCCCTTCTTCTTCTTCGCGCAATTTTCAGCAGTCAATCAGAGAGTGAACCTCGTATGGCGAGACTCTTTCATATACAGGGACTATATTTAAACCCATAAAAAAAAAGAATATTGGTTTCGGTGAACACCATCGCATTCGATCTTTTACAAGGGTTTAAATGGACACAATACAACGTTGCAAAATTGCACGCTTCGCCACTACTCTGCGTGGAACCACGGCTTGAGTTCCTGGTCTTTTGGCGCTCCGTTTCGATCAGACTTATCAAAGAGAAGGAACCACCGCACCTCTTGCCGGTATCCCGGACAGGAGTCCGTGGCACAGAAAAATCTCTTATAGCTCCGAAAAGGAGTGAAAGAGACAGAAGTAAGAAGAGAGAGAGAGAGAGAGAGAGAGAGAGAGAGGGGGAAAAGGAGAGGGGGAGAAGGGGGGGGGGAGAGGGGAGGGAGAGAGAGAGAGAGAGAGGAGAGAGAGAGAGAGAGAGAAAAGAGGAAAAAAAAGAAGTACACATCAAATAAGGGATTAAAAGAGACTGCAAACAACAGGCGTACGTGATTAATTATCGATGAAAGAGACAAAAAAGACTCGTAAAATGTAGGGGGGTTAGAGGCGGTGATGAAGGGGGGAGGGGGCAAATAGAAGGACCCAGCCTCTTGACACATCACTCGTATTTAAATAACACAAAACGACAAAAGCTGTATCAATCTTGGTATCGTGGTATCGTGGTATCGCAGTATCGTGGTCTCACTCACTCTCCCCCCGGAATGAAGGAGAGGGGAACAAGGAAGTCCGAAACACGGTGAAGTAAAGGCGGCCGAGGAAGAGACGTTTTCACGACGTTAATTATAAATGCAATTTTTCCTTCCACTTTTCCTATACCCCCTCCTTTTTTTTAATTTTTTTTTTGTTTGTCAAGTGTTTCGTGGATGGCTTCCTCTAAGTTGTATACTAGAGTATTATCTGCTCTATCAGCAAATCTCAAGCAGTTCTTTTACCCGCAGCTCTTCGATATTTACACGATATCGACCCGATAAAAATACGATGAATGTGATGACCGTGTTGCCAAATGACAGGGGTTTTCTCTTGGGCTCATTTTGAGGAAACCGCACGGCCAAGCAACACTGTCTGATAGCACTCTGTCAGTCTACATCTTCCTCTCCCCCCTCTCTCTTCCTCTCTCTCTTCCTCCCTCTTTCTCTCCTGAACTTATACTCTTTCTCTAGCCTCTCTCTCTCCCCCTTTCTCTCTCTCTCCCCTTCCTCTCTCTCTCCTGAACATACTCTTTCACTAGCCTTTTTCTCTCTCTTCTTTAACTCTACTAATCTTTGTTCTATATATCCTTCTTCTCTTCGAATATCCACACCCAGGTCTAACTAGAGCCCTGCTCTTGAATAAGTAATTGATGCAAAAAACTAATTTTCTTCTCGAATTAGTTTGTGCGGCTAGTTTCAGTAGAGACTTTCCTCTTTCCTCATATTCCAGTCTTTATTCAATTATTCATAATCTTTAACCTTAGTGTGCTAGGCGGTAGTGGGTGAATTTTTACCCTAGGTCAGTTCTTAGAGATAAAATAGCAGGAATTTCATTGAATCACTTCAAGCTTCCATTTTAGAGTATTTAGAAGCTTTCCACGAAAAATCGAAAATTTTCCTCAAATTTTCTCGTAAATCCGTTTGAAAGAAAAATGGTGCGGGGTGAAAATTCACCCGCAGTTAGCAACGTATTTTCAACCAGTTTAGATGAAAAAAAAAAAAGAAAAAAAAATCGTATTTTTACATACTTCATTACTTTTATGCAGTTTCAAAATATGAAACTTTTTTGGGACTATCTTAAATATAATGGAAAAATTTTAAGATTCGAAGAAGTCAAAGGATGGAACACAAAAGTTATGGTTTTTCTGGAATATTTGAACTTGGTACTTTTTTGGAAATTTTCTCTCAAAAAACAATTTGAGAAAAAATTAACATACTTTTGTTGCAACCCAGTTATCAAACGACGTAAAATACCTTCGGCATGCATGAGTCAACACTGCCTTTCAACTGAGTTTCTTGAATTTTGTTTAACAATTTGTATTTTTTTCTTGTTTTTAGATTTTTAAGAAATGTGGGTGGCCTATATGTCTAATAAAGATCGTCTGCCAAAAACTGCGTCAGCAATAACCCTTTTCAATGTCACGCCCTAGTCTGCTCGTTTTCGTCACTACAGATCTGCATGCTTCGCGAAGTATCAATTTTTATCGACAAAAGCAACTTAAAATTATTTATATCTTCGCAAAATAATGTTTCGCCTTCAATTGACGGTATAGGCAAAATCAACGCAGCGGAGTAGGAATATTTAACTACCAAATTAATTTAAGCGTAAAATTAAGTTACATTAAAGCAGAGCTGCCGATTTACTTAGATTTAATGCCATTTTGAAATTCACTCAAGATTCCACCGGTTGAGAAAAGATTACAGAGTTTAGTTCAGTGTATGGCTGGAATGCACGAAAATACTAGCGGCCTTAATCTGTTCTCAACCGGTATATTTTAATTAATTAACGGCGTTTCCAACGATTGAGAAAAGATTCCAGATCAGAGTATTATCGTGCATAACATACATTGAATTGAACTATGTATAATCTTTTCTCAACCGGTGGAATCATCGATGAATTTAAAAATGTCATTAAATCTACGCAAAACGGCAGCTCTGCATTTGAGATACTTCGTTAGAGCACACCTCAAGTTTCAAGAGTCTTTCTTCCAATAAATAAACCCCACCTCAATTACGCCCACTAACCGCTCATCTAAAAATGTTTACCAAAAACGTGTTTTTGTTTTATCGCGTTTTTGCACCATCAAATTTCGTTAGGTACATTATATGTTGAGGAATATTAGAGGAATATTAGAGCATATTAGAGCAATTAACTTTGTACATTTTGTGAACAGTGGACGCCTAAAAGCATGAAGGCGGTGCTAGTTCGGAGGCAATTGTGTCGCGTGCAAGTATAGTGGCAACACTTCATGTCGTTATTCCCATCCGAAATATCGATTCGAGAGACATCATTGTACACGTCTGATAGTTCGACCTTTTTGATGCATTTATATGTGGACAAAATACATGGTTACCAGGTTGCACGCGAGGTAGTTATAGGTACTCGAGGAGCTGCAGTGGCGGCTCGCACGTTCAACGTGGCAACAACGGAATCTCTCCATTTAAAACTACGTAAAATAATCAATCTTCAGGAGATTCACCGACTCCACGAGAAATCGATACTTTTGCATAGTTTCAAATAGCAAAAAACATGCTTGCCGAATAGCATGAGCTGCTACTGCTCGAAAAATACCTCCTAAAGTGGCGTTGCGTGCGCAACCTGGTAACCGTACCTTTTGTCTGCATTTAAATGCATGAAAAATGTCGAACTATCAGAGGTGTACAGTGCACTCTCTCGAAACGATATTTTGTATGAGTTCAGATGGATGAAATGTATTGTTGCCACGAACAAGTGCGGGCGTCCAGACACGATGGAAATGACATTGATTTGATCGAGGGGTGTGAGCACTGTGAGCCGTACGAAATCCATTAAAAAAAAAAAAAAAACAAAAACAAAACAAACAAACAAAAAAAAAAAAAAAAAAAACAGACCGTTTCAAACTGTATCAAATCATTCTCCCCATACAAGTATCGGCTAACCATAAAGAACAACAGTGCTCACACTTCTGGTTTCTCCACCCGCGTCAATTCCACTTTTTTTTTCTCCCGAGGGGTGGAGATTTTTAAACGGTGATAACGCACATTACCAATCCCTTCCTCAATCTCACAATTGAACCGTTCATTGATAAGATGCAATCGAAGCGATTCAATTCACTACAATGACTCGTTCATATGACTCGCACACTCAATTTGTGTTTCGTTCAATCGAGCATGCACTAAAGACTCTTTTAAAAATTCGGCAAAACGAGGGTTTTGTTGGTAACTTTTGCTGTAAATAAGTGACATATATTGTAATTATTTATTAGAAAAGCGTAGACAATGATAGGAGCGCTGCAAAAAGGTATCAAATCCACTGATATTGAATTTGGAATAAAACCTATATAATTTTATACATTTTGCTGCCTTTATAGCGATAGTTTTCTTATAGAACTGAGTAATTTATCTATTATTATAATTTTCACGTTTCCATTCCATGTTTCATGACTCAATGTCTCATACTCCACACTGCTTTGCTCATTTCGTCACAACCAGGAATGTCTCCCCCATCTCTCCTTAACTATATATTTCATTTATAGACTCCATTATTAGCAATAACCATGTTCCCCTTGATAGGCAGTGATGTTCGAAAGGGATAAATCACCTCCCCCCTCCAACCCTTCAAACAAAGATTTGAGGATAAAAAAAATATAAAATATAAAATCTACGATTCTACGATTCTATGAAAGAATCGATTCAAATCAGTGGCGTCGCGTGCCATCTGGCAACAATGCAACTGCTCCATTTAAACTCATTAAATATATCGAATTTTCCTTGTACACTGTGCACCCCCTGAATTTGATCTTTTACATGAGTTTAAATGGATAGAATACAGTGTTGCCAAACTGCACGCGACGCCACTGATTCAAATTCAAACGAGTAGTTCTGCTCCTCAGATTATTTTCACAGTCTCGTTCAAGAGGACGACGAACTGCTCCAGCACTACCCCTAAACGAGTGGAAAGCGTTTTAATCCCGCGACAATTGCGCCGCACGCCACCTCACTCATCTTATCTCCTCTCTTTCCTTCTCTCTCCTTCTCACTCACACACATACATTCAAATATCTCTCCCTCCTTGTCCTTCTCACTCACACGTATACACAAATATCTCTCCCTCTTTGTCCCTCTCACTCACACGCATACACAAATATCTCTCCCTCCCCGTCACTCTCACTCACACGCATACACTCACATATCTCTCCCTCTCTTTCCATCTCACTCACACGCATACACACAAAATGTCTCTCCCTCTATCTCTATTGGTCCCTTATTTCTGTGGCTGTCTTCCTCTCTGTTATTTTGGCAAGACTTGGTTCAATTACTGTGCTTAAACTTATCGTTTTCTGGCGATAAACGTATTTTTTTCTCTTCTTCTCTATTTAGCCTTTCACCGAAATTTTGAAAAATGACCCAGCAGCCCCGATAACGAAGTCGAACGTATGCGGATCACACTTGAAGATGAACTCCCCCTTTAAAAGAATGACTCCGCAAATTGAATGTATCGAAAAAATGTATTTATTCCGTCTAGAGTTATTAATCTTTGTTTTTTTTCGCCTTCTTTTCCGGATCGATTTTTTCTCTCGTTTTTTTTTGGGTCAAAAATTCTTTGTTTTTTGTTTTGTTTTGCATCCAGTTTACTCGAATGTCTTGGAAACCAATCATCAGGAAAGGTAGATTTTGTTCCTTAATTCTGCAGAGATAAAATGTACAAGAGAGGAATGAAAGTAGTACATATTCGTCAATTTTTGCTTATGAAGCACAATCATGATTTCGAGCATTTTGGCTCGTGCACTGCAAATAAATTTGTGAAAAATAATAGATTCTCATGCAGTTTTATTGAGTCTCTAAAAAATCGATACTTTTACATTGACCCAAATGGAGAACAACTTTAATCGATTGTTTATGGACCGCAACATTAAGCCACAGTAACACATTAAGATTACACATTTTATTCCTAAATTGAAAGTTGAGGTAGAAAAACTATCAGAAGGCACAACGATTTGCGAGCCAAGATAAGGGATGGTACTGTTACTAGAATTTCTAATCTTTGTACAATAGTTCTTAAAAATGTTGAGAAAATTCTGGTACTGTGACCAATGACCGCATATTCTGAAAGTAACACCAGAACTTTTTGATGAAAATACGTACTAGACTTTCTGTGGTTCACATATCGTTATATTTTTGGTAATATTATGATTAAAGTTTAAGAATAATTGTTTTAAATTTAATCGAAACTTATATACAAATTAATCTCTAAACAATAATTTTTTCTTTAGAAAGTTTAATGGTAGCAATTTCCTCGTGTATAAAAGACTTTCTAAAGGACGATTGTATACACGGCTCCATCTCTCAAAATACTGCATTAATTTCGAATCAGTCAAAGATGATGTTCACTTACTTTCAGAAAGGCTTAAAATTTAAATTCCAAACATCTCTGAATCATTTCCGGAAACCGCAAAAGGAATCAAGCTTTAAATCGAAAAACTTTGACGAAACTTTAATTTCAGTGGAATCTATCAGAATTGGATCATTGCCTGGTCTTGATGAACTAGAGTGGAAATAATGAGAGCTCGAAACAAGGGCAGGCAGCTCTGATTAAAAAATAAAGACCGAGAGATTGTGCGAAGGGAAGAGAGAGGGGGGAGAAGGAGGAGGAGGAAAAACGCGTAAAAGCTTAGAGGAAAAGTATTTCTTTGAAATTCATCGATCGCAGGGTTAGCCTTGGGGAGATGGAGTGAGAGGGTTGCGGACTACAAGTGAAACAATGCAAATGATATGAAAATATGACTGATACAGAGTGTTGAGAGAGAGAGGGGTCCAAGATCAAAAGGTAATTCAAGTTATATAAATGCAAAGGTTTCGCCGAGTGTTAATTCTGGCACCGACCGAAAGCAAGCGACTCTCGACTGCAGCTTTTGCGCCGTGTTGATTGTGCTCTGTGGTGTGCTGTGTCTGCTTTCGTTTATATAGAGTGTCGGAGTCCTGGGTCTGAGTCCTGGCTCCAGGAGTCCGGGCCGCGAATACAAATCAAGCCGCAGGGATCAAAGGGCACCCGACAGGGACCGGGACACGGACACGGTCCAGCCCCTCTCTTAACCTCTCTCACCCCCCTCACACCGCGCCCTCATCCAACACACACATCCACCGTCACACGAAAGTGGTGAGAGAGGATGGGGGGACCCTGCCGTTTCCAATTAATGACGCGGGAGGCTCCGGTGCCGGTCAATCAGAGCATTTAATAAACATTTGACATTTTCAAAAGCTCCGCGCATTTCTCGGATGAGTCGCGGTGTGGCGGGACGAGGTGAGGAGAGGAGAGGCTTGCGGCTATTCGATTGGCGCGACCGTACAGTAGTTTCAGCCATCGAACTTTCCGGACGGAGTCGTTATTTTCAGAACAGAAAAACTGCATTATAAACTTTTAGAGTGCGTCAAGGTGAGTTTAAAAAGAGGAGCAGTGGTACTTAATATCATAGCTTAACCCTTTCAATACCATCACCCACGGCCACGCCCGGGTCAATCATTTTCGTAATCCAGTCTCTCATTGACAGTAAAAGCTACCCCGCATTGCTAACATTTGTAAATTTATGTCTTATCTAATGCCTTCAATTACCGCGATAGGCAAAATGAAAACAGCGGAGTACGAATATTTAACTACCTACTAAAGAGCGAGTTACACTAGCGGATCCAAGTTAGTGTCCTTCTCTCTCTTCTCCCATTATAATACATGTGTTAGCAAAGGATAGCAGAGGGGCGAAAATCACGTGACTACCCCTAATCTGTCCTTTTTGATCGTACGTGTTCTAATGGGAGAAGAGAAAGAAGAATAGATTCCTGGATCCGCCAGTGGCGAGTTATAGCTTCAATTTTTTTTATGTAACCTGAACCAGGGTCTGATTCTGTTCTTTTGGACAAGATGATACGAGATACGGGAATTGATCATTCCCATTGGTTTAAACGGTGTCTGATGAATAATTTGAAGACGCGTATGAGTCGTTCATTTCAGACGAATGGCTCTTTCGTTCTACGAACGTTTTCAAATCAGCCACATGACGCCATTTAACCCTTTAACTGCTAGGTCACGCAAACAAATCAATATTCGCTCGCTCCAAATGATTAGATAGTTAAATATTCCTACATCGTATTGCTGATTTTGCGTACACAATAGATTGAAGGAGCTCTAAAAAAAAACATGATTTTTTCAAATGTTAACAATTTGGAGTTGGAATTATTGTGAATACAAAATTGGAATTGTGTGAGGCAGCTCTAGTCACAGAAACAAGTATACTCGCATTGAAAGGGTTAAACCAATGGGAATGATCGATTGCCGCCATCGCGTCTCGTCTCGGCCCAAACAGCAGAATCAGGCCTCTGGTTGTTAAAGGTGTAAAAAAGTCAGAATACATGCGGCTCTTATAGGCTGTCTCGAGAATGATTAACCTTGAAAACTGTACAGCATAAAATGAAAACTTTTTCTACGTATACTGCTGCTGACTAACTATGTTGCATGGTCGGGGGTTTGAAGCTGAAGCCGTATAGAGCTGTCACGCCCACTAATTTCTGGGACCAAGCTATAGTACCTAGAATTAAGATCGGATCTGAAAATTTATTGTCTGAAGTATAAAACTGCCGCACTTTATATGTCCAAAAGAATCCAAATTTCGGTTGAGTGTTTGGTGGTGCGGAGGCGGCGTCATGTGCGACGCTTGGCTTTTGGCTTTGCCTTTTGTTTCCCGCTTTGTATTTGAATTGCCGAGTTTGACTCCAACTCTACGTCGTCTTGCGGGCTCAGCGTTGGCAAATTTAGAGGGTCAGTCATGCTATAAAATTTCGCTGTAATAACGAACAAAGCGACAACTCAGAAGTACAGTGAGTGTTCATGCCTTAATTCAGAAAAGGTCTTAAAAGCATCCGCACGGATACAATAATTCCCCCCCCCTCTCTCTCTCTCTCTCTCTCTCTCTCTCTTGTTTCTTCTCTTTCCATTTGAATACTTGTGTTAGAAAGAAAAAGAATGCAAGAGGAGAAGGGAATCGAGTGACTTTACCCTTAATCTCCGTCCTTTTCTTACACACGTATTTAAATGAAAGGAGAGAGAGAGACCTGTATACGCTTATGCTTTAATGAGTGGGGCCGTATCGCACCGAAAAGAATAATTCCTGATTGGGGCATTTTACCAGTGGCGGATCCACGGGGACACATGCCCCCCCCCCCCCCGGTGAAGTATCAGATTTTCTATTTAAAGGTCAAGGTTAAACCTTATGGCATTTTGATAGTCAGTGAGTGAATTTCGTAATTTTCGCTGGAATTCACTCGAGATTTAACCATTGATTTGCTGATAGCAAAAGTTGGCGGGACCCCAATTGTGAGACTGAGTCTTCTATAATTCGCTACTTTTTAAAGGGTTCATACCAAACCATTAATTTAAACCAGCATCTCGTCAGATGCGGCAATGATGTAAGCGATTTTGCGCCACCGACTGCAAAGGACGGACTGCGCGGCAGTAGATGGGCAGTCGGTAATAAAACAGTTCGACGCTTTTGAACGCAGGAATCCAATTTGTTATTAAATTTATGCTCAATTCTCTCCCCTCCCTTTTCACCCCCACCTCCATCCCCTCTCACACTCCTTGTGCCCTTCCTCAAACCACCGCCGTGACTCTTTACCTTCGTGTGCATTTTACTGCACAACCCTTTCTGCGACTCTTTTTAGCACCCTTTCATTTTCGAATCCATTCTGGAAACAAGTTGAGTATTGAGTTCAAAAATTCGATCCACATCCCTTAAATAACGCGAGCGTTTACTCAGAGAAAATAAGGGTGCAATTCAGAAACTTTCCTTGAGATCTTCTTGGCTTGACTTGGGATTGAACCGTCCTCCAGATTCAATTTGCAATTTTAGGAACACATGGCTGAGCCAAAACGCCTCCAAATCTCTCAAGAAAGTTTCAAGGGATTTTCAAGTGAGTTTGAGGAACGGATTTGCTATTCAGAGACGCTCCGGAGACTTAGAGTAGAATTCAATGCAAAATCTCAAGGAGACATTTCAAGGTAACCAGGGATGCGAATCGTCCCGGTATTAGAACCGGTTCCGGTTCCGGTTCCAAATCGCATCTGATAAATTTAGAACCGGTCCGGTTCCGGTTCCAGCATGGGTCTGAAACCGGTTCCAGAACTGGGTTCCGATTTCCGGTTCTTGTGCTCTTTATTTTTCCCCGGTGTACTGCTTTCAAGCAGGAAAAAACTCTAAGGCTTTTGCAGTGAATAAGCTTCATTGTTTTATATCATTCTGCTTGAAAATAATATGAGAAAAGGTTTGATTCTCACTATTTGAAGATAAAGTTCAGGCGTAAATACTTACTTCAAAATGTATCCTAAGCATGTTTCCAGAATTCTTTTTGAAAATGTAAGGTTTATGAAAAATGAAAATCATACAAAACGGCAATTTCGGATCTCGGTGAACATAAGAGCTCAAAACGAATCGAGTTCCAGGAACCTGTAAAAGGAACCGGTTCCATTTGCGTTTCTCAGACTTTAAATTTGGGTTCCCGCTCGGGCTCTGGTTCTGACATAACCGAAGATGCAGGTTCCGGTTCTGGTTCCGGTTCCGTCAAAAAGAAGGGTTCTCCCGGTTCGCATCCCTGAAGGTAGCTCGTTAGCTACCGTGAGCTATAGACTCAAGATTTCTCAATAATTGCCGATTTGCGGTGAGTAACTCTGACATGAGATGTAATTCTTCTCACTCAACTCGGCTTGGCTTGAAGATTTCTCAAGCCAAGCACAGCCCTACGGAAATATCAAGGAAAGTTTTTAAATTGCACCTTAAGAAAAAAAAAAACCCTTGAATTTGACCGTTACTTGAAAATCTTGGGATTTCCTCATTTTGAACTAAAAAATATATAAGGATTTAGGCATCGAATAGGCGGAATTCGATGATCCCTAAACAGTTCGATATTTTTCGTGAGTTTAAATGAACAAAATTCAACGTTGCCCGATTGCATGCTTCGCCAAAAAAGCCCCAAAATACTTCCAAGAGGACGATTCGAATGCTTGAACATTACAAATATTACGTCTCAAGCAAGCAGCAAACGAAATAAACCGAAGATTGATTGGAACTGATTATAGAGATACTCAATAACAAAATATATGCATGTATATATTTTTTGGACGCTCGTTTCATACATGTTCAAGGATCGGTAGATGAGGGGTGGGGAGGGGGGGGGGAGAAAATTCGATCTCCTCTAACCACCGAATGTAAACCTCGATTGTATAACACTGGTATATATAATTACAAAAAAGGATACGGAACGAACTTATTGATTAGACATGTATTGAAAGAGGGAAACGTGCCAGGGGTGAGTCTGAAGTGGTGGAGTGCTGAGAGGCGCGGAAGATGGAAAGGGTGGCGGAGAGGGAAGGTTTGATATTCAAATAAAGATGAGTGATGACTAGCTTTTGGAGGCGACGGAACGAAACGGGAATAATATTATGTAAAGTAGAGTCGATTTCTCGAAGTCCGCAAGATTTTTTTTTTTTTAATAGTTTTGCACTTTCTTGCGTCTTGTATATATCGCGCGTGGTTACATTTTAAACGGATCGAAAAAAAAAAAAAAAAAAAAAAAAAAACAGGAGGGAGCGGGATCCACTTAAGAGTGACCATAAAAATGGATATTCTGTCATCCACATTCCCCTTTTATTCACATTTAATTTTTCTCCCTTTTTTTTTTTAGAAAAAAAAATGAAAAAGAAAGAGAAGAATCTCACGTTAGTATTATCATCATCACTTTTTATTGAGACGACGCTCGCTTTGAGAGCGAGAGTCCTTTCCCTTCCCGCCTCCTTGAATTTGTAACTTTTCGCTGTCGTAAGTGAGAAAACGCAGGCGAAAGTTTTAATCCTCCGTTATCTTCAGCGACTTGCTTACTGACGGACTTGAAATATTGGAGCAATATTTTTGTCAGTTTAGATAAGGTGCTTTGCTGCTCCTTCTCCGCGGGAAAAGTATCATGTGTCTATGTGTTTAATGGCGGTTTTTATGATTATATCATATATGTTTTGAATTTTATCGTGAAATATGTTCACTGACGAGTGGAACATTTTGTGCAGGAGGGTATATGCGGGTCTGTGTTATAGAAAAAAAGAAATAGCCTTAATACTCTTCTTAAAAGTCGGTCAAAGTAGCTGACTCCGTATTTTTTTCACATTAAAATTTTCATTTTCATTGATATAACTGATTTTAAGATTAACAATGTTATATACCCAGTGACAAAAAATGCACTTTCCAAGGGCGGCAAAATCAGGGTAAACAAGCAAAGAAAAAAAAGAGTAACAAATTTCAAAATGAATCACCTAGGGCGGCAAATCAGTGAGTAACAAGCAAAAAAAAAAAAAAAGTAATCTTTATAATTTTGAGGGGCGGGACTTCGCGGAGAGCGGCAAGATTGAATTCTTTCCCCCCTCCTCTGAAAACCACGGCACGCCCCTGCCATATGCTGATTGTTAACCAACAACCTAAAGAATGATGATTCTTTCTGATTGACTCCTGACGGCAACATCTTTGCTCAACAAGCAACATAGGAGATCCTTGGATGTTGTTTGTTGGGACCCTGACAAAAAAGAGAGTTGCCGCTAAGAGCAAGATAGTTATTCTAGGTAGAGCTCGTTTCAAAAGTGTAGGCGCACCTAGACCATAATATTTGGCGAATACTCAATTTTCATTCCTTTAAATCTGAACAAGACTTGCCTTCGATCCAAAACTTTTGATTTTAAAGGGTTCTTCAGTGATACGCCAACGCTTAAATTATAATTTTCATTAATTTTAACTTCGTAACAAGAGAAAGAATGTTGAAAAATTCCCAAGATTATCGGTCCAGGTGTGCCTACACTTCTGTAACGACCTCTTAAAGCGTGGTCTCTGTTGTCTCTGAATGCATACCTCATCTTTTTATGAGCGGATTTTTCGCTCATGATTTGAAGTGATTGCAGGTACAACTCTTCAGGATTTCGATCCGTCCGACAGATTTTACAGATATACTTTGAATGATTTGTCCACGCGTTCCTTCGCCCTTCTATAATTTTCCAATGCACATGCGTTCAAATTGGCGGATAGAGGACCCACCTCTGTTCGTAACAGGACACGTGCTAACTTAATCAGACAGGAATCGCCTTTACAATGCAAAATTGCGTGCGTACCCGTTGCAGCAATTGCATAGACCGCGATTTGAAGGAGTTTTATGCGTCTGTTCCTCCTGTCTTATAAGTGTCTCAGTTGAGAACGCTGCAGAGAATGAGGGGTGAGTAAAGGTGCAACATTTCTCACTATTTTTTGGGTACTTACCCAACGCAGGTTTGCATTTTTTTGTAGTATGTTTGAATCGGAGCAATTTAATGTATTTGTCAAATGGCTGGATATTTTTTTTTTTTTTTTTTTTTTTTTTTTTTTTTGAAAATTTTACATAGAGAATCAAAATAGGTTTGCAAAGCACGTCCAAGCAGATCATTTTTAGTGAGTGTCGAGTTTTTAATAATGACATTGATTTTTAAAATGACATCTTTTCCCGCGGCACATTTTCAAGGCTCATTTAGGACCTAAAAAAATCCGAGAATACCGTCAATACGTTATTATTGTTAACGAGTCTATTGCTAACTATTGCTACCCTATACAGAGGATCAATTCTAGGGGTAAAATCACTGGAATATATATTTTGTTAGGAGCAACGGAAAGTTCCAAAATTTACAAACTGAATGAATGCGTTAAACGGAATTCCAAGTCGGCGGTCAAATGAGCGGGTCACACGGTCACAATAAGAGAGTCTCATCTAATCTCAACTTTTCATCACTGAAAAAACAAAATATAAGTAGAACCGAAGCAAAGTTTCAAAAATAGCTTCGTATATAGAGAAAGAGCTCTAGCTCGCTACCGAAACAAATTGCAGCTGTACCGAAGCACTACTTTCGGTAGAGGAACAGGCTTTCTTCTTGCTTTTGTTCTACCAAAGTAGCGCTTCGCACGGAGAAAAATTTATATTTGGGGCTACCAGAATTACTTCTACGTAATAGTTAAATGTAATTCGCGTATCCTTAACTACATAGATTTCTGGTCATATTCAAAATCCATTTTTTTTTTAAACCAGCACTTCACAGATACGAGAATTACACTTAACTATTTACGTAGAAGTAATTCTGGTAGCCCCAAATATAATTTTTTCTCCGTGCGGTAGAATCGCAACTTTCTCTCGCGATTGAGCTAGAACTTTTGCATCGCGATCCTATTTTAAAAGGCTGCTTTGGTTCGGCTTCTTAAATTTTGTTTTTTCAATAACGATGCGAAAAGTGACTCGTCATAGAGAGCGCTGCAATTAAATGGGAGCCCCCTCCCCATCGCAAATCGTCTTTAACAACCATCTTGGATTTCTCTTAACCCTTTATACACTCTCGAGACTTTTGCTTTTTAATTTTTTTATCTCTCTCTCTCTCTCTTCCCCCCCCCCCCCTTTGTGCAGGTTTTCGTCGAATACATCCGAGATTAGAGTGGAATGCAAGTATTTATTATTTCGTCTAATACATTCAACATTGGAGTGGGAAGGGTTAACAGATGCCTTTAGTGCGAGTTCATCATGGGTGGATTTTAAGGCTTTCTGATGCCTTCACTGAGATTTTTACGCGATTTTACATGGAAATTGCCCCTCCAAAACGCTTTAACGGAAGTTTACAACAAACCCATTACAAATCCGAAAATTTAACAACATAACGTTACCCTTTTGGGCCTGTCGTCTACGAATGTGGACGGTTCTTAAAATTAGCATAGATCGGTTTTAAATCATGGATGGTATGAATACGGTCACCGCGTCTACATTAATGCTGATGAAACGATGGCTGATGCTGGAGATTTGAAAAAAATGTGAAAATTTTCACAAATAAAGCTTCGTTCACATGCCAAATTTCATACTTTTCAGTTCATTATATGTTTCCGCGAGAGGGTTAACATTCGCTCGCAGTTGAACTGTATTTCCTTTCATTGAATTTCTTTTGTAATAATAAACTTAGCTGCGACAAAACCAAACAGGAATTTTCCTCGTTCTTTATTAACAAACAATAAATAAAATATGGCGGAAGATTAATAATATTACTTATCCGCACGAATGTCTCGAGCTTTGGTATCGGAGAGGAAAAAGTTTTTGATTTCCCCCATTTCATCTTGGCCCCTTCTTCGCAATAATGAAACGAATTTCTTTGTCTCTTATTTATATTAATTCCCTTCCCTTTCTTTCCCTCCCTTCCCTTCCCCACACCTCCCCACCCCTCCCCTTCCCTTCCCTTCCTCAATATCCCGAGCGCGAAACAAGAAGATGAGAGTCAAAAGAGACTGACCGCGGAAAGTAAGTCCGTGTCCGATGCGATAGAATCGTTGCGTGCTTAGAGAACGTCAAATAATGGCCAGATTATTTTTCCAGCTCAAACGCAAGATTCTCTCAGTGGAAAGTGAAAGGGATGGATTATGGGGGTGGTGGGAAGGGCAGGGGAGGGGGGGAGGAGGAATTAATCGAGCGAAATTCCCTTCTTTTCTAATCTCTTATCTCTTTTTACCTCGAATCGAATATTTGTAGCTTCATTTGAATTGATCAAAGTGCTCTCAAATTTGAGAAAGAAGAATTTGTAACAAACAGGGTATGATGCGGCAGAGCTGCGGATTTGCGTAGATTTAATGGCATTTTGAAATTCACCGAAGATTCCACCGGTTGAGAAGAGATTACACAGTTCAGTTCAGTATACAGGGTGTGTAACAAAAAAGGATCAGGGGTGAATATTTCAGAAACGGCTTCGATTTTCGAAAAGCGCTCAAACACGTATTCGCTTATGGAGGAGGGGGACATCTTTTTTGGGGGCTTTCACCTTCGGCGCCCCCAAAGGGGCCGAGGGCACCACCCCCTAAATTAAATATTTCAAATTGGGACCCACATTTTTATTACAGATTCGGAAAGAATACAAAATTCTAAGACTTATTTCAGCGCAAACCACTTGTCAATATCGATTTTATTCTTCGATATATCGAACCTCAAAGTTCGATATCGACGAATTTTCAAAAAATAAGAACTTCTCCAAAAAAGGTATGATTTTAAAAAAAACTAAGTGCCTAAAGTACTCTCCAGAACGAGCTCTTTTCAAATAAAAATACACCTTTCGCATAAAATTTACACTGTTGCCATTTTGGGGCCCCTAAATATCTTTCAAAATTATCGAATATTTTTATTTCGCTATTTTTATTAAAAACGATCCAAATTCACAATATTGGCTCTGAAATTGTCCGATGAGGGTTAATGTGTGCTAAATTACGCTCAAAAGCTCTTAAAAGTCTCGCATCATTAATTAAAACAACAACTGTTTGGCTCAATTTCAGAATTTGATCTTATAATTTTTTTAGGCTTTTTTGAGATTTTTGACTATTTAACAGCGTTAGCACACATTAACCCTCATCGGACAATTTCGGAGCCAATATTGTGAATTTGGATAGTTTTTTTAAAAAAATAGCGAAATAAAAATGTTCGATAATTTTGAAAAATATTTAGGGGCCCCAAAATGGCAACAGTGTAAATTTTATGCGAAAGGTGTATTTTTATTTGAAAAGAACTCGTTCTGGAGAGTACTTTAGGCACTTAGTTTTCTAAAATCATACCTTTTTTGGAGAAGTTCTTATTTTTTGAAAATTCGTCTATATCGAACTGCTTTAAGGTTCGATATATCGAAGACGAAAATCGATATTGACATGCGGTTTGCGCTGAAAGTCTTAGAATTTTGTATCCTTTCCGAATCTGTAATAAAAATGTGGGTCCCAATTTGAAATCTGCAATTTAGGGGGGTGGTGCCCTCGGCCCCCCTTGAGGGCGCCGAAGGTGAAAACCCCCAAAAAAGATGTCCCTCTCCAAATAAGCGAATTCATGTCTGAGCGTTTTTCGAAGATCGAAGCCGTTTCTGAAATATTCGCCCCTGATCCTGTTTTGTTACACACCCTGTATGACTTTGCTGCACGAAAATACTCTGCGATCTGCAATATTTTCTCAATTGCTGCAATCGCCGTTGAATTATTGAAATATCCGCAAGTTTTTAAATGTCATCGAGGACTTCACCGGTTGAGAAAAGATTATAGATGAGTATTTTCATGCATTACAGTCATAAATTGAACTGAAGCGTGTAATCTTTTCTCAACCGGTGAAATCATCGGTGAATTTGGAAATGTCATTAAATCTAAGCAAATCGGCAGCTCTACTGCGGCTCCATCTAGAGGCAAGGAGAGATTCAGTTGAAAGTTGAGGTGTCCTTCAGACGATCAAATTGAATCTCCAAAGTTGCTCCAATAAACTAAGGATTTGATGATCGATACGCAACATAAACCATTTTCAAATAATAATCGTAAATTGATGGATGTAAGTTGACGTCAAAACTTTTACGATGCAAATGTTGTATGCGTTGACAAAAAATGAACCCCTACCTTGATTGATGACGATCCATCAAGATGACAGTATCGATGACCAAGGTTTGCGGGCCTCGGGCCGTCAAACTGTCATGGATGGTGGATGATGCTCATCGAAACACCAAATGCCGACTTTTGAGTTACTTTTGACTCAAAAGTTTTGAGGAACCAGTTTGATCATATTTGATCTTGAGCCACTGACAGATACAGGAATTTCTCTCTCTCTCTCTCTCTTTCTGTCTCTCTCTGTCTCTGTCTCTCTCTCCCTCTCCCTCTCTCTCCCCCCTCTCTCTCTTCTGATTAGAACGCGTATGATAGAAAAGGACAGAGCAGGGGCAGTCACGTGATTTTCACCCCCTCTTCTATCCTTTACTAACTTATGCGCCATGGAAAGAGAGAGAGAGAGAGAGAAAAAGAGAGAGAGAGAGAGAGAGAGAGAGAGAGAGAGAGAGAGTGAGAGAGAGAGAGAGTGAGAGGGAGAGAGAGAGAGAGAGAGAGAGAGAGCGAGAGGGAGAGAGAGAGAAAAGGACAATTTTCTGGATCCGCCAGTGTCTTAAGCTTTGTTTTCACTTTTCCGGCTCTTTGGTTATAACTCACCTGCGGTCAATAGTCAACAGTTGCAGAATTTTAAATGTTATAACATTAGACATAGGATAGATTGAAAATCTAGTTTAGAGGCTATCGTATTTTTAAATAGAATGCGACTTTTTTTGACGATTTACTTCAAAATTCTTTCACTCCTTTCAAAGTTGAAAATTGCATTTAAAGAATTAAAAAGTAAAATTTCAGGTAAAATACAAAAAGAGAACAATTCATCACTCAACACTAATTGACGTTGACTACATGATTCCGTCAGGTCTTAAACAAAATTAGATCCATTTTCCTTATACATCCCCATGCATACTTTCCTCCGATTGGATCCATTGTATTTTGCGCCACGCACCTATTTGCCTCTGCATCAATTTAAAGTAATACAGTTAACTGTTATCAAGGTGAGAGTATCTTTTTAAAAGTGAAAACTAAATTAAAAACCATGGCTGAGGAACTTCGTGTAAATATAATATGGTTGGCTTTTAAAAACTTTATTAAAAGCTTTATTGGGTATGGATTCTCCCTCATCACTGAACTCTTTCAGTTCATAACTTCTCAAGGAACATGGGA
This sequence comes from Trialeurodes vaporariorum, assembly GCA_011764245.1. Taxonomy (NCBI): domain Eukaryota; kingdom Metazoa; phylum Arthropoda; class Insecta; order Hemiptera; family Aleyrodidae; genus Trialeurodes; species Trialeurodes vaporariorum. The sequence goes on from VMOF01000002.1 coordinate 42,427,229, forward strand.
ATTAGAACTGCTACCGTTTTGTATTTATTTAATGGCGCATTTTACAGAGCATCGAAGATTCCACCAGTTGACCAAGAGATTTCACTATGTTCAGTTCATTGTATGACCGGGAGATTGCATTCTGCACAGATCTGTAATCTTTTCTCAACCGTTTGAGTGGTTGGTGAAACTTTAAAGAACTTGCAGATATTTTGATGAATTAACGAGAATTCGATTGAGGAAATATTACAGATATTCGAGTATTTCCGTGCATTTCACAGAAAAAACCACTTTAAGTAGCGCTGACAATAGCCTTTGGTTGAAAAATGACTCAGCAAAAGACTTTGGTTGAGCCCAATGGTCAGTGGCGAGGCGTGTGATTCGGCAAAGTTCCTTTTCCCCCATTTAAACACATTAGAAAGGTCGAAATGCCTGGTCATCGCCGATGACTGGAGCGTTCGACCTTTATGGTGAATTTAAATGGAGAAAATGCATTGTTGCCAAATTTCACGCCTCGTCACTGCCAATGGTAGATACTTATATTTAACAGGTATGCTTGACTCGCTTCCATCGTCATCTTCAGTGGCACGAAAATCAATAAAGTAGAATCTAAGATGGCGACGAAAGAAGAAAACAGTGGACAGTTATGTTGGTGTAAAAGAATTCTCAGAGAGATAATCAAATCAACTAAAATTGACGAAGCGAGATAAAACACTAAATAGTGAGTTCCACTTCCGCACCCATCTTCATAACAAACCTACTCCTGATCATGTCCAGTGTTTTCTTCTTTTGTCGCCCATCTTAGATTCTGTTTTTTGTATTTTCGCGCCACTGAAGATGACGCGGGAAGCGAGTCGAGCATAACCTGTTAAATAATTAGTACCTTGGGTTGAGCCAACCAAATGCTTGGTTCACCCGCAGCAAAAATCCCCGTAGGCCCGGTATTACGCGACCTCTGGGACCAAATAATGTTAGGTCCGAGCGTAACTTACGCACGGTCACATGACCGTGCGTTAGCTCTCTGATTGGTCGAAACCGCACGCAAGATGCACGTAATTCAATGCTCGGGACCTAACATTATTTGGTCCCTGGTTACGTGATAGTTTGGCAGTGTGGTTATATAGAGCTCTAACCTCAGGTATAAGAGAAGTGGCGTTCTACGACCTCTTGTTATCTTCTGATGGTTAAGGGTCGAGTCTCCTTTGTTCTCAACGTTTAATCAGTAGTTTGGCTGCCTACCGGATTGCCTTGTGGTTGAGTCAAACTATTGGTTTGGACAAACAAAGGTTCGTAATACCGGGCCTTAGTTAGGCGCACAAAACTGTGGTTATAGCTCTACCGAAGTATTTTGCTGGGTCATATTTTCTATCAAGGGTTTTTGTCAGCGATAGCAAAGTGTTTTATCTGTTCTTTTTCAGTGAACAGAACTGTGTAATCTTTTAATCCACCGGTGCGGTAAATTGAACAATTTCATCAAATATACACAAAACAGCAACTTCAGTGGGAATTATTACAGAAATGTTGCAACGTCGTTCTTGATTATGAACAGAGTATAAGGACCTTGCAAAAGGAGCAAAGACTTACAGATGAAATCTCTACAAAATGCCGGCGTAGTTACAGGAAAAAAAGGATGGAAAGAGAAAAAAGATATACTACAAACCACGTGTACACGTGCGCGTATAGAAAACGTATAGTTGAGCCGAGGCAGAGCAATTGACTCCAATTTCCCTGTCGCTCCGTCGGAGATATATTGAGGCAGTTCTTGGATGAATTTTGCGTGGTCGTTTTTCCTAAGTCTGCTCCTTCCAGGCTTTTATATACGATCATTCCAGTGTTTAGTTTGATTCCACTTGTCCAGTCATTTTACGTCCCTGTAGCGAAACGAGAGATACTCTCTTTCTCTACATTTTTTCCCTCGGAACAAGTCAGACAAGGATAGACAAAGGGATAAAACCACCTATTTTCATCCTTTCCCCTTTTATACGTTCAAAGAGGTCCTGGTTGAGTCACTGTGAGTACTGCCGCACACGAGATTGAAACAAAGATAATGCATCATAAGTTTGTCATTAAATTTTTTGCTAAGAAAAACGGCTCAGCACCTACCTTCAAAAAAAAACCCTCTTTGTACAATCTCACTTAATTGAACCACTCTGAGAAAAATATTAGACAATTTAACAGTCTATTTGTTCAAAATGGCGAGTACATAAACGCATTTGTTGATTTAACTAACCATTTTGTTGATTTTGCAATCTAAATAGGTAAATCAACAGTCCAAAAAGGTAAATCAACAATCCGATTTGTTAAATCATCAATCCAGATTGTTGATTCAACAATCGCTGGACCAATCATCTGGATCATCTGGATCATCTGTATCAATCAATCTGGATCTGGATCATCAATCCAGATTGTTAATTCAACAAATCTAGATTGATGATTAACAAATTGGATTGTTAATTTACCTTTTTGGATTGTTGCTTTACCTTTTTAGATTATTGATTTAAAAGAAATCGAATTGCAAAATTAACAAGATGGTTAGTTCAACCAAAAAATGCACTTGTACGAGACTCACCATCTTTAACAAATAGAATGTTAAATTACCTATTTTTTTTTCTCGGTGTGGCAAATAATATTCAACGTCCAAAAAGATTCCAATAACGTCATAATTTTCCTCGTATATAATATTGAACGTGTATAATGGACATCATCCAAACAAGATAGGTACATACATGCGTCCGCCCAAATCATGGTACATTATCGTACGTTTGAAATGAAAGTGCCGCGGAAAGTCCAAAGTACGTGTGTTATAAAATTTTGTCAATGTCCAAATATCACCCCCCTCCCCATTTTAAAGAATGCAAAAAAAAATTCTAGCATTATCTAAAGTTATGTTTCTCGGGGTTCACCAATGGAGCTCTTGTAAGGTTTTGCTATATAGACAATTGGCCTATCAATTCTGATGTAAAATGCTGCGAATATAACGATGAGACCATTTATAAAGTCCAAATTGACTCATCGCAGAGAAAAAGCTAAACTCAAAGTTCCACCAGACCAGAAAGACCAGATCCAGAAAGTTCCAGATGGACCACCAGAGTATGCTTGCACTACGTAAGTTTTGTCCCAAAAAAAAAAAAAGAAAACAAGACATGATATCACTTGTCATCTTTCTCGTTTATGACGCAACTTAGAAATTTTCTGTTGTTATCACCGTGCTCTTACTTTTTGAAAGAAAATTCTCCAACCTCACCGTTCAAATCCGTAGGTTATGTTCTTTTGTTTGGAGTGCAAAACCGAGGCTGATGCATGGGTACATACATGCAAGGGTGGTCACCCGAAATTTCAAGTTAAGTTTACTCTGTGAGGAGTGAGTAAATGCGAGTTTCAGACTTTTTTAATGGTCTTAATTTTAAATTTTCGTTGCATGTTACACTAGAATCGATTGTCCATTTGCCTACAGCAAAACCTTGCAAGAGCTCCATTCCAAAACCCTTTGAACGTTCCTCCTGAAAAGTGATCATGAAGTCTGTGGACGGTTAGTCCTGGAACCGTCCAAGTTTCGTGAGTACCAAACAGTTTATAGACGCATATCAAACAGGCTTTCCCATACCGTTGAAACGGAAGAACCCATCGCGAGTCTTTCTAACGTATTTTAATATTAAAAATCTTAACTTGTTTTTCTTTTTTCTTTACTCTCATCCCAGTTTTGAATTTTATAATTAAGTCAAAAAGTGATTGAAAGGAATGAAAGGATCGAATCGTACCTGGCGACCTGACTCGTCTCGATTGCGCGGTGGCCGTGGTTCGACCATAAAATGGTTTGTTCTCCGCCGAGGATGGGTAAAGGGAGAGGGAGACGGAGACGGAACAAAGTCAAGAAAACTTAAAAGAGATTAACATTAAAAAAATTCGATTGAGGATTTTTCATATGAACGTGAATGGGTCGCCGGTCCCTGGTCGCGGGAGTAAAATGATCGGGTCTGATTAAAACTATTTTATTTTATAGCAATAACCCGATAACCAAGTGGTTATAGGTATATAGCTATGTATATGTATTATAACTAAATGTAATGATAGTTCATGCGGTTCGGTTGCCGATAATTATAGCCTTGACTTCGATTTCCTCCGTTGAAGGGAAAAATAAAATCCTGCGGGCTTTTTGAGCGTCTCTCTAAAAATTGTTTCCCCATTTCTTTTTGTTAGTGTTTTTTTTTTTTTTTTTTTTTTTTTTTTTTTTTTTTTTATTACGAATTCAATTCGTTTATCTGTTCTTATTGTCTGCGCTGATCGATAATCGATTATTAAAAAAAAAAAAGTTTTCAGTGTTTTTTATCTCCATCTTTTTCACTATAATTTGATTCATTCATTAGTTTCTTCTGGAGTCTGAGGACCTGTAGAGATACCTTCACTTAATTTTATTCAACGGCTGGGCTTGGTAGGAGAATAACAATAGCCACAGAAATAAAATTGATGTAATTTTTTCGAGGAATTATACATTTCTCTAGCAAGACGCAAGATCATAAAAATTCTTCAAAAATCGAACAGTTTCCTGTTATGATATTATACTCGACAAAGATCTTCGTCGTAAATACATTTGTGTATAAATGTCGCAAGCAAATCGCAATCTTAGGTATCGTAATCGGCTTGAGGCGATTTAACTGGGCAAATCGCTAGCGGTTTATTTATGATCAGAAAAAATTCAGATCAAGCGTAATGTTGACTTACAGAATAATTGTATCGAGATTTACATTAGCTCATTTGAAAGCTAATAAGCTGACACAAATGGTGGTTTCATCAGATTAGATTTATTTTGATTGGTTTTTCATTTGCCGTGTTTTAGATGAAGTGTGTTTGAGCACGTGTATTTGATTGCTTTAAAAGTTCATAAAAAGAAGACCTGTTGAGAAAAACTTAATCTGTGGGTATCGATATGATCGTTATAGGTTTATTGAAATTAAAACGAGCTATAAATCAAATCTCGATATGATTGTATTGTAAGTCACTACTAAGCTTGATCTGAATTTTGTCTGTCCATAAAATAAATAAGCGGCTTTCTCCGTGCCTAGGCAAATCGCAACCCGATTGCGATTTGCCTAAGATTAATGAAGCGCGGGCTGTTTGAATTTTAAGTGATTTCCGGAGTTAATGAGTGGTTATTCTAAGCCTTCTTAATATGCGCATTGTTATGGTTGCCAAATTTTACTTAAGAAACAATGTTCTATACTGTAGCAAAAGTACGCAACAGACCCATTAACAAGTCAGTTTATCGAAAATTATATGCACCCTGTCCATGGTAAGTATAGGAATAAATGATTTGTCATATACTTAATGGGTCTGTTGCAAACTTATGCTACACAATAGGAGTGTTTAAGCAATGTAAAATCGCCTGAAAAATCCATTGGTGGCATCAGAAAGTCATAAAATGCAATAATAAACTCACAAGAGGCGTTGAATGAAATCCAAGATGGCGGAGAAATATCGAGCAATTTGTATGCATGCACCACGAACATCCAAGGATAGCCAACCTCACAATATCGATCACGCAACCAATCACAGCGTAGACAAACACATAACCTCTACGTCCAGTGAGGTTGTCAAAGTTGGCCATCCTTGGATGTTCACGGTGCATGCATACAGATTGCTCGATATTTATCCGCCATCTTGGATTTCATTAAACGCCTCTTGTGAGTTTATTATTGCATTTTATGACTTTCTGATGCCACCAATGGACTTTTCAGATGAATTTACATTAGATTATACGCTCTTAATCGTTGTAGCAAAAGGTTGCAACAGACTCATTCTATGTTTGATTTTTCATTTAGCATTGGGTGGCAAGACATTTATCGTCTCGATTCTTATAAAATCGAAAAGTACTCAATATGTATTTTCTCAATTTTCTTCATAAATCCATTCATTTACCGAACATGGGGATTTTTCATTGGTGGGAGTTTCAGCCAGGTCAGATCGTGTTCAATCGTATCGTATACGTAAAAAAAGGCGGCTTCTCAATAGGTGGAAACGAATAAATCTATAACGGACAAGTAATAAAAACGATTTTTTTGATAGGACGGGAGAGGAAGGAGTGAAGGCGAGAGAAGGGGGAGGGGGAGGGAGAGAGAGAGAAGAGAGAAGAGAGAGGAGAGAAGCGAGAGAGGAGAGAAGAGAGAGGATAGAAAGAGAGCAAAAAGATGAGAGAGAAAAAAGAGAGAAAAGAGACGAAAGAGAGAGGAAAGAGAGAAAAGAGAGAGAGGGAGAGAGAGAGAGAGAGAAAGAGAGAGAGAGAGAGAGAGAGAGAGAGAGGAGAGAGAGAGAGAGAGAGAGAGAGAGAGAGAGAGAAATAGTCTCCCACCGCGCCCGCACTGAAACCGCCCGCAATGTGCTCGAATGAAGAATAGCGGTTTCTCACGAAGCAATTTAGACATCAGATCGGTAGCAGTGAACAAACGATTCAAAAAAAAAAAAAAAATGAGAGAGAGGGAGGAAAAAAATGATGCATTACAATATTGGCGCTATACAAATAGCTAAATCTTATTTATATATAAATAGAAAGATGTATCGCATACATGAAAGAGTGACGGGAGAGGAGGAAAGAGAGAAATATATCTATCCTTGTTTCTTTTTTTTTTTCTTTTTTCATCCCTTCACCAAATACATACATGTATAGGTTAACGACCAAGGATTTACCTTACGCAAAACCTTTCGCTCATCCACTCTTTCTCTGCAACCGTTTCGTTTTGAACGTCCCCCCACCTTCACTCAATCCTTTTTCTCAATAAATGGTCTCAATCATGGTCGGATACAGGCATTTTTATTTTTCTCTCTCTCTCCTACAGTTTGAACACATGTGTTAAAAAAAGGATAGCAAGAGGGGACCATCACGTGGCTTTAGCCCCTATCTCCGTCCTTTTCTGACGCATGCATTCAAGTGGGAGGTGAGAGAGAAAGATAAATTCCTGAATCCGCCCCTGGTCTGAATCCAGAAAGAGAGAGCGTTTCTCTGTGGAAGATTGGACGATTAATGCCGAGTTGGAGCTTTTATTTTCTCGATCGTTTCAACAGACCGCCTAAGCTTTAATATGCCTTGAATGGAGGAAAAGGTGGGAATAAAGGTGTAGATCAATCCATCTACTCGGATACTCTCGGAAAATCATATTGAAAGGGTTACTACATTTTTCTCCTCCAAAGAGTCTCGCCGAGTATATTGAGAATGAAAACGAATCTGTTCATTTCTTTGATCGTCATCGTGATTAATTTTTTTTTTTTTTTTTTTTTTTTTTTTTTTTTTTTTTTTAATCGATGACGCGCATCGCTGAATCAACTTCTGATTGGTCAAATTAATCTGCACCTGCTCATCAAACCAACGAGCGGTGCATCTTAACCTTCGAATGCGTTCAGATGGTCGACTCTTTTCAAATGCATAAAGCTTCGTGTCGGTTCTCTCCAATGTACTTATATTTAACAGATGCTCGACTTGCTTCCGGCGTCATCTTCAGTGGCGCGCAGTTCAAAATCATCAGCCAAGATGGCCGACAAAAGACGAAAACATACCGACTCTCACTCGAGTGGCACTCTCGGAGTCGCCCGAGTGAGTCGGTTTGTTTTCTTCTTTTTTCGGCCATCTTGGCTGATGATTTTGAATTGCGCGCCACTGAAGATGACGCGGGAAGCGAGTCGAGCACACCTGTTAAATATAAGTACCTCGGGTGGGTGCTCCCTAATAAAACTCTCATCGATGGATTATAGTATAAGGCCTTCGCACTCGCTCAAAGTAGGATCCTCAAATTGACATCGATGAACTGAAATCCACCGCAAACAGTAGAATTGCCAACCTGACATTTCTAAAATTCAAACATAACCTTGACCAAAACACCTCCAAAAAGGGTTGATTTTGTTGACTGTGATGGATTGGTGATCAGATAACGCACCATCCATCGCCAAATAAGTCTGCAGTTTGACGGGCCGTCAAATTGCACAGTTGTTGTTTGAAAAACGGAACATCAACCAAAAATGCAATGGTTGGCTCACCTGCCGATTTGTGGAGGAGTACGGCTCACCGATGCCAATTTGACGGTCCTACTTTGAGCGTGTGCGAAAGTCTATATAGCCGCTAAGCCATTCATCATATAGCTGCGAAATAGATTCTATCACGAAGTATGTCTGTCCTTATTGCACGACTAAAACTTCTGTCTCAAATCAAAATGCCGAAGCAGATAAAAATCGCAAATAATATGAGCCAAGTGTTCTCTTTATTGACGCAGACTATCCATTTATGCGTATTAATTGAGCATGAAACTTGGGCATTACCTATTCATTTGAAGGGTTTACTGCGCTTACGCTTTACTTACGCTCTCTGCTTACGCTATATATACGCACTGTAACACCTTCACCGGCCATTGCGCAAACGGATATACTGGATTACGCATGCGACTCAACGCGCTGTATGCAGATATTAAACCGACTAGATTAACATAAAAACTGAACATTAAAAAAAGTGGAAATATATGACATAATATCTATATAATGATGGAATCGCAAGATGTGCATAATTTGCCCTTTGAGAGTGATAAAAATTCATGATGCAACTCCCCATAATGCCTGTCCCATGAGCTGAGAGCGGCGCGGATTCAGATCTCTGATTACTTACTCTACTTCAAATATTTCCTGCGGAGGCTTTAAAAATGCACTGTTTAATGTATTTAAAAAAAAAAGAACAACAACAACAAGAGAGATAAACATGCAAAGTAAACTTCTCGAAAAGTAACCTGTGATATAAACATGCAATAGGAAACAGCTTGAAGGAGGAGGGAAGAAAAAGTCAGAAGTTTGAGAAGGAAAAAATAAATGTAAAGAGGGAAGAGTTTACGAGTTGTTGAGTATATGTGCACCGAAGGGAGATTCAACGGATGAAAATATATAGAAGAAGATTCATGCAACAAAATACCTTTTTCTTTCTTTTAAACCTGTTGTTCATGAATTGTCTCTCTAAAAATAACCGCTGTAAGGAGGAAAATACTCCAGAAAATATAGGGACATAAAAAGATTAAAAATAAGAGAAAATGATGAATTAATCTACCTAATTGATACTGTTACGTTCAAAATGAGCGTTTGTCCATGAGCCGCTGATGGGAGCGGACTAGAACTTTTTCTGACCGAACTGCAAGGTCATGTGATGTAGAAACGAGTAGGAACTAGGCGTCAAACGGTAAGAACACTCATAGAAGATTGAGACAAAGATTATTCTGGCTTTGAAATTGTTAATAAAGCAAAACTAGTTAGTGCAAACACCTATATGGACATTAAAAACTGAAAGAAAAAAAATTATTGGAAAAATGTCTACTAATAAATTTCCAAGACCAAAAATGTCCAAATAAACATAGTTCAAAGCCTCAAAATCCAAGAAAATTTAGTCCAGCAACAAAAATAATGTCCATGCGTAAAAAGAGTCCGGTGCACTTTTCGTCCAATGTAAAAAAAGATCCACTACAATTTTCGTAATAAAGTCTAACCGATTTCTTTTCCAACGTAAGTAAAAGCCCACAAAATTTTTTGTCCAACATATACAGGGTGTTTCAGGTTTAACGTCGGAAACTTCTGGAGCCGATTATTCAAGGCAAAATAAGACTATTTTTTCCTATAAACATACGGGCCTTAAAATGCTTCCCTTCGGCGCTACGATGATTTTTCAAAGTTTTGAAAAAAAATTGTTTTTTTTTTAAACTGTGGCTCAGTTTATCGATGGAAATTCACTAAAATTTGGTACTTGGCGTATTTTTAGGTGTAAAACGCATTGAAACTCATGAAATAATTATTAAATAAGTCTACTTTTCTGACACTCTTGAGCATTTAATGCCAAAAATTTTACGTTGCCGCTGAGAATTTTCATCATTTTATGAGAAAATCCGATTGCAAAAACCGAAGATTTTCAATCCCTTTCATTTTTTCACTGCTACGCGTTTTAACCCTTTCTTGGATAGTGGTACACATGTGTACCATTTTATGTAACATGTGATTCAATGGAATTTAAATGGACATTTTTCAAAAAATTGTGTGACCCATCAAAGTTCTTAAAAAAGTGTCCTCTTTCGAACGGTCTAAATAAATCTCAAAAAAACTCAAATCCCAAAATGCGTGCATGAAAGGGTTAAGTGAGATAATTGACGTTGAAGTTGGGAAAGTCAGCGCTTTGACCATTTCGGGCGTCAAGAAAGGTAGGTACGGGTAAGCGCCTACAGTCCTACACGCAGCTTGCGTGACATCCGCAATGGTCAAAGTACTGACTTTCCCAACTTCAACGTCAATTATCTCACTTAAAACGCGTCGCAGTGAAAACATGAAAGGGATTGAAAATCTTGATTAGGGTTTTTGCAATTGGATTCTTTCATAAAATGTTAAAAATTCTCAGCGGCAACGTAAAATTTTTGGCATTAAATGCTCAAGAGTGTCAGAAAAGTAGACTTGGACTTATTTAATAATTTTTTCATGAGTTTCAATGCATTCTACACCTAAAAATACGCCAATTACCAAATTTTAGTGACTTCTACCGATAAACTTAGCCACAGTTTAAAAAAAACAAATTTTTTTCAAAACTTCGAAAAATCGTAGCGCCGAAGGGAAGCATTTTAAGGCCCATGTTTATAGGAAAAAATAGTCTTATTTTGCCTTGAATAATCGGTTCCAGAAGTTTCCGACGTTAAACCTGAAACACCCTGCATATAAGAAGGTTAATGATGGGATTGCCCAATTAATCGAGAAATACTATTCTGCAAAATTCTTTTCAATAGAAGTTATTAGTGCTGCTATTGACTTACATAGCATCTTTTGACAAAATAGAATTTTGGACATTATTTTTTGGACTAAAAATTGTATTGGTCTTTTATGCTATCTGGACCAAAAATTACGCTGGCCATTAAATTATTTGGACGTAAAATAACTATGAACATAAAATACTATGGACGTTTTTTTATGGAGAACATCTTTTTCTTGATGGACTTTAAGTCTTTGGACATTACTTCTGACCACCAAAGAAAAACCAATTAATTCCAACACTTGCGAAATAATTCGTTGAAAATGTGTGTAGTTTAAGTTATTAATCAGTCTATAATTTCTTTGAAAGTTCGATACATTCATAAATCAGTGGCGTAGCGTGCAATTTGGCAACGTTGTATTGTATCCATTTAAACCCATGAAAAAGATCGAACTATTGGGTGTTCGGTGAACACCTTTGAATTCGACCTTTTACAGTGGTTTAAATGGATACAATACAACGTTGCCAAATTGCACGCTATGCCACTGTCATAAATACACCATTCTTGGTTATAGAAATGGACTATACATGTGTTAGAATCAAAATTGAAAAAACAACTTTTTGATATTATAATTTTGAGCGAAAGAGCCTTCGTGATTCCAACACTTAATTTGATCGAGCCTCACGATTCTATCTATTTTTCTCAGAAATAGTCATGTTTACAGAAGCATGTGGGGGGTGCACTTGATTGGCAAGTCGCAAGTCATGGAGATGAAAACTGAAATTTCGCCTCGAGATTCGGTTCAGGGAGGCTGGGGCCAAAGCTAATATAGGGTGTTTATAATGAAACGTGGGCAAAATGTCACATTTACTCGTTTGTATTCAAGTTAAGAAAAAAGGAGAAACACGAAACAAACAATGCGTTAGGGAGTATTATTTGCATGGATCTTTAAAAACTGGATTTCATGCTTGGATTGACAAATATATGTTGTTTCAGTAGCCTGAGCTCTTCATATAATCACAGAATATGAATAATACAACCAGAATGAAAACTGGACCAATGGAAACATTTTTTGGGTCTATTTCAGTCTCTTCTGGAAATCGTTTCTGGGTATTTTAACACAGGTTCAGCTTGTTTGCATCATATTTTTTAACCTTCAATTTTTAATAAAAAAAGAAAAGAATGAAAGAAAGAAAGAAAGAAAGAAAGAAAGAAAGAAAGAAAAAAAATAGTAACATCATTACTTGCTAAATTAACCTATCAAATGCTGAATCAGCAATTTATTCATTTTGTGAACTTAACAATAACTCGCTTTGCCAAACCAGCAAAATATTTTGTAAAAATAACAATTTTTATATTGAAATAACAAATCAGTAATTTAATTGTTTTGCTGATTTAACAAGCTGCATTGTTAGATCAACTAATTGGGTTATGTTGCGTACTCTTTTTACTATTTTAAATTGCTAAATTGGCAATGGCCATTTTGTTAAAAGAACACAACTTTGTTGTCGATTTAACAACTATTTTTGTAAACTCAACAAATAAATTGTTAACTTCAAAAAACATTTGTTGATTTAGCAACTTTCAATTTTTGTTAAATCATTTCTAAAACACTTGCACTTTCATTTAAAACCAACTACTTCAGAATTAATTACAATTTTTTATTTTAGGTTAAAAAAAAATGAGGCAAACAAACCAGAATCAGATCGCGGCTCTTGCTGCCTCACTTTGGAATAAGACTTAAACAAGCCATCATCGAGAAAAGTTTCTTGTTGCCGTAACCGGACGTATTGTTAACACTTACTTCACCGGAATTCCTGTTATTCTAACATGAAATTCCTGTTGTTTCAACAAGGATTCCTGTTACTTCAGGAATTCCGGTCAAATAACAGGAATTTCTGTTGAAATAACAGTAATTCGATCCTGTTGAGAGTTGAAACAAAAGGTATTCCGGTTACGTAAGTATTAAACGGAAGTCCGGCTGAATTAACAGGTAAATTTTTCTCAGTTATAGCTCGAGTACACGGAAAAAAAGAATGGTGTAATTTACCATTTGCATAGCTGATTTTGGCCCCTACCAGAGGTTAAGATAAACTTGACCAGAGTTATGGAACATTTGACCAGGTATCCAGTGAAATTGACCTGATTCCTGGTTAATGTTATTCTGGTCAAGTTTATCTTAACTCTGGTAAGAGCCAAAATCAGCTATGCGAATGGTAAATTACACCATCCTTTTTTTCCCGTGTATAGCTCGTTGATTTTGGTGATTTTTCAAGATGGCGGACTTATCTGTATCTCTAGCATTGCTTTGAACTTCTCAAGATGGTGGTACAGAAAATAATGCTTCAAAATGAGCCAAAGGTTCCATTCTGATTGAATAGTATTCTGTGATATCTATGACCAAAAAAAGCTCGACTATTTGTTTAGAGTTCCCCAATTTTCTTTCATTTTATTTCACACCCTGTAAACACGTGTGTCGTGTATCTTGTGATCTGAGTGTATATCGTTCACAGCGGCGTGGTTCGAGGGTTTGCTAAAACAACAAGTTTTCGCGTTGGATCAAGTACATGACGTCCGATGTCACGACACGACATTCTCCGAAATCAGGTGGGCCAATCTCGATTATATGACTCCTTCCCGAAACGATTTTTCTCCGAAATCTGTACGACGAATTTCAATCAAATCAAATAAGTATTTTAAGGCAGAAGCGAGTGTGTGTATATCGTATAACGCCTTGAACCGCGGGGAAAAACAATTTCCATCGAAACCCATTATCAATTAACCACCGGCTTTCGGGAGCAGGTGAAGTGAGGGGGCTGAACATGGGGCAGAGGGAGGGGGAGAACGACAGGGAATTAATACTCTCGAGCTTAAAAACGCGACAAAGTCAACGCATTCCCCTCCAGTGTTGTCAGTTTTGCTGCGATGAAAAAAAGTGCTGGTTTTTTAACCATTAAAAGTTAAAGTAACACAGCAAGGAGGTAATTTAACCATTTCAAATGGTAAAACTAACAGTTCTAAAGTTCTATCCATACATTTTAGTCATGTGAATCTAAGTAGTTAAATTCAGATTTTTTTTTTTTTTTTTTTTTTTTTTTTTTTTAAATGCTAACTTAAAAGTATGGTCAAGACTAAACATTCCTACTTTAGCCATTTAATAGTTGAATTAAAGTGGTCAAACTAAGAACGTTTAATCTTGACCATACTTTTGAGTAAGTAGGTAAATACCTACTTAGAGTTAGCATTTTTTTTTCAGTGTATTTTTTCAAACAATACTTGTTTCAGAAGTGGATTCAAGGAATTTTGTAACTCTTTATTTATGGTATGAATATATAAGTCGCAGGCAAATCTCAATCTTAGACAAATTACAAGCCGAACAAATTGCCTGACTCGATTTCAGAAAAATCGCAAGCCGATGAATGTGCATCGCGGAAATGTAAGGAAAATAAGAAATTAATTTTTACCGATGAATGGGCATCTCCGTTACACGACAGTGTTAGGCAAACAGATGGCACACTCCATTATTTAGCGTCTACTTTGCAAGACTCATTAGATAGTAAGCAATGGCAGCGAGTTGGCGGCATTCGATAGAGAGATTCGCGGCTCGAATCCTTAAAACGATGCGGTTAATATTTTTTAAACTTCATCAGCATTTGTGAGCTTCTAAATTTTTAAACTAATATACAGTGACCTGAAACGGTCTCGCAGCATTCAAAAATGAATGTATTGATTCCCTTCATTTCCACGATGAACATTATCATCGGCTTGCGATTTGCCTGAACTCAAGTCAGGCAAATCGCTAGCCGATTGCAGCTTGCCCGCGATCATATACAATACATAACTTGGCAACATCGCAGAGTATAAAGGGCCGTGGCAGGAAGGAAATTTGAATTTTGCGGTGTTTATGGAAAAGAAATGCTCTTATCTAGAAAGTATCGCTCGACGGAATCCGAGGCAAAGATTTTCCACGGAGGAGTGGGTGGAGGGGGGAGGGTAGGGAAGGGAGGGCGGGGGAGGTGGCACCGCGCCGCATGCGCCACCGAGCGGAGGATGTTAGGCAAAATCACGACGGAGGACCCGTCAAGGGGTTGTGCAATGAAGAGGGGGGTGAGGGGTCGGATCGGTCGGAGGGGGGGGGGTAGGTGCAGATTTCGATTAAACTTAGCTCGAGTTACTAAGAGAAGAGGATTGGAGTGATAATTGAATTACAAGCCGGCAAGATTAGATGCGAATCCAATTTCTTGATGCTGCATTGCATGTGTTTCGTTATATTCCGAAACGCGAAGGTGGGTTAGCGTTTAAACAAATATGAAACTTCACCCCCCCCCCCCCCCCAACGGCCCATCATCCACCATCTCTTCACCTTCTCACCCTTGATGGCTTGGCCCGGGATCCGCAAAAGACGCCAATGTTATGAAGATGGATGGGGGAGGGGGAGGGGGGACGAATCGAGGAGTCATCGGGGGAGAGGGGTGGGGGTGGGAATATTGAGGCTTAGTCGAATGTCTTAGAATGCATGGATTATAATCGTCTAGCGAGCTTTCATGTTATTGATGCACGGGGAAACGAGTGAGTTTTGAGTAAATAACACCATACATGTAGCTTTATTTTGTATTTGCGTACTCTTCGCTCTCATGATTCATGATCCTTTCGTTTGAGCGTGATGTATTTTCGGTTGATTTAACAAACGCGGTTCCGCGCGTGACCGTCCATGAGATACTCCTATCATTTATTCATTTCATTTCAACCTTCAATCGGAATGTGATATATATATCAGATTTGAACTTCTCGTTAATCGGATCAGTGGCGATGCGTGCAATTTTGCAACATTGCAGTGCGTCCACTTGAGCCCATGACAAATATCGAAATATTGGGTGTTCGGTGAACACCTTTGAATTCGACCTTTTACATGGGTTTAAATAGACTGAATATAGCGTTGTCAAACTGCACGCTACGTCACTGAATCGGATTCCATTTCATTAGAACCCTTATACTACCAGGTTATAATGACAAATCAATGTTTACTCGCTCAAATTATGTGGGCATAGTTAAATATTCCTACACCGTTCTTGCATATACGATGGATTCAAGGCGCTTTAGCGGAAACATAATTTTTCAAATGATAACAACGGAGCTCTTGCAAAATTTTGCTGTGAGCAAATGAATAGTCCAATCTGATGTAATAACCTGCGAAATTCACGAAAATCACACTTTTTCGGACATTCGCCAATTCCAAGAACCCATCAACATTCTTCGAAGTTTTAATGTTAAAAGCCCCCTAACGTCCCATATGAATTAGATGGGAGGGTATAGAGATTGCATTCACTCTGTTTGGGCGTCCAAGTGACCTTCAAAATGTTTTGCCAAAGGGCGTTTCAAAATGATTATATTATAAGGACATTATATGAAGACTTTCTTTCTTGGTACTTTTTTCGCCTGACATTGAATTTTTTGCCGGGATGAGAATAATGCGAATAATTTTAGTTAATTATTCATGGTTATTCAAAAAATGATTTTCTCCCATCACTGTCTCAAAATATGGCTGATTTACGCGTACGTGCGGTTTATGATTGGGAAAATGTATTTACGTGTCTATATTTATAGTTCTATGTTTGTTTCCAAGTATTTAACGTCTTTAGTGTGCACCAGCGGATCCAAGATATTGTCCTTCTCTCTCTTTCCCCGTTAGAAAGCACGTGTTTGAAAAGGATAGAAGAGGGGGCGAAAATCACTTGACTGTCCCTAATCTGTCCTTTTCTAACATACGCGTTCTAATGGGAGAAGAGAGAGAAAGATAGATTCCTGGATCCGCTAGTGTTGGCGTGCCAATCCCGCCGTGTTATATTCTTCAATTTCGGGTATAATGATCAGCCACTCGTCTCGCATAACTGAAGAGCAAACATTTACCCTTCAGGAAAGTTCGCGGAGGCGTGGGGGAGCTCGTCGAAGGGATTTCGAACAAGAAACGGGCTAAGAGACCGAAATTTCATCGACGCGAATGCGTGGTGGCGGAATAATTAAATTCAGATGATTTCGAAATCAACATCGCTGAGTACAAACAAATTTAACTGTTTAATTATGATCACAAATAATTATTTCAGCTATGGCGTCGTTCGAACGATTCAGTTATTAAGCTTTACACTCTACGATGAAGGGGAGGGGGAGGCTATAGGAACAGAGGAGAGTAGACACGAAAGATCCTTCCCTTCTCTCGCAATTCGCGACGATGTTGTTAAAATTGGAGACATGATGGCCCGTAAAACATCATACATGCTCTTTCCGAGGATTGGACATTGGGATTGTATTGAGTATTCTAGTGAAGAGCAAACCCAATATTTTATGGGTTTCTTTTAAGTAGCAACCGCCAAAATTGTTGACACGCCTAGAGCTTTGCAATATTTAAGCGAGTTCCGCTGTGTTGATGTGGAAGGGATGGGAAAGAATAGCTGAGGCAAGGAGAAAGAGGGTGAAGTGGGGGAAACAGGAGAGGGGGGACAGGAGGAGGAGAGTAGATTGATCAGGCCAGTCTGATTTGTAATTGATACTACGTTTTTGTTTGCAATTTCTTTCGTATTTTCTATCTCTCTCTCTCTCTCTCTCTCTCTCTCTCTCTCTCTCTCTCTCTCTCTCTCTCTCTCTCTCTCTCTCTCTCTCTCTTTTTCTCTCTCTGTCTGTCCATTTAATCCTGTGTATTAGAGAAGGATAGAAGAAGGGGCGAAAGTCACGTGATTGTCTAGTCGATTCTAGAGTAAAAACTTCCAAAAACAACGAAGGCAGGCCTAAAAACCTCCAAAATCCACTCCTAAACTTGATAAATGCTTTTATTTGCGCGGGCATTATGGTGGCTGAGGGTAGTAATAGTAACAATGGGAGATTCCCATCTAACAATACTGTAACTCCATCAAGAAGTGACCAATATGAGACGACTTTCATTTGACACCGGTGTCACTAGGTGTTGCGTTACCATTCATCGGATGTGGATCATCACTCTGATGCAGTGGCAGATCCAGAAAATTTTTCTGGGGGGGGGGGGCACGCCTGTAAAATTTTGAATTTTGAAGCGTCTGTGGAAGCGATTTTGGGCTATTTTCTATTGAAAAAAGGCAAACTTTGAGGCTGGGGGGCACGTGCCCCCCAGGGGAAATCCAATTGTTATTGCCCTCGGCCACCATTACGCCCCACAGTGTTTTGAAAAGGAGGACCGGCGGACATTGGCTTATAACTCTACTATAGCGCTTAAAAATATAATTAAACCCATGCCACCCTATGTAGTTGGGTACGAGAAATTCATAGAAAGGGTCGAAATTGTCGCACAGTGGGTATTTTTTAAGTAAATCCTGGACAAAAATTAAAAAGGTGAAAGAAAGCTGGAAAAATGTCATAAATGGCAATGAAAACGTACAAATTTATCTTATTTTCTATGGTTTACCATGGAAAACACAGAATTAATGCTCTACCGCCGCAAAATGGTCAGTTTTCAAGATTTTTTTTTTTTATTATTATTGTAAGTTTCAACTTACCTACTTATTTTATGAATATTTTATTTTGAATGATAATGAATAAAGATAATAATACCTGGCAAAAATCACAAACAATAATAGTCCTAATAGCTAATCACGGAATCAGCAGACACCGCAGCTTTCAGATAAGATTCTACAGATCGATCAACGAGGTGCAAAATTGATAAGGCGATCTGTGGCGCGGTCATTGACCTACGAAACGGTCGGATGTAGAGACAAGTTCTGGAATAGCAAAGAACAATGAGCATCGAGTAATATTGACGTTCTCTTTGTCAGTAATCGATCGGATTTATCGATGACTTTCACATCGGCTACACTTCATTGGCGTAGCGTGCAAATTGGCAACGTTGTATTTTGTCCATTTAAACTCATGTAAAAGGTCGAATGCAAAGGCGTTCACCGAATACCCAAAACTTCGATCTTGTAATGGGTTTAAATGGACAAACTGCAATGTTGCCAAATAGCACACTACGCGTGACTGCGACACTTATTACTGATTTTACAGATCCGAGAATGAAGGTTTTCTAATTTCTTCAATTATAAACGCACGAAATAAAACCCCCTCCCTCCCCCAGACCAGACTCTTTCTATCAGTAATAGCTCTGCAAAAGCGCTTGTAATGAGCTCAGGTCAGTGAAAATGCGATATAATTTGGAACATTAAATGCCTCATCAAGAATAACTCGAAAATTCTCTGTAGGCAATAAAAAGAGTGGGAAAAAGTTCTTGGATGGAATGGAAAATGGAAATTTAAATCAAAAATGTGAGCAAGCCGAAAAAAAATTACAGGTAGTGGGATTCGAACCCCGGTTTGATGCGTGCAAGGCAAAAACTTTAGCCAAACGACCAGCCAGTTCACGTAGAGAAGAGCGGCGCGCGTCCAACAGATAAGCAGCTCCTGCCGCTCGGCCTAGACGTGAGACAGTTGCTGGCGCGGCGAGAGAAAAACGTGGTTAATTTTACGGAGGTCGACTTACAAAAATTAAGATTTCTCCAAGAGTCGCAAAAAGTGGCAGCCAATTTTTGGATATGTTGTTCTCTAGATGTTACTCTATCACTCCCTGAAAGCCGTTTCTTAAGGCAATTTAAGGCTTTTTTTATAGCTCTGCCTAAAGTTGAAAAACCGTAAATTTTTCCTCAACTCTTTGAACAAGCTTATCAAGGTCGTAAAAGTAGAAAAGTTTAACTTCATATAGCTCATTTTAAAGCTGAAAGTACGCTGAATAAAATGGTGTATTTCATTTTTACAAAATTTTGAATATGAACAAAGAAAACACCCATACATTTGGAGCATGGTTTAAGAAAAAATCGGAACCTACCGAAAGTGATATTTTGAGAGCTTACAAAAGTATCAAAAAACGAATTATAAGCCAAAATTATGGTGAAATGGGGTGCACAGGATACTAAACTGAAGATTTAGTCATGTTTTGACTCTAAAAACACGACTTCGATTTTTGGCCCAATGTCCGCGCCGCGCCGAATTCAAAACACTGTGCGCCCTCGCAAATAAGAGTGTTTATTGAGTTTAAGAGTGGATTTTGGAAGTTTTTAGTGCTGCCATTGGTATTTTTCGGGGTTTTCACAGCAGAATTGACTATTAAATCGCTGATAGCAAAAGTGTGCAACAGCCCCCCTCCCCCATTGGTATAAAGAGAGAGAAGGAAAAGTTCCTAGATCCGCTGGTGAAATCCGGCGTCGTAACGATGAATGAGTCATTTCCAATCCTTTAATATAATAAAGTTTTTGCACCGCCAGACGAAAGGGCTGACGTCGGGCCCGCGCCGCCGCCTTTTGTTGGCATAGTAGTCTCGGAGGGCTGGATGGTCAGAAATCCCTTCTCAGTGTCATAAGTTTTTGCTCCGATGTCAATTTGATTCCAATCTGAAAAGTCTAGCTTACGGATACATTTTCCACGCCTGGCTCCGTGGCTCCGTCGAGAGCACCTTTTTTTGCTCGGTCTCAAGATTCAATAGTGGTGTGATCGGAACGGGCGCATTTTAATCGATCTCTGGAAAAAGGGCTCATGAAACAACAGGAGTGCTCCTCACCACGCATCAGCACAAAAGTTACATAAGCATTTCTCTGGAATAGCACACCTGATGGATTATGGACCGTTTTTCAGAGACCGCAACGTAGGCTCGTTGACGGTAGGTCATCAGTTTTCTCTTTTTGGGACTCTCGCAAAAATATTGATGTTTTGGAGGTTTAATTGGATCAATTCATCGATTCTTACCTATCCTTAATGGGTCTGTTTCAAACTTTTGCTTCAGCAAAATCGAGGGTAGATTCTTAAGTAAAATTGCGTGAAAAATTACATTAGAAAGTCTCAAAATTAGTGTAGTGAGCCAAGTGCGAATGAGCATAGGCGGATCTAGTGACCTAACAACTGCGAATTCTTCCCATTTGAATGTATGATTAGCAATCGATTCTTAAAAGGGCTATAGTTCCATGACTAATCGATTATTTATCATGCTATCAAATGTAACTGTTGCTAGATTGCTGGATCGCTCACTTGAGAGTCGGCTAGTCTACTATTATTTTCTCCGCATTCAACGTACGTGCCGCGCAACTGGCATTTCTTACATTCCCCTTCGAAATTTCTCAAAGTTTTTTTTAAAGGAAATAAAACTAAATAAATCTTCGTACTCACAATTTTTCAACCAAAACCATCTTAGGTGTTGTTTTTTCTGACATTTATCAAACGAACGATTCGTAAGGTTGACGAAGCAGGAATAATGGCCAAAACGGAGTCATATGAGAGCGCAACTTACGGCAACTGAATTCGATGTACATTTGTGAACAATCGAAAGCTTAACTACCACACTGTAAACTCCATAAATCCATAGAATTGATCCAAACGGCTCCCAGATGATATGTCCACAGCCTTTAAGTCCAAAATTTTTTCGTTCAAAATTTTATTTGTCCAGTTATATTTTCGTCCAATTAAATTTCGTCCAAACTATCTAATGTCCAATGAACTACATTGTCCGCAAATAAAAAGTCCATGTCAAAAAAAAAAAAAAAATGTCCAAATAAGGTTCATATTTAATGAGCTAAAGGATTCCAGTACAATTTTTGTATTCTTGTCCTATATAGAAAGCTTAAAATAAATCTTCCTATGAAATCCATCAGATGATTTGAAGAAATTACCTATCTGAATTAACCTACTTGATCGAACTTGTTCACGAACGATTCATAAGGGTTATGAGTCAATTAAAAAAAAAAAGAAAAATGATATATTTGCATACTGATCGCTTGCAAAATGTATTTGCCCCTCAGACTTTCAAAATTGTTGGACTTCATTTTATGTACTTAAATATCTGGATATTTTAATATTGACCTTTTCTTCTATTGGACATTTCCTCTTTGAACCTAATTTTTGGATTTTAATGTTTTAGACATTAACTTTTGGGCTTAAACGTTTTGGACATAAAAATTTGGACTTGTCCTATGTTTATCATACAAACTTAGCACTTCATGCAATTATAATAAAAAAATGTAATAATTGACAAGACTTCTATATTATCCTCGAAGGTTTCCACTCACGACTGCAGTCTCTGGAAAGAACTGATCTAAGTCTTCATTGAAACCATGATAACTTATATTAGGCGTGAATAGGTGTCAAAGGTAACATGGGCACCCCACTGCAGTTTACTGAAATCGAAGATAGCACTCCCGCATTTTTGGTGGTTGCATCGTTGGATCCATACTTTTAATGAGCCAGCCGCGGAAAATCCTCATGCTATTTATTTTAGGCATAGGTATTGTCGCGTCACTCGTCAGGAAATGCAAGCTCGCAAAAGATGCATTCTGGCTGTCACGTTGTCATCGTCGCTGCACCCGCCGCCGCGACGCCTCTCTCTCTCCCTCCCTCTCTCTCTCCTCTCTCTCTCTCTCTCTCTCTCCTCCTCCGCCGTTCCGTTTACGTTGTCTGTCGTATGCCTATTGCCTGTGCCGCAACGGGGGATGACATTAAATATGCATGAAGAATATGCACAAAGATGGCGAACAAGTGCATTGAGCCGGGAGATTGCAGTTGGCTGCTCTGAGAGAGAGAAAGGAACAGAGAGGAGAGAAAGAGAGGAGGAGGGAGGGACTGAAAGGGATGAGAAGAGAGAGGAGAGAGAGAAAGAGAGAGAGAGGGAGGGAGAGAGAGTACGAGCAAAGCTGCATTATTTATAATTCACGCCGTCTTAGCTTGAGCGCGTTCTCATAGCTTCTGTCTCGCAGCGCGAGCTCGTGCTCCAGGAAGAGGAGAGACGTGGAGACGCTTGCACAGAGGGTGGGAGGGGGAGGCCTCGGGGGCTGAAGAAGGGTTGAAAAGCGCTTGAGAAAGTACGATACTCCACCACGATTTTGCAATTCCGCTCAACGAAAAGTCTTTCTATTCTCCCTTCTCTCTCTTCCTCTTCCTCCCCCCCCTCTCTCTCTCTCTCTCTCTCTCTCTCTCTCTCTCTCTCTCTCTCTCTCTCTCTCTCTTTCACCCATCCCATTTCTTCTTTTCTTCATCTCTCTGTCTCTTATTTCTCCATCGTCTCCTGTCTCTGTAACATTTGTTTTCGAGAGAATAAAAAAAAAAAAAAAACGAATTTCTGCGCAAAAATTTATAATTCCATTAATGGTCTATATAGGTATATAGGAGGTAATGAAAGCCAAGTCTAGCTATGCTGCGTCATCGCCAGTCAGTCGCTTACCCCGCTCATTTGGAAAAGACGCATCGAGGGCAACGCTGCCATATCGAAAGAAAAATTCCAGTGCGAGAGTACTCGATAGGTCGATATCGCGGTGTGTGACGCTGCGCTGTTCAAATAACCAAACTATATACCTTCGGCGTGAAAAGTTATTGCCGTGTACGTTCTACCGAACGCTCAGATACGCGATACTCGAATAGTGTCATTGACGCAAACACACCTGTTGCATTGGCGGCCGGCTCGTGAGTTGGAACGTATTGATATCTCGTGTAGAAGAGCCATAGCCATGGACCCCACCTTCTCTCTCTCTCTCTCTCTCTCTCTCTCTCTCTCTCTCTCTCTCTCTCTCTCTCTCTCTCTCTCTTTCCTTCTCTCTCTGTTGATTTGAGTATGTGTGTTAGATTTTGGCCCCAGTAGGTTATATGCGTTGCTGTGACTCATTATAATAAATATTGCAGGTAGGTAGCTTAAACCTGAAATAAAATGAAAAGATTCAACCGTCGTTTGTTATAGTGAACGAATAATTTACTTTCACAGTAGAATTTCTTAGACAAGAACACAATGTCACACTTCGATATCTCCTGAAAATGGCATGAAAATAACATAACAGAGGTGAGACGGCTCGAGAAGAATCAGCAATCGTTTTCCGCCCATTTGAAATCACGCGAAAGTATTGATATCCAGAGATTTTCAAGGAAACCCCTGAGGATCGACTAAGTATGTATTCCATCACATTTTTATGAAACAGATATTGGTACGTAATAGTTCACGAGCTGGCCGCGCCACTGGTACATACAATTTTTTTATTGGAACCGAAAAAAATCGGTCTTCAGAGCTTTGCTTCATCATTAAATCAGTCGGTGAGAGATCCGTCAGTAAAAAAAAAAAAAAAAAAAAAAAAAAAAAAAAAAAAAAAAAAAAGTTGTTGACAAGCACCCACGAGAAGAAATGAAATGAGAACACGCAGGGAAAGAATTGAGGAAAAATAAAGAGGGTTCAAAGTGTGTGTATGCTAGGGGTAGAGGGAGACTGTCATAAGCTATAGAGTTAGTGTTAATTACGACCGCCACTTGGAGGTAATTATTGGGTTCCTGGCCGATGAAAATGTCAACCGCCGGGGAAATGAAAAACGAGGCACCGGGAAAAACTGCCACCCCCATTCATAGGTAATGAAATGCAATCGCAATCTAGATTCAAAGATTGCACGCTCTCTGCTCCCTGCTTCCAGCTCCCCTCCTCACCACTCGCCGAACCCCCTTTGCATACTCCCACCCCTTTGCAGAATGCACTCTGCACCTAGTGCAGAATTATCCCCGACCTTGCTGCAACCACGACTGTACCCGCTGCGGACTAAGTGCATTGGGGCGCATTGTGCAGAGGGTAGAAACTAGCTAATATTAAGGAATAATTATATCTACTATAAATAAACTCGGGTTTGATTTGCACACATGGTAATGAAAAGTACCTTTATAAATGTACGGCTATATTAGATAAATGGAAGTAAAAAGGGGTGGTTTCGGAAAAGTCTGGCTAATTCGAGAAAATCGGACCAACAAGCTGAGTTTCAGGGTGCAATATACCAATTACTTCATACTTGATAACTAACAAAAGAGCGCACCTTTTTTTCATTTTATTTTCTTAAAATGCTGGATGAAAGTAACAGACAGTATTTTTTATGTTTTTTTTTTTTTTTTTTTTTTTTTTTTTTTTTTTTTTTTTTAATGACCATATGGGATCGTGAATAAAAACAATTTCAAAGTTGCGAAAGTTTCGAGCAATTTGAAAAGGCTTGCTCCATTTAAAAATGAAACTTAAGGTGTAAGACCGTTGTGTTCCCATTTTGAGCCCTTTTCCAAAAATGGGGGGGGGGGGGGTAAGTGCCCAAAGCCTCCCCTGGATCTCCACTGAACGTCCAGCCGAGTCAAATAGATCTCAAGTAAAGTATCAAAATTGCACCATTTTATACTGTGTGTGCAAATTTTAAATTTAAATTTAAATTTAAAAAGACCCGTTTAAAAATATTACTTGTGCAAACGCAATACGGTAATTCGCATACTTTCCTACAGAGACAGAAACGACAGAGACAGAGGAGTAAATAAAAATTTCAAAATCCTCTCTCTAACGTATAGCTATAGGGAAAACCTTTCGATACGATTTATAGTTTTACTAAAACACAGTCTATTAGTCATTTAAGTTTCTAGGGATTTTCGTTGAAGAGTGAGAGTGAGAGAGAGCCGATGCTATACAATGAAGGAACAATAAGTAAACATTGGACGCCAAGTAAACAATACAAACAAAAATCTTTTAAGGGTCGAAATTCGAGATTGGGGGGAAATGCTGAGTGGGAACTGGGAAGTATAGTCATGGTGAGCCTAATTAATTCCGGGCATTCTGAGGTCAGGTGTCGCGTCGCGGTATCGCGGTATCCACCGTCGTCAGGGTTCCATAACTGGTGGCAGAGGGAAGTTATACTTAAGGAGTGAGTCGCGTGTATATGAAGTAGTATGGTCATAACTATAGGGTGTAACAAAACTCAATTGCCAAACTTTGGTAGCGTATATTTGGCGCCAAAATAATATTTCCTTCCCCAAATAAACGTGGGGCCGAAAATGCCACCTTTTTGCACTAGAGTCTCCCAAAGTTTTGAAAACTTTATAATTATTTTGGAAGAGCGTTCACAATTACAAACCAAATGTCATGAAAATTGACGTGTCTAAGAGTTGTCAGCGTTCTAAGCGAGATATTTGCTGCGAATTTGGAAAAGTCAACGATGTTACTATGGCGGTCGTCCCGAAGAAGCAGTAGAGTGGAGGGCTGCAGATTGAAACTGCCACCCACCATGGTAGAAGCGCTGAATTTTTTTTCACTGTGCAGCTTTCTCGCTTGAAACGCGTCGTATCAAAAAAATGCTGGTGTCTAAAATTCTTTATGAACGTTTTTTCCTCCTTTCGGATATCAGAAATTATTTTCAAAATTTTTTTAACTTAAAATTTGTGCCGTTAAACGTACAAAATTGCCTTTAAAGCACAGGCAGACTTAATTTTTAAATTTTTCAAAGCACTCATGATTTCTGTTCACAAAAGTACCTACTGACACCAATTTTCATGACATTTGGTTCATAATAGTTGCGGACGCTATTCCAGAAAAAAAAAATCACCGACTTTTCAAAACTTTCGGAGGATCTGTCGCTGTCGCAAGAAGGGGACATATTTTATTTTCGGACCCATGTTTTTGAGAAAAAAAAAATCTTATTTTCACCCCAAATTTACTCTCCCGAAGTTTGGCAAATGAGTTTTGTTACACCCTGTAAATGCACGGATTGGTGAGTGAGGAGGCGGAGCGGAGACCACCTTAATTGTAGAATCAGCGCCTTGAGACATTCGCCGGCAACCCGTAATGTCGTAGACACAGCCATAGCCAGGAATTAGTCTTTCTCCCTCGTTGCCCATTTGAATGCAAGAGTTAGAAAAGGATGGAGAGAGGGGCTGCCACGTGACTTCAGTCCCTATTTCTGTCCTCCTCTAACACCTGCAGTCAAAGGAGTCGAAGAGAGAGAAAGACGAATTCCTGGCTGTAGCTATGGTGGTAGAGCTCGTTGTTTGCTCAGTCCAAGAAGCATAATCGTCTGAGTGGAGGTGTATTTGTGTGTATGTATGAGTGGAATTTGTTAAGGGTGTTTACTCTGAGTTCAGCCGGGCAGTGTTTAGAGGGAGGGGGAATGAAGGTAGGTGGTGTGGTCTGCTTTGCGCGGGATATATCTTAAGGGGCTTTTCAGATAAGACACGTTTCTTGCGGGGTCTTGAAGAAGCTTGGTGAGTGAGCGCCACCGAACGCGAACTGAGCCGGGATGACGCCACGACGCACTGTGGATCACTCCGTAGATAAATCGGTAAAACCAAGATTTAGAATTAAAAATGGGTCTGTTTCAAATTTTTGAAATAAATAATTTTTTTTAAAAATATATAATGAATCACAAGGACGGATCCAGCAATCTGGCAACTGTGTATTATTACCATGTGAATGCATGATAAATAATCGATTAGAAAAAAGGCCGCGGCCCCCTCACAAATCGATTGTTTATCATTCGTTTAGATGGGATAAATTCATGATTGCCAAATTGCTGGATCCACCCATGATGAATCATTAGCAAACGGTTGCCACAGTAGTGTGGCGACCGCAGCGCTCTCGCGGGCGGAGCCCGACCTCTTATC
This sequence comes from Trialeurodes vaporariorum, assembly GCA_011764245.1. NCBI lineage: Eukaryota > Metazoa > Arthropoda > Insecta > Hemiptera > Aleyrodidae > Trialeurodes > Trialeurodes vaporariorum. The sequence goes on from VMOF01000002.1 coordinate 42,454,368, forward strand.
TCCGCGACCTTCGCCGCACCGACAGCCGATTGGCGCACGGATCAACCGGCAAATCTGATAAAAGCAGTACCATTTTCTATCCAGTCAGCATTGTGGCTTTGAACACCTGGCTAACTGGACACCGGAGAACAACCGAACATCTTCTCTCGTAGAACATCAGCTACAGGCTACACCACTTCCAGCTCCTCGCAATTGGAAAACGCCTATTTCAGGACCACTACATTAGTTGTTCAGAGCATACCAGCAGTATAAACAGGGACCGAAGGCTCAGTAGGTCTGTTGCGCACTTTTGCTAGTCTGGCAGGAATTATTGATTTTACTGTTTAATGTCACGAAAAAACAGATAGAAACAACGGAAACTCCCAAAACGTCCAGTCCACTCTAACAGAGAAAAATTAACAATAAGTTGAGGCCCTCAACTTATTGTTAATCAAACACAAATCGATTGTTAAAAAAGGCCCTATCACAAAATACTAATAATTTAGAAAAAAAACAAAAGAAATGCGACTTTGTTTACTTCTTTGAGGTTAAATTTGGAAAATGAATTATTCCTATTGCAGAATTCCAATGCCAATCATATGTTTCTCATTTTTCGTCCAGCAATTAAAAACGTACCTACTCAGTAGGTACGTTTTTAATTGCTTCAACCCCTTAAGACCCTTTTAAAAATCAAAATAGGTGCGATCAAACCAAAATATAGAGTGAACGTGAAAAAGTAAAATTAAATAGTAAAAATAGAGTCAATCGATATGGGTTCAATGAATTATCATGAGACTTTGACCGCACAATATATTACCAAAGAAGTAAAATATTTCCCTCATATCACGACTCTTAGGTCACTACTCACAGATCACGGACAACACAGAAATTTTATGCATTTACGTCTCCAAGCTATATATATTTAAGAAATACTAAAATGCCATGGAAATCTGTTCTTTAGGATAGTATTAGGTATGATGAGAGCCAATTATTTCATAATCATCATGATTGACTTATTCGCAGCGGGCCAAGTATCGAAACAAAATGCATCAAAAATATCCGCTTCATTGCAAGACTTTCTCAATTTTTCAGAGACAAATAGAGACCCAGCACAAAGCTTGCGACAGGTGTCCACTTTTCTGGCTCAATTTTGGTCGGAACTCATCAGAACAACAGCCAACTATTGCCAACTGTTGACTGATGAGCGTGTGTTTTGCATTCGAAAAGCAAAACCTGTTTCCGTTTCCGGGACGGCGAACCAATCACAGCCTTTTGTTGAGCTTCACCGTTTATCAGTAGGCAATGTTTATCGTTGGAGCCGGTGACTCCCGACCAAAACTGTGACCGCTAAACTTGCTTCCTTTTTTTAACACGGAAAGCATACGGGTGTGCTGGGTCTCTATTTGTCTCTGCAATTTTTCTAATTTCATTAGAGTGAGAAAGTAAAAAGTAACGACCAAAGAAGAAGATTTTCAGGATTTACTGCAAAGTAGCGACCCATTTCACTACAAGAGTAGGGAAACGGTCCAGAAAAATTTCCGTCCATGACTTGAAGAAATTATAATATTCTAAAATTTCTTTTTTCAAACCTTTTCAGTTGTGCGACAATTTAGTTTATTCTAAGGTGAACCCCCCAATAGCCGACTTGCACCAGTACCCGACATCCATTTTTCACACTGTAAAAAGTACTAGTTTGGTGACAATTCTGGTGTTTTGTGTGGTTTTTTCTGAGACCTCAACAGTGAAACATTCGAAATCAATACGCAAAACACCAAAATTGCCACTAATAAACTAATATTTTTCACATAGTGAAAAGCGGTTGTCTAGTACTGGTACATTTCAGGGGTGTCGGCTATTGGAGCGTTTACCTTAGTCGTTTTAGTTCAAGAGATTTTATGTTTTTTTGACGACTGTGTTAATTTATTTATTTGTTCATTTTGTAATACAGAACAAGGCAACGATTACCACTAAAACTGCATTTTTCTGTTTCTGTGTGCATTGTATCCGCAGTTAATAATTTGACGCACATATTTTCTAAATAAGGTGAAAAATAGCGCACAATACGCCTTTGCACGTATATAGAGAATATCCATTATCAATCTGCCTACCAAATGCGCGCGCGATGATCGTTCAACGTGCTGACCCGGCCCGCGGCCACGCGCCGCGCCGCTAAGCTCCTCGCGCGCGCGCAAACTTGCAATTGCGCCCTCTCTAATTGCCATTTTCCCGCTATACGCTTCAAGATACGGTCAAACGGACGAAATTTTCGCCCTTAAGGGCAGCATTATTGCATTTTCCATAAGAAATCGACTATACTATTGCTGTAGTTGCAAATTTTGCACTTACGCCCTTTATGCCGCTTGAGAGACCTCTAAAAAAATTTTAATTTTTTTTTCGACGAATATTCTTGATTTTTATGCCTCATAGCACGTTTTGAGAGAACTGGAGGTTAACTTTTCGAAACTTTCAAAAATAAGAGTCACCCTAACCTACTGCTGACGACACTGCCACGTTCCTAAAGATACACTTCTTTCCTCATTATAAAATCGACAAGTATGATCCGTATAGTTTGCAAAATCCACCAATTTAATTTGAAGCATCAATGAAATGTTATAAAAATGTCTTGAACAGCCTTTCATTATTGATGAACCGGTTCGAACCGGAATTTTAGAAGCTGGTTCCAGGTTCGGTTCGCGGTTCGACAACTTTAGAACAACCGGTTCGCGGTTCGGTTCACGGTTCAGCAAACTCGCGGTTCGGAGCGGTTTTCGGTTCACGGTTCGGTTCGGTTCAAGTCCCTGGTTGAGGGTCACTGCGAAATAAATTTGGAAATTCCAGAAATATCGTGAAAATACCGATTGCACAATAGACAATAGTATTGGTTCATGTTAGAGTTGTCAAGTGTGAAGAATGTAGACTTACGACGAGACGTTCCGTTATGGAATGATTCCCTTAAAACCCAAGACTTTTCAATGGTCACAATGGCGCATGAAAATGGACTCCTTCCGTTTACCGATCACCGGTTGTCTTATTGTTTTATACTATGACGCAATCGCTAGTTTCGGCAAACGCGAACCTTTTCAAATCGCTCGAAACTTTCGCAACTTTTAAATCATTTGAATTTACGATCACGTGGTCAAAAAAACTTTAGCCTTTAGTGAAGTTAAAATAATGCATTTGAGATTAGTCCAGATTTTTGCCGTAAAATCTATAAAAAATCCAAGCAAGTGCAGCTTTATCTCCAGTGCAGTGAACCATCGCGCAATTTCGCAACGTTGCAAGTAGTCCGCATCTAAACTCATAAAAATGATCAAATTAAGTCTTGGGTCTTTGGTGAACACCTTCTCATTCGACCTTTTTCTATGGGTTTAAATGGATTAAATACAATGCCACATTGCACGCTACACCACTGCTCCAATAACAACCACATGCTTTGACCAATCAGCGACTACAGTTCAATCAGTTCATCTCTCTCAAACCGTTTGTCTATGAGACGAAGAAAGCAAGTCTGCGTTTTGTTTTTACTTTAATTTTAACTTGGATATGGGATCATTATTGTGATACGTTTTCACGGGTATAAAAAGGAACACAGAATGAATGCATATATAGCTACGCATACGCGCAGTTTCAGCATTTCAGAGCACATTTTCGCAAACAAGGGCTCAATGAATGAAACTGAGGAGGAGTTCAGTGGCGTAGCGTGCTATTTGGCAACGTTGCCGTTCGTCCATTTAAAACCATGAAAAATATCAAATGATAGGGAGTTCGGTGAACACCTTTGCATTCGACTTTTCACACAGGTTTAAATGGATACAGTGAAACGTTTCCAAATTGCACGCTACGCCACTGGAGGAGTTATGAAAGAGGACGAGGAAAGAAAACTAACGAAGTTTCATGCCCATCCAACGTGACAACTGAGGCCATCACATCTTGTTACTGAAACCGGGAGTCGAACCCAGAACTCCCGAGTTTAATATTGTCAGTTTCACTAAAATCACTAGACCACGCAAAGAGCTGCTCAGAGACATATAAAGACCTCACACCCTATGCTCCCCATGTTAAAAAAGTGAGGCAAGTTCGATAGGTACTCTAATTTCGTTCGAAAGTCACCAGCTGGTGGCTACAACAACAAAAATTGCCTACTGTTGAGTGGTGAGCTCAACGAAAGGTTGTGATTGGTTTGCGGTCCTGGAAACAGAAATAGCACAGAAAACTCTAATCAGAACGGACCCATAAGAGCAAGTTTCCCATAAATGGAAACAAGATTTGGAATTTACCAGCACCAACTGGCAACTGCGCCTGCTCACTTCTCAAGATGGCGGACGTGCTTTTTCAGGTCATATTTACCTACAATCAGAGTTGACGCACAACCAATTACAACCTGGTGAGTGCTCACTTCCCAACATGGCGGCCCAAAGTAAAGAATGTTTCAAAATGAATTAGAGTTTCCGTTCTGATTAGAGTATTCTGTGGAAATACGTTTTGTTTTCGTTTTGGCTATAGAATTCAAACCACGCGATCTGTATATTGAGTCCCGATCAAAATTGAGCTGGAAAAGTGAACACCTGTCTCAAGCTTTCTGCTAAATTTCTATTTGTATCTGGAGCTGCTGCGCCGACAAACCAAATCTTCTCAGACACTTGCTGGAATTCATCAGCTACAGCGGGCCGATCCTTGAAATTTACGACTTTTGGGTAGACTGGATAAGAATGGAAAACGGTGATTGGTGGAGACGAGTCACGTGGTTGCCCAGTCTAATCAAAATACGGAATGGATTAGATTGGTTCGGGCAGTCTTGGAGTACCCGATAACCAATCTAATCCATTACGTATTTTGATTAGACTGGGCAATCACGTGACTCGTCTCCACCAATCACCGTTTTCCATTCTTATCTAGTCTAGAGTCCCTATATGTAGAGAGTTAAGACAATAGGGTAGTCAACTTCTGATTGGTCGATGAATTTTAGGCTCTACGGACGCCGCCATTGGATGCGATTTTGCACTTTTGTTTTGTTTACCAACGGTCTTTTACAGATAAAAGAATTAATTTGCGACGAATCTGTTAATTTTTATCATAATGCACCACAAGAATGTCCATAAATCTCAAAAGAATCATTAAAAGCGTTAATACATGTCGATCAACAAAAGCAGGGAAAGATTACATCGTTTCAAACTTAGCGGAACTGTAATCTTTGCTGTGGAGCGAAACACAACAACGGCCTCAGAATGTAAACAAATGTGCAAAATCGCATCCAATGGCGGCGCCCATGATTTCTCTTGTCTTAACTCTCTACATATAGGGACTCTAATCCAGTCTACCCAAAAGTCGTAAATTTCAAGGATCGGCCCGCAGGTTGATACGCTACCAATACCTAGACGCGAATTAGCAGTGAGTTATTCACGTGGACCAATGAGATGCAGTTTTGACAAGGGGTGAGATTTAAAGTGGCTAATTAGACCCTTATCTTCAATATGATCAAGTGAATGAAATTGACCAATTAGATGCTGGTTCGGTGGCTTAATGATGTTCTCTGAAGCAGGCTATACTACAAGCATCGACGGTGGCGTAGCGTGCAATCTGACAACCAGAAAACTTCGCATTTTCCTTTCATTCAAACCCATGAAAAATATTGAACCATACTGGGTAAGTGGCGACCACCCTTGAATTCGACCTTTTGCTTGTAATTTAAATGGGAAATATGCAACGTTGCCAGATTGGACGCTATCTTAAAATGTCACGGCTCCTTCATTTAAACCTATGAAAAATATTGAACTTTCGAGTGTGCCGCAAACATCTTTAAATTCGACGTTTTGCATGTATTTATTGGGACAATTACAACAGTGCGGATGTAAAACGGATAAAGTGATTATACCTTCAATCCAACGAGCTATACCTGCTAAGTGTCCATATGGACGGATACAGGAATTTGTCTTTCTTTCTCCGCGGCCTTTTGAACACGTGTGCTATATAGAAAAGGATAGCAGAGGGAGTCATCTCGTGACTTCAGTCTCTATCCCCGTCCTTTTCTAACACACATATTCAAATAAGAGGAGAGAGGGATAGACAAATTCCTGTATCCGCTCGTGAGAGGGGCTAATACATGTTATAAGTCCTACCCCAAAATGAAGCAGCATATGGGCGTTCTGATTCTTGGTTTGTTCGTCTAATTTGTTTTGTCAACCGTAATTCAAATACTGCAAATCAATTCACTAGAAATTGGGTTTAAATAAAAGTGTAAGTGTTTAAGAGTGGTAATCTGGACACAGAATTCCCATACAAATATCCTAGTGAGAAAATTTGACTTGTTTCTGTCATAAATCCGTTTCTTTATCGTGCAAAACCTTCCAAAAGAAACACTTTTATCGATTTCTGTGTCCAGGTATCCACTGTAATTCATTATTCTAAATTCTAATCGTTTGCACTTGTTCTCATTAAAAGCAATTTTAAATTAATTTGTCACAACTATTATTTTTTTTTTAAATTTAATTTATTTGTTTCAATACCCCACCCGAGTTTATTCATTTTCTTAACTAATGCATCTGCCTCACCACATTTAAATTTTTTATGACATCAGAAGCTAGTCCAAGTGGGCCAAGTGGGGCTCTTGTAAACTTTTGCTATACGCAAAAAAATAGTCGAATCTGATGATAAGACCAGCGGAAATCACGAAAATCACATTAAGAAAGACTAAAATTCAGTAATTAACTCACATAACTGCTGTAACGGCAAGCTAGTGTGCGGTGGGGGGGGGGGGGGGGTGATCCCTTAGTCGATCTTTTCAATGACACACTACGCTGAGCGTGGACGTGTCATTGGAAAAGATCGATATTGTAATGGTGGTTCACCGCAGGTATCATGGGGGATTCCTGTCTATTATGTCATTTTCTCTACGGAAACACAGAAATATGTCTCGATTTAGGTAGGAATCGCCCATGATACCTGCGTCTCTCCGCCATGAAGGCCAATTCTGAGAGTGAATTTCGTGATTTCTAAGTGTACTCCATCGTCACTCTTACTGGTTTTTATGCAAGAATCAACTCTTTAATCTCCTATAGCAAAAGTTTGCAAGAGCCAATTTTTGACAATTGCAAAATAGTATTTCGTCGAGTGCTTTCAATTAGAAGAATAGGCAAAATCAACACCAAGGAGTAGGAACGTTTAACTACTCACTTAACCCCTAATGGTGGGCCAAGCCCGAGTTTATTCTCGTTTTTCTTCTCAAGTCCATTTCATAATGTTCGGGTCTTCATTCCGGATGTACGCAATTATCGATGAAAACACTTATAAAATAAGGTTTCGTCTGGCGCCTTCAATTCATCGTACAGGCAATTTCAGCTCCTCCGAGTACGAACAGTTAACTATCTTCCCTAAACAAACGAATCAGTGGCGTTATTTTGAACTAACCTGGTCGTTGAAGGGTTAATTTGAGTGAACAATAGACCTGTTTAGTATGACGTCACGAAAAAAAGAAAAAAATGGTTCCAAACGAATGCTCCATCTCACTCGCTCTCGTGGGTTTTCCCAAAAAAAAAAAATCCAAATTTTCAAATACAAATTTGTGCTAGTAAATAACAAGTTCTCTCAGATTTTATTACACCATTGGATTCCACGTACCTTAAAGTATGAGCACGCTACAACAACATTTTTGAAACATCGCGCATTAATGTATAATTGTGCAATCACAGTTATTTCGAAGAAAGTCCTATTTGTTTTGTCCTTGTCCCACTCACACTTTCTTATGGGCACAAAATTCTAGGATATAGGCTCATCGGCACCATCACACCATGTGTTATACCTCGAACAAGCTTCGATACGAAGAGAGGTTAGAATGATTGAGTGTCATGGCGGTGATACTCCCATAAGAGACCGTGAGTAAGACAAGGACAAAACATAGAACATCTTTCGGTGTAACTGCGATGGTAAATTCGCATGTGATCTTTTAGGAATTATGTTAGAGTGGAAAGATACTTTAAGATACGTGGAATCTAATGGTGCAATAAGATTTAAAAAAAAAAAAAAAAAAAAAAAAAAAAAAAAAAAACTGGTGGTTACCCAGCATTAATTTTCGTTCGAAAATTTGAATCTGATTTCTTGTGGGTAAATCCACGAGAGTGAGCGAGATAGAGCATTTGTTTGGAACCAATTTTGATCGTGACGTCATCAATAAACAGATCTATTTGTCTTCTTAATCTGGAAGTTAAAGGGTTAAACAATATGAAGCAAACAAACCGAGCCTGTGGGAAAAATATCCATTAGAGATTTCCATCATGCGGCTGCCTCCGTGCAGCCTTAAAATCACGTCCAAACAAATCCACTCTATTGGCTTAGCTCGTTGCCCAGACCCAGAGCCCACGGTGCGGCAATCGATGAGGAATGGATAGCGATGAGTTTGGACCCGATGCAGAAATGTAATCTTAAGTAGAGTAGCATAAGAAGGTGAGCGCGGGCACCCAGCGAACTACGCTCATGGATGCTCGCCTACAAAACCCCTTAAAGCCTCTCAAGATAAACAAGTCGAAGCTTCGCGCCACTCAGTGTTTATTTTGTCATTAAAATTTACATAAGTTACTGCTCTCCCATCTCCGATTGCCTTTGCTTCCTTCAGCCTAACACCCCCCCCCCCCCCCCCCCCCTTCGGTCCATCCAACTGCTCATCGTCCGACCAACCGTCCATCTATCCGGTCCCCCCCCCCCCGCTGATCTGCTGATCTGCTTGTCTCTTGCTTGCTTCTTCTTGCGATCAGCAGGAGCAGAAGCGGTTAGCGAGTCAGCGACGATTTGAGTGTATGTATTCGGAGTCTCGCGGTGCAGCCTCCTGCGGCATGGGGCGAGGAGTGTGAACTCCGGTCATCGAGCACTCTGAGTCTCTGAGGCCGGGTTGGTCCGTTTCGATAATCTCTTGTCCAATGCAATGGTTCTCTTTTCCCCTCCGCCCCCCCCGGCTCGGCATCCGTCTGAGCGACTGACTCTCCATAATTACGCTAATTGCTGGCGAACACCTCCTCCGCTGTTATTAGTCTAGATCGGATGGTATTTTTTCAATTACTTCCAATTAAAAGTCCCACGCCGAGATGGTGGATGAGGTAGAGCATAGACCAGGTCTTGGACATCAGTGTTGCCATTTTCAGCTATACGTTTTATCTAGACTGGCTAATTATAATAGGTATTCTGCGTAAGTCTCTTGGAGGGTTTTTACGATAGGGCTAAAGCGTACTCTCTAGATAAACTTAAAACCACAATCCGTTTCATTCGTATTTCCTTATCATTAATGTCGTCTATACCTAAAACACAATTTGTTTCATTCGTATTTCGTTGTTATCATTAATATCGTCTATACCTATAAACACGATTTGTTTCATTCGTATTTCGTTGTTATCATTAATATCGCGTCTATACATATAAACACAATTTGTTATATTCATATTTCGTTGTTATCATTAATATCGTCTACACCTATAAACACGATTTGTTTCATTCGTATTTCGTTGTTATCATTAATATCGTCTATACCTATAAACACGATTTGTTTCGTTCGTATTTCGTTGTTATCACTGATGTCGTCTATACTTATAAACACAATTTGTCTGATTCGTATTTCGTTGTTATCATTAATATCGCGTCTATGCCATTAAACACAATTTGTTTCATTATGGTATTTCGTTGTTTTCATTAATGTCGTCTATACCTAAAAACACAGTCCGTGTCATTTGTATTTCTTTGTTGTCTTTAATGTCGGCTGTACCTATAAGCAATGTAAGGTTTATTGAAATATAGTTATTATCATTAATGTCCCCTTAACTTTAAATACAGTCCATAATATATTGCTGGTTGGCTTGTGGAAAACTTACACTTAAAAAAAAAAAAAAAAAAATTTAAGTGATTCCTGTTTAAAATTATATTTTCAAAAAACTATGAGAGCAATGAAGAGTTCCTAACTCCGCTCCTCATCGCAAGATAACATGTTGGCATGGTAGGCCATTTGCAATGCTTCAATTCAGTGAGTTAGGTATTGCAGGTTGCATACCTAAACCAAAATCCAAGGGGCTGACATTATTTAATTCGTCATGACTGTACATGTTACGATATATTAGTTTTGTCTACTTATTTCCTTATACTTTCTTCATGCCAGCAAACGTGATTCACCAAGAAAAAGAGCATGCTAGAAAACTGTACTATGTATATATTTTTAAAGGCTTTTTCATTATTACGGTGTAGATTTTGAAACATTCCGCAGCTCCCGTCGTTTTTTAACATACTTTTTCATCATGGAACAACACATTTACCTGTTCATATAGCAAAATTTCGCATCGAACTTTATATGTATCTAAAAATTTCCTGTTCTATCATTGTTTAACCTCTTATGGGCCATAGGGTGTGTCAAAAATACCAAAGTTGTGAAAACCCTTGCTCCCCCACGTTTTTCCCATTCCTTTGGTCCTTCTGATGAAGAAAAATCCATTCCGAAATTTTTCGGAGGGGGGGAATTAATACTTTACAGTATTAACAAATTAATACTTTGCGTATAATTTAAGGCAAACAAGAGCGAAAAAAAACAAAGTGCTCATAGGCGGACCGTCACCAAAATAAGTGGGGGGGGGGGCTAAAAGGTGATGACCTTTTTCTTTTTTTGCTTCTCAAGTCTTAAGTGATGACTTTTTCCCGATTTTTAGCCCCTCCGCCCAGAAAAAGTGGAGGGAGGGCTATAGCCCCCCCTCCAGCCCCTGATACGATCCGCCTATGAAAGTGCTTAAAGATTTTACATGCATCCACGGCATCAGACTACTCGTTTGTTGCCGTGGGATTTCAAGCGGCTGTTTGCTGTATAGGACTTTCTTGAGGAGCGCGCTGGACCCCCCCCCCCCTCCCCCCACCGAGTGAACAGAGAAGTCCTTCTAGCACGGTTTAATTAGGAAAAGTATATAATCCACCGTGAGTAACAATTCGTTTTGACCTCAAGGCGAGGTGCATGGTAGAAATTTGAATAGTTGGCCAAGTCGGTAATTTTTCAGTAAAATTACGTATTTTGAAGGTGGCTTTGGGGGGCTGTTTTATTCCTGAAACGGTTTGAGAATTTTTTTAATGATTCAAATACATCCTAAAAGTAACTTTCATGCCATTTTTAGGGTTTACAAGAAAATCCGTGCTGTCACGATTTTTTTTAAATTTACCTAATTCTGACGAAAAATTTGAAACTTTGGGGAGCTTTCGGGGAACTTTCCCCCCCTCCGAAAAATTTCGGAATGGATTTTTCTTCATCAGAAGGACCAAAGGAATGGGAAAAACGCGGGGGAGCAAGGGTTTTCACAACTTTGGTATTTTTGACACGCCCTAATGGGCCAAGCCCGAGTATACACAGAGAAAATTAATTCGGTAAAATTTGATCACCGAAGTTTTCGATTTGAGGAACCGAAATGTTCGTCCTGATTACCGAATGCTTCATTAGTAATACTGAGTATTAGGTAGGGGCGGAATTTGGGTTATACTTACCAATTTCTGCGGTACTTACGACGACCGAACATTTTGGCTTATTCAACCAAAAGTTGGATCAAAATAAGTCGAATCTTCAGTTCTAACAACCGAAGTATTTTTCTCTATGTACTCGTTTTTCTCATCTTGTCTATTTCACATTGCTTCGGTATTTTGCGATTCAGGAAAACCGCGATTCTGAAGGTTGACACTTACATGATAAGGTTTCGTCCAGGCGCCTTCAATTCGTAGTTAGGCAATTCCAACTCCCCCGAGTACGAACAGTTAACTACCCAATATTCACGGAAGAGTGGCGTTCTTTTGACCAAACCTGGTCTGTAAAGGGTTAATTAGCTTGCACCATCGAGCTACAGCGATAGAGAAGATTTGTGGGGCGTGGTATTGAAACTTCACAAGGGTAGCCATGATGAAAATCTTTTACGGATGTTTTTCACGCAGGCTCGGTTTGTTTGCCTCATATTTTCTAACCTTTAAATTTAAAAAAAAAAAATAATGGTGACAAATACATATGAGATTGGTTATAAACGAAAAGGCAAGTGTTTGAGAGTGGCTATCTGGACACAGAAATTGATATAACTGTTTCTTCAGGAAGGATTTGCACGATAAAGAAACTGACACATAAAGGAAACAAAGCTAAATTTTCTCACCTGTATATAGTTGTATTAAAATTCTGTGTCCAGATAGCCACACCTAAACACTTAAACAATTGAACTTTCGTTTAAAACCAATTTTCACTGGATTAATTACAATGTTTGATTTGAGGTTAAAAAAAGTGAGGCAAACAAACTAGATACAGTTCGCGCCCATGCTGTCACTTTTTCAGATATGACTCATAACATGTATCAGCCTCTCTACCGCTATACATTGAAAATAAAAGTGCTAAATTTAACTCCTTTTTAGTTAAAAGTATGGACACCACTTAAAACTGTTAGTTTGACTGTTTAAAATATTTAAATTACCTTCGTGCCGTGTTAATTTTACTAATTTAAACAGTCAAACTAACAGTTTTTAAGCGATGTCCATACATTTAACTAAAAAAGAGTTAAATTCAGCACTTTTTTTTCAGTGTAGCTCGCTGGCTCGCACGGTTATGACAAAGATCTGGCAATGCAGTCGGGGCATGCATCAGAAGATAGGCCGTTGCAGTGTTGTTGGTTGTTGGTCGTTTGCTGTTGTTGTTTGTTTCGTCTGCCGTCTGGTGAGTGGTGAGACATCTTCATGAAGCTTGACTTGGGCCTTGGGAACGTAACCCAGTAGCCAGAGAGCGATCGTTAGAGAGTACACTTCTCCTTAACTGCTCAAGGAGCCATTAAGCATTAAACGTTCGATTAAAAGATATACTTACGCATTCAATTATAGCAGTTTAGCTCCGTAATCCTACATAATTTTGAGCTTATACATGCACGTTCGATATATTCAACAGCTTATAAGCCCGATAGGGGTACGTACATGATACCATGGCTAATTATCGCTCGCTAGTTTCAAATTGTCGTCTTCAATTAGTCAATTTTTTTCTGTCTCAAAGCCGACAAAATAATGCCAACCGTAACGATAGTATGAATGGAGTGATAGTATGGTGTCAGTGGCGAAGCGTATTATCTGGAAACGTTGCATTTTGTCCATTTGAACCCATAGAAAAGGTTGAATTTGATGGTCATCGCCGATTCCTATAGACTCTGGATATACAGTTCGATATTTTTCGTGGGTTTGAATGAGCCATATACAACATTACCAGATTGCACGCTTTGCTACTGTTTACTGTTTAGTAGGTGGAGTTTGCAAATTCAAGTTTCTTTTGTCGGTTGAAATGAAATATTGCAATGTTAAATTGTGTGTAAACATCAGCAAACATATTTATGAAAACCCAAATTCCAAAATATACTCTACAAATTTAATAAAGTCTTCAATAAAAAGAGAAAACTTTCATATTGAGATAATGCATATAGGTAGGTATCATGGAGATGGTCGATATATATATTTGACATTCATTTATCTTCGCTCTGAGTAGGCAAAATAGATTCTGGAGAATTGTCATAGCCACTAGAGTAGAGATTCACTGCAGAATCTATTTTGTCAGCGCGAGGAAAGAGTCTCTTCAAGTTTTTTCAAGAATTATACTGACGTTTTTCATAAAAAAAGGGCAGACACATGACACGTCGTGTGGTACACGTTTTTGATATAAATTAAACAGCGATGGCTTGTGCGTTTCGGCAACAATGTTTTCCCTCTGTTTGATTGTATGCAAAACAATCGATTGTTTTACATAAAATCTAATTGAGGACGAATATTATCGCCGAATCGAACGAGCGGCCCCTGGAATCAAACGTATGGAATCAAATATAGGACTATACTCAAAATCCCCATGGCACAGAAAATTCGGATATATGAAAGGGGTTTCCAAGGTACAGAACCTTATCGAACTTTGATATTTTCAGAGTAGCCATAGTTTTTTTTTTTTTTTTTTTTTTTTAAAGAACAGATAAAAGAAATACAACCTTTTTTTTCAAACTGACTTCCGTTTTGAATTTTTCGCTCTAATAAAATCCCTCATGAGAAAGTCCTTCGCGACTCACTTTCATATAGAAGATATTTTTTGTGAGTTTTTAACGCTGTCAGTTCATGGGGACTGCAACAACTCCACGCAACAGAAACTGGAATGGGAAATAAGAATTAATGAGTATTTTGATCCAAGTCGATGATTAAAGAAGTCAAGACAGGGGGCAGTCCTATAAATTTACCCTCCGCGTCCTTCGTCTTGCCTGAGATTACAACAATTGCGCCACCTGAAATAATGACGGTGATTTTTCAAAGTTCTTATCAGCCGTTTCAAGCGTGTTCTGCTGGTTGATTTCTTCTTTACCCTGATGTATACATCAGTACGAAGTAGCCTTGCTTGCTGCGTCAAAGGTTTTTCTTCTATTTTTTACCTTGGAATTTTCCAAGTTTGCGCTAACTTAAGCATTCGTAAGCTCTACCGTGCAAGTTTCCTTATCGAAGAATTGTTCAGAGCTCGAGAGGTACTTCTCAATGAAGGCATGTAAAAGCTTTCTACCAAAACTCTGAAATTGTCATAACATTTTCCCACTTTTATTATAGGCAAGAAAGTAGATGGGGTGAAAATTCCCCCCCCCCCACCCTATACCCGGGCATCAAAACATTTTCCTACTGTTTGGAGGGGGGACATTTTTTCAGGTGATCTAATAGCTTACGATTTGTAGTTTCAGAATATGTAATTTTTCTGGAATTATCTTACAAATAAATTTAAAAATTCAAAGAAATCAAAGCTACGCTTGTTAATTTTTTATTTTTTTATTTTTAAATTGAAAATTTTCTCTCCAAACATTTAACATTGAAACAATTTGAAAAGAAAGACGTGCTTTTAGTTTTCAGGTAATACGGACGCAAGGTGACTTTTACCGATTTGCAAAATATTAAAAAAATAAACCATCTGCTATAGTTTTAAGTTGGGGTGAAAATTCGCCCCTTTCCCTCACTTAGTTATCAGAAGGTGTAAAATACCTTCGGCACACAAGGGTTAACCTCTGTTACCTGGCGTAAACTAGTGAAATGGCTGAGTATGTGAACGAAGGAGAAGGGAGGGCAGGAAAGGTTGGGGGAGGGAGGGGGGTGTACAAAGTTCGAAATAAAAGTTTGCAAGTTCTCCTTTCCGTTCCGTGCCGTTCCTTTTGCGCGGAAAGAATGATAGCTGAGGCTGGGCTCCTCCAACAGACTACAGTCCTCCGTCGTGCAAGGACAATAGATCAAATTTCTCATTATATTTTGTGTTCATATGAAACTTTTCAGGCGCGCGCCGCTCCATGTCGCTTCCCGCAACACACCGAGATAATATTTATGCAGGGGCATTATAAATTTGTGAGTGGAACCTTTTCTGGTGCTTTTCTTGGGCTCTCTGTGGACTGTGCCAGAGTCGAGCGGTGCGGAAAAAGGTATCAAGTTTTCTTATACACACCCCAAGTTAGTGAATTTAATTAAACCCAAGAGAAAATCGCGTCGCGTCGCCTAGCCTGGATCGAGTCCGTCATGACGTCGACTTCTAGATATAGCGTCGCGTTTTCGGAGCAAGTTACAGTCTCTCTCTCTCTCTCTCTCTCTCTCTCTCTCTCTCTCTCTCTCTCTCTCTCTCTCTCTCTCTCTCTCTCTCTCCCAACCCCTCCTCTTCCCCTTCCTTCACTCTCCGTTTGTTTGTGAGCGTTTGTGTGTCTGCATTTGCACGTTTGAATGTTCTAACCTATCCTGTTCCAAAGTTTCTTGAAAATCGATAGATTTTAACCAGAGACAAATAGAGACCCGTAGCGCAGAGCTTGCGACAGGTGGCACTTTCGCTGGCTCGAATTCGTTCGGGAATCATAGAGACAAATAGAGACCCAGCACACTGTATGCTTCCCGCGTTAGAAAAGTGAAGCAGGTTTAGTGAGCACAGCTCTGTTCGGGAGTCACCGGCTGCAACAATAAATAGTCGCCTGCTGTTGAGTGGTGAGCTCAACAAAAGGATGCGATTGGTCCGCGGTCTCGGAAACAGTAATAGGTTTTGTTTTGGTTTTTTTTTTTGGAGAATTCAAGCCACGCGTTCTGGTATATCAATAGACCAATCAGAGCCTTCCTATTTAGGATTATTTATGCATTTATATTTATTTATATATATTTATTATAAATTCATCTACATTTACATAAACTTATTTATATTTATGCATTTTTTTAATGAACAAACACCATTCTGGAGTTAGAAAATCAAGATGCCTTTTCTATATAGCTTGTACACCGGGTCGCATTCTGGAAGCATGTGTAATTATAGCGGGTTGTGTCGCAATGGAAATAATGTTTACTTAACGGGTTTCATTCATTTTTACCGTTTTTAGCGTATGTTACCTTAAATTTAAAATTTATCTCAAATAAAGTTTCCCCTTCGTAACTATAGTTCAATCATTCGCATCATTTGCATCTGCATAGCAGCAAAATGTCCGTCAAATAGGCGTGAAGATCGCCAAGTAGATAATATAATAATAATAATAATAATAATAATAATAAATTGCTCAGCAGCAGGATTAGATATAAGAATAGACAGTAAGGACCAAAATATTACGGAGTGATCCACCCTATGGACAGAGCAACTGCGATTGCATAAACCTGTCCCTGGTGGAGACTTAGCAACTCCATCCCCAAAGTGAGGGGAACCGTTGAGCAAAAATAAAAAAAATGTATACATCACTGTAAGTAAGCCGCATGGCTTAGGACCAAGGTTTGGTCCCGCCGTGTGGACAACAGCAACACCTCGCCAAGCGAGTGATAAGGAAGAATAATAATAATAATAAAAACAAAATAATTACTTGCGATCATAAGCGCAAAAGCCATGTAGAAAACTTATTGAGATCAAAACCGTCCAGGAAAGCATGAACCATTAATACGTCCACGGGGACGTTGAGTTAAGTTCGAGGTGAAGGTGAGTTTAATTCGCTTCGTTTTGATTTATTGGTGATCTAATTTGTTTTTCACTAAAAAGAGGGATATACCTACCTACTCACCAGATTTAACGAAAAGAATTATTTTAGGTTGAGCAGTAACTGAGGGGACGCGGACGTCTAAGATTCAAAGCGAAGCGCGGGTATGATTTTTCGGCTATCTGAAGCTAATACGTTGAGAGCCAGGTAATTTTTATACGCCCGCCGGCAATCTCATCATCCCATATTGTTATTCAGAAGTTAGCCGGCCATCTGCAGAGTCGGGTGTATAATTTTTTTTTTTACAACTCCCCTAAAAGTTTCATTTAGAGAAAATATCTATTATTATCTGTTCGTCCCATTTAATAAAGAGGAAATCAGTACAATTTTCGAGTTCAAAATAAGACCTGATTAAAATAAAATACACTGTCGCTCTTTGAAGAAAAGAAAAAAAACCTGTGAAACAGAAACATGCCTCTTCGCCTTCACTTTTGTTTCTTGAATCCATGGTGCACTAATAATTCCCCCTCTCCCTCCCTATCAATCTATCTTCCTCTCTCTGTCTCTCTTTCTTATGATTCAAAGCCAAAGCTGTCAAATAGACGATACGAGATTTTTCCATCAGCAACGATTGATTGTTGATAAAATGTTGTCCTCCAAGACCTTTCTTCAGTTGTGGAAAGAGGTGGAAATCATTGGGGGCCAAATCTGGAGAGTAGAGGGGGATTTTCCAAGTGATTTACGCCAGTAAAGCTTCGGTTTGTTTTGCTGTATGCGTTCTAGCGTTGTAGTGCAGAAACGAAGGTCCGCGGGTTAATAATCCGGAGCGTTTGCGGTTTATTGCTGCATGATCTTAATTGATTAAGAACATGACAGCATCTATCCCCATTAATTGCCGATCCTTTCTCTATAAGTAATCAACCAGTCCAGTAGTCAGTGGCCAATAGTGTACGCCAGCGGACAGAGAGGAGAGGACCTCTCTGAGAGGTGGGCACGCGCGTGACATGAGGTACCCTCTCAAAAAGTCGAATTTCTCGCAATGTAAGGAGCCAATTTTAAAAAAAACTTGATTTTTTTGAAAATCTGAGGATATAACAAACAAAATCGT
Source organism: Trialeurodes vaporariorum (assembly GCA_011764245.1). Taxonomy (NCBI): domain Eukaryota; kingdom Metazoa; phylum Arthropoda; class Insecta; order Hemiptera; family Aleyrodidae; genus Trialeurodes; species Trialeurodes vaporariorum. Next base: position 42,472,398 of record VMOF01000002.1, read on the forward strand.
TGCTTGGAATTTTTTCTATCGTCTTCAGTTTTGGAGTTATGATATGGCGACACTTACTTTTTGAACGACCCTCGTACTAGGTGGTCCCGAAAACAATTTCAATTTTACCCATAGTAGTTTCTTTGTTGTTGTGACTATTCTTTGTATATGTTGCTTTAAAATAAGAAGCATATATATAGTATGCGAGTAGAAATCAGCGGATGCAATTTTGCACCAATGTTTTACCTCCATTTGATTCCATGCAAAACAATCGATATTTGGTAGTGAAGCATTGCATCACGTTTAATCGATTGTTTTATATAGATTCTAATGCGGAAAGAAAGCATTGTTCCAAATTGCACGAGCCGCTAATGCGCTAGAAATTCAGGTTGTGAATAAGTGGCGGAGCGTGCAATTTGGCAACGTTGGATCCATTTAAGCCCCTGCAAAAAGTTGAGTTCAACAGTGTTCACTGAGTACCCGATAAATCGATCTATGGATGGACAAAATGCAACGTTGCTTCCCTGATCGATCGCTCCGCCGTACTGTGATCTGAGCTAAAAAAAAAGAGGCAAAACATCAGTGGTCAAAAATCACCGTTTTTGGCTCTTGCAAACTTTTTCTGTGAGCAAATGAATAAGCCAATCTGATGTAATAACCAGCGAAAATCACGAAAATCTTACTAAAAAGTCTAAAATTTAGTAATAAACTCACATAAGTGCAATAACGGCAAGTTCGTAATGGCAGTTCGACGCAGGTATCACGGGAGATTACAGGCTATTATGTCACTTTCTCTACAGAAACACAGAGATATGTCTCAATTTAGATAAGAATCTCCCATATGATACCTGCGTCTCTCCGCCATTAAGCCCGATTCTGAAAGTGAATTTCGTAATTTTTTAGTATAATCATCGTCAATTTTACAGGTTTTTATGCAAGAATCAACTCTTCAATCCCCTATAGCAAAAGTTTGCAAGAGCCACATTCAAAACTTTTCAGCTAGGTACTGTTTCAGCTTTGAACTTCTTGTTTTAAGTGTTCTCTGTGTGTGTGTCAAATTGGTCTGGATAGTAGTTATATAGATATTGTAAATTGATGAGAAATATCTTTTCCTATTTTTGGCCACTTTTAAGACTATAGTGCGCCGCTGATGCGAAGGTGTTTCAGCATATGATTACTATACTCAATAATGAGGAGTGGCTTTTTAAATCGGTGGGGCTATAATTTGATTTTTTTTGCGTTCCCGACCGCTGCATCACATTTTTCACATTTTGACAACCAGATATGTCTTACTTGTTTCTTATCCTTCCCGCGTTTATTAACGGTGACAATTTTTTGTTTGAATTTTCCGCGTTTCAGACAAAGTTCCAATGAGGCAATTGCAAGGTTATGAAATTTCGAGTTTTTTAAAAGAAAAACAAATACTTTAAGTATAAGCATGATAACAAAGCTGTCCTTGTTTTTTCCCAAGTGTCCCGATACATCGGAGATTGTGTAAAGCTGCGAAAAATATTGTGCGTTGAGACGTCACAACGCAGAATCTCCATTTAAAACAATCTATTTTAGACCAAAATTGCATCTCTGAAAGTATGAAATGTACTTAGAAACCAAAGACCTCCCTGTTTTCAACTCACTGAGTACTATCCTTTGCTTTCAAAAAACACCAACATTCAAATCCTTCATTGACGGATACAGGAGTGGGGCGAAGGGGGTGATAGCCCCCTCCGACTGACCAAAAAAAGGGGGAAAGGGGATATGAGGGGAAAAGAAGGGGTAATAAAGGGAAGAAAAGGGTCTCCGGGGGGCGAAAATCTCAAGTTCGCCCCCCCCCCCCCTGTTCGCGAGGGCTGGATCCGCCAAGGAGATCCTTGCATGCAACTGCCCCATTGCTAGTGAAAAGACATGGTATTCTAGGTATTCACCTAGTATTCAGTATCCGGCAACTTGATTTTAGCGAAGGGAAAACAAAGGCATCGACTTTTTCTTCCATTATCATTAGGCCTAAGACTACATCGTATTTGTCACGATAACAATCTTAGCAATTATGCACCACACCTTTATGCAATTAATGCACGCTGTTTCCTTAGTTATCAATAACTATTGATGAACCGCAGACAGTGGCGGCTCATGGGGGGAAGGGGGCTTTGGGGGCCAAAAGCTCAATTAATTTTTTGGAAAATGGCTCAAAAAAAGGAAAACCGATAGGTAGTAACATCTGAAGCCCCCTACTTTAAAGTTTAATATAAAAAAGGGCTCAAGACAAAGGTGGATCTAGCAATCCAGCAACTGCGGTTCATTCCTATTTGAATGCATGAGAAACAATCGATTAGTAAATGTGCCATGGCCCCCTCAAGAATCGATTGTTTCACATACGTTCAAATGGAATGCATTCATGGTTGCCAAATGGCTGGATCCGCCCATGGCTCAAGAAAAGTAAGGAGCAAAAAAAAAAGGTTCATCACATTTTTTCAAGCCCCCCTTTTTCGAACTCACTTCATAGACTTTGAAATTTTGGGCCGCCACTGATCGCAAATGTACTTTCTCACTCACGTGTACAGCATTGCTCCTGGATACACTGTACACGTTTATCGTACATCCGTTTTAAGCAGCTGAGAAACCTGAGATCAGATCTCCAAGTGCGGTAGCTCCAAAATGAATAAATCTTTATTCAGTGTACTATGAAAATAATTCAAACAAGTTGGTAACCCAACACAAAGTAAAACAAACAGCTAAAATTCTAATAAAATTAACAACTGTGAATATAGCATGGCAACGCTATATTCTTCTCTCGAATATGAAATCCACTCAGAGTATATGAAACACTGTCTAAAAGTTTACAGGACAAACTCCGTGTAAAAGTTGTTACCAAATCGTAAGCAATAAATGTCAGGTTTTTCATTGATTTACATAGGAAAAGTGAACAATCCATTTAAAATCTTGCAACAGTGTATGTGACTGTAGGAATCTAATAAGAGGACGAGACGAATTCTTGCGGCAAGCAGAGCTCAAGGTAATATACAGGTCTTGGCCGGGCCGGAGAAAAGGGTTAAAAAGTAATATTAAATGCTTTATTAATGCAATATTAATACATTGCTTCCCAAGTTATAAGTTAGATGCTACGGTGAGGACTCGTCACATAAATCACAGGGAAAAGGAGCGAATTTTAGATGTTCTTTTCGGTCTAACTTAAAGGTTTTGTTTCTACGACGGAAGACAAAAGTTTCCTCAAAATCGTTTCTTAATACCATTCGCTCCACTTTTAATGACTGGTGCATGTCGGAGAATATTTTACGCCCTCCTCTTGTAAGAATTTGCGCTTTGAGTTCTCAGCGCTCCCGCGCTTTGCGGAAAATGTCACGAGTTCAGATTAATAACTCTTGCCGCTATTTCTAATAACGGTCCTTGCCGAGGCAAAAGAGTGGAACATAGCGGGGACTCATTTTCAAATTTTCCATCTCTTGTTTCACTTCAAAACTCTCTGATCAGGCGAGGAGTAAAATTCAAAAGTAATAACTAAAGCTGTTTCTTATTACCAACCCTAACGGCACACTCAATCCAGGTTTAGTTTCAATCCAGCTACTTGAAGGATTGACAAACCGACGATTGCCAATCTGTTTTTAATCCGATTTCAAGACTGGTTTACAAGCGGTACGGGGATGATCAGCTCCGATATCCGGATTGGAATCGGCTTGAACAAGGATAAACACGGACTCCTCAAATCTATGAGAACCCGTTTTCAATCAGTATCAAACCTAGATTGTCAGTCGGATAATCACCAGGTGTACAAGCTTCGTGAAAGACGGATCGGAAACAAATTTAAATCCGATTCAAACTGCATACTGGACCCTGCCACAAATTGGATCCGAATCGGTTTCAAGCCAGTTCTCTGAACATGGTTCAAGATGGATTTAGAAACTCATAAAAAAAGGACTTCAAAACGGTTTCAAACTTGCTACAAGAAGCTTCATCAACCTAGTTTCAAGTGAGCTTTCAGCCGATTTCTTAATCGTCCAGTCGGTTGGCCAGTTTAGTGCTTCGTCTTGAAACTCGATTGAAACCGAATTAATCGAAGTACTTGCAACCGATAGGAGTCTGTTTCCAACAAGCATCAAACCTAGCTAATCAATCGGATAGACGTCAGGTTCAAAAGCGCCATTGCCAGCCTTGTGAACCGAATTCAAGTCGGATTCAACCCGCTGTAAAGACGGTTTGAGTTTGGGTCGGATCACGTTCGTCAATTTTATTTGCGGACATGTAAGCCATTTCAAGCCATCTACAATTCGCATTCAATCCGGTTCAGATAACTGTTTTGAAACCGGATTTGAAAGTAGAGTTATTGATCCGTTTAAACCCGTGTTTAACCCAATTGATAAAACAAGTTTGAATATGGTTTTAAATTAGTTTGAAGTAGGGTTTATAACCCTCCATGAAATCAGTTTGAATCTAGGTGAAATCTAGTTATCCAATTTTGGTGCGAACATGTAAGCCATTTCAAATCGTCTACAATTCGCATTCAATCTAGATTGAATAACCTGGTTTGAAACCGGATAGGGAAGCGGAGTTAATTTAGTTCGCGGCTTCTGCCGAGAGAGTGCTCCACCATATTTTTGCGAAACGTTACTCGCGTTTACTTGGCCCCGAGCTGCGAATGACCTCTCCACTGAAACTTCGTACTATTGGGACATCTTCATCAGTACTTATTGATAATGGATTCACCCTAGGCCCACGTAGAGTGCCTGAAAATTGGTTTAGCGAGTCTAACCGAAACAATAACTCAAGTTTGTGTCTATAACTTCCTATCAGATTGAAGTTGGTCTAGTACAGTTCATTAAGAACTTGGCTGCCATCTGCATTCAATCTGGTTATTGAAGGTTAGATACGGACTTGTGAGTCATTCAAGTCGCTTAGCTGCACTTTGCATTCAATCCGGCTTGAGTAACTAGTTATAACACCAGATGGGGACGAAGCTTCGTTCTTGATCCGAAATATACCCATGTTGAACCCAACTGATGAAACAAGATTGAAAACATCTTTAAATCAGCTGAAAGTAGGGTATATAATCCTCTTCAAAATCAGTTTGATTTCGGGTTAAATCCGGCTGTTCTATTTTTAGAGCGGACTTGTAAGCCATTTCAAACTATCTATAATTCGCTTTCAACCCTGCTTTGATAATCTCGTTTGAATCCGGTTCGGAATCGGTGGTTTAAAATTGGGAATAACCCTGATTGAACCCCATTTTTGAAACAAGTTGAAAAACGTTTTTGAACCAGTTTGAATAGGGGTCTATGATGCGTGGCGAAGATAGCTAGAATCCTAGTCAAATCTAGTTAGTCAAATTTTTTTGCGGACATGTAAGCCATTTCAAACTGTCTATAATCCGGCTTAAATCCAGCTTGTGTTAATCGGGTTTAAAACCGGATTTCAAAACTGGATTGAAATCGGTTGACTGGTTTGCCAAACCGAATTGAATCCAGTTTCAACCTCGAAATGTGCCGTTAGGGAATATGCTTGTATCATAATATAATACAAGGGGTGTCCCAAAAGTACTGCACACTTTTGTCTGGGGGGCGAACGAAAGCAGGTATCGAAAAATGGTTTGTAAGGGGCGATGCGATGGTTCCAGTAATTGCCTACACAGCAGGACCAAATTTAGCTCTGTAAGTTAAATATTCACTGAGTTACAGCGTTTTGAATGTGACATGTCGAACTAGCCCCTCCAGAATTTTTAGCATGTTTTTCAAGGAAAAAAAAGAGAGAGTTAAAAAATCAAAAGTTCTCAGGAGAATGAAAATCTTGGAAAGATTCTACAAAATTTGCTTTAACAAATAAAACCATGCACTTGATTTCTTAACTCATGCTAAAAATCTGGAGGGGTCAGCTCAACATGTCATTTTCAAAACGCTGTAACTTAGTGAATATTTAACTTACAGAGCTGAATTTGGTCTTAGTTTGTAAGTAATTACTAGGAAAATTGCCCCTCACAAACCGTTTTATGATACCTGCTTCCGTTCACCCCTCAGACAAAAGTGTGCAGTACTTTTGAGACACCCCTTATAGGTAGCGAATTAAAAAAAAATAAAAATAAAAAAAAAAAAAAAAAAAAAAAAAAAATTGATCCTTATTTTAATTGTTTCTATCGTTTAATAAACGTAAAAATTGACATGCATGTTTTGAATTATTTCAAAACTATGTGCTTTAATTAATTGTACTTAGGCATTTAAAGCGAAATTTTAGACTTATCAGTTGGCTGTTCTTTAGTTGCGCCTCCGAAACAAAATATAACCTACTTTTACTTTACTCGCCTCACTTTCATAACACGGAAAGCATACATCATATATCTATTTATCTCCGATTTGCAAATTTCATGAGTATTTGAGCTTAAAATTCTTGGGTATATCGCGCTTCGTACACGATCAAACAAGCAATCGATGAGCTATGAAATCCACCACAATCGGCAGGTGCGAGCCAACCGTTGTATGCTCTCAGTTGATGTTCAATTCGTCAAAACAAGCAGCTATTTGAAGATGAATGGTGTGTCATCTGTTCATCAACTTCAGTCAATAAAATCAATGAAGCCCGCTTTTGATTTTGGAAGTGTCTGGAAATTCTGCAGTTTGATCAAACCCAATTGACCGTGTACGTACAAAGGCCCACAGAAAAGTTCGTAATAACAGTAACTGCGACGAAGCCAGAAAAAATTCCAGGGGGGGGGGGTAGTTAAATTTGTGCCTATTTTTTGACACTGTCAGGTAATTTTCCGCCTGTTCCTCTAGTACGAGTATTTCGGCATTTTTCGAGATTAAGGTTCCCCTTCCCCCTGTTGACAATCTTGACTGCAACTGAATCAGTGAAGCTTATCTTTGAGATTTCTTTTCATATTTCTTCTTCGAGTTATATCAAACGAGAATTTGGCTCATACACCCCCACCACTCATCTCAGAACCTCGCCGTGTCGACCCTGTTCGGACGGAAGATCGTGAATTGCTCTTAAAATGCAAATCATCATTCTATGAGTAAGTGAAGAGTGAGCGAGAAAGAGAGGGAGAGAGAAAGAGAGAGAAATGGCATTACAGATAAAGGAGAAAAAAAAACGACCCCGAGTGCAAAGATGGGGGAGAAGAATCGTCATTATATTGAAGGGGTGTTAAAAATATGAAGAACAAATATAATTTGTCCTCTTTTTTCCGTTCACAACATCAATTGTCTCAGCGGAAAGCGTTGTGACGTTGCGCGCTTATGCGGGTCGCTGAGTTGCCGTATCTTTCACTTTTAAGTGGCGGCTCGCGAACAATCGCAAATCGTTCTTCTTTTGATCTTAACCCTTTCACTACAACGCCTCAGTGTACAGATTTCTGTGACTAGATCTGCCCCACAAAATTTCGGTTTTTTATTCAAAATTATTGCGACTCAAAATAATTTTTAACAATTGAAAAAAAATGTTTCCTCGAGCGCCTTCAATCCATCGTGTACGCAAAATCAGTATCGCAATGTACGAATATTTAACTACCCATTTAAATTATAAGCGATTGAATATTGATTTGTTGTCAGAAAATCTGGTAGTAATAGGGTTAAACTGAAAAAAAAAAGTCCGGGTAACGTAACAAGAATAACTGTTGCAATCTTTTAAAACAGGCGATTTAAAGGTCCATCTAAATATAAAAACCTAAAAAAAAAAAAAAAAAAAAAAACCCCGATGGTGTAGAGCACCAGAAACTTACGAAATCCACTCCTATGAACTCGCATTGCATACCTTTAAACGCATGACAGTAATGGTGGCGTTGGGCATCTATAATGGGATATTCCCATCTTGAGTTTGTTTCTCTTTTTATGCTAAGGAGGAAGATTCATAGGAATAACTAGCCACCAGACGAGTGATTAACAGCAGACTAATGAATGGCACCGTGAAACCTGGTGACACCGGTGCCAAAGTCCAGTCATTGATGGAGTAACGAAATTATCATCGGAATCATTCGCCCATTTTGCGTGCATTCGCGCGTAGCGTGACTCCAAAGGCTCCTCATTCTCAGCAGCTTCTCTCGCAGTTCGTAGGGACTCCAGGAGAATTCGCACCAGACTTAATGACTGGGCCAATCTGTAATCTTTTGCACTTTTTTGAGTCCATTGCCTTGGGCTAATTATCCTATATAACCTCGTCAATTGATTACTTTGAAGCACTCTAAAATAAATAAAAAACAAATAATTATGAAACTGGCTTTTTAAAAACCGCGTCCTCGTGGGAATTTTGAACAATTTTTATTTTGAGAAATTCGTTAATAAATCTTAGAAACTATTTTGTTTTTTGAAGCATAGGATATATAGTATCAGAATAGTGTCAAAGATTATTGGACGACCCGGCCTCTTATCAGGCAGGACATAGTTGGCAACCCTGGCGAACCGCCTCGTTGTATTTACTTCTTGACATTACGACCCTCAATCATAACTTGGCGAAGCGGGTAAATCCCGTCAGAAGTATTTAGAGCCCAAAATGCCTCCAACCCCACTCCACCCCCTTCGACTGGTTCATTTGAATATCATACCTCGCGATTGATGCGGGAGGGGGGTGGAGTGGAGGTGGAATAAAAAATAAAAAGAGCGTTCCATGCAAATTTTCCCGTGATCGAGTGAACGACGTGTTTGAACAGAATACGAGTTCGTCTTTTCTCCCTCCTCCTTTGTCTACTCCCTCCCACCCCCCTCCACCATCTCCACACCCTCACCTCACGATCCCGATTCCTCGTCACTTCTATAATCTTCGCTTAACTTCCCTTTAATCATAATTTTCTCCCCCCCCCCTTTTCGTCTGTAATAGTTTTGGTTTGTCTTTGGTTGGTATCGATTTCAGAGTTGACTTTGTTTTTAACGCAGTAACCACGTGTCGTCACGCATGAGATTTATAGATGTGACATCTCTTTAGAGTGAATCTTCAAAAGAACATAACCTTCAAATCATCTCAATGCTTCAAACGATTTTTTTTTTTTTTTCCCCCTTCTTTGAAGATTGTCCAACTGGCATTAAAATTCCGAGACGGACTTACAGCCATTGTATAGAAATTGATTTTTTGTTTTGTTTTTTATGTAATATTATTTGATTAGGATTAATACATTTTTGTTGTTGCCTTGTACTCAATAAAACGTTAAAAAAAAAAAAAAAAAAAAAAAAAAAAAAAAAAAAAAAAAAAATTGAGACGGAAGAATCTAGAGAGAGGAAGAAGGGAAGAGGAAAGAAGAGTATCCATGTGTATCCGAAGTGACAAGATCCGACAAGACCGTCATCTTATCACCACGGCAGGGATTCGAGCCCGGGACCCCTGGGTTCGTGGTCAGTTGCGCTAACCACTAGACCATACAGAGGTAGACTTTCAAACGAACTGAAAGTAGAAATTTAACAACATTTGCTACATCTTGCACTATACAATACAGTAGCGCGGCGTCGCGTGTCGCGTGCAATCTGGCAGCGTTGTATTTAGTCTATTTTAAGTAATGAAAAAGGGATAACATATTGAGGTACAGAGTGCACATCCTCGAATCGACATTTTACATGGGTTTAAATGGACTGAATGCAACGTCGTGGCCGAGAATGAACGTGCTGCCACTGTTCAAGAAATAAACACTATTTCTATTGTTTTGGAATAATTTTCCAGCATAAAGAACGTATGAGTTATATGCGTCTAATCGTAAAATTGATTCGAAAGTTGTGTTCTTCTGTTTGGCCTTTTATGAGCTGTGATAAAATGTCTTTCTAAATATCCCAGTCCTTCTATTCACTTTGAAATACAAGCATAATAAGCTATGGAAAGCAGCTCGAGCGAGTGAACTTTCTACTTCTCCTTTTATATATACATACCTCTACTTCTACATCTACCTCTACTTCTACGTATATCTCTACTTCTACTTCTACTCCTACTTCTGCTTCTACTTCTACTCCTATTTCTACCTCTACTTCTAATTCTACCTCTATTTCTACTTCTACGTCTACCTCCACCTTTACCTCTATACTTCTACCTCTACTTCTATTTCTACCTATACCTCTACTTCTACTTCTACCTCTACTTCTATTTCTACCTATACCTCTACTTCTACTTCTACCTCTACTTCTACTTCCATCTCTACTTCTACTTCAACTTCTACTTCTTCTTCTACCTCTGCTTCTACTTCCACTCCTACTTCTACCTTTACTTCTACTTCTACTTCTACTTCTACTTCTACTTCTACTTCTACTTCTACTTCGACTTCTACTTCTACTTCTACTTCTACTTCTACTTCTACCTCTACCTCTACTTCCACCTCTACTTCCACCTCTACTTCCACCTTTACCTTTACTTCTACTTCTGCTTCTACTTCTACCTTTACTCTTACTTCTACTTCTACCTCTACTTCTATTTCTACCTATACCTCTACTTCTACCTTTATACCTCTACTTCTACTCCTATACTTCTACTTCTACTCCTATACTTCTACTTCTACTTCTACATCTACTTCTACTTCTACCCCTACTTCTACTTCTACTTCTACTTCTACCTCCACTTCTACCTCTACCTCTACCTCTACTTCTACCTCTACCTCTACCTCTACCTCTACCTCTACCTCTACCTCTACCTCTACCTCTACCTCTACCTCTACCTCTACCTCTACCTCTACCTCTACCTCTACCTCTACTTTTACTTCTTCCCCTACTTTTACTTCTTCCTCTACTTTTACTGACTTTTACCTCGGTGGTGATGTCATTCTAAATGTCTGGCTCATTGCTAGCTCATTCGATAGAAAACGCTGCTTGAATGAATAATAGTAGTCTATCATACAGCCTTTAATGAAATCTAAAGATAATGGGACTGTTTATTGCTTGCTCCATGCAAAATATACTCGAACTAAATACTCCGGCGAGATCAGTCTGAAGACGGATTTCATGAAAACCCTTGGAAAGTCGTGTTTGAGATACTAACTTACTGAGAATTCAAGGGATAGTAATACGAAAAGAAGAAAGAACATACATATATAAAAGCGGCTTTATTAAATTATCGGCAGGGACGATGAAAACGGAATAAGTAAGGGAGGGGGGAGTTTGAGATGGAAGAGGAGGCCAAGAGAAGCAAATAATAAATAACCGAAGAGAGATATAGAAGCTGTGAGAAGGGTATGAAAGGAGGGTTAGGAGGGGGATAGAGAGCGAAAGAGATAGAAAGAGAAACTGAGGAAAGGTGAGAGAAGGAGAGAGAGAGAGAGAGAGAGAGAGAGAGAGAGAGAGAGAGAGAGAGAGAGAGAGAGAGAGAGAGAGAGAGAGAGAGAGAGAAAGAGAGAGAGAGAGAGAAAGAGAGAGAAAAAATAGATTGATTGTTCGATATTATTACTTACATAATAACCATCGAGAAGATGAAAAATATTAAAATCCGGAGCCTCAGAACTTATGCATTCGTAATGACTGAATAGCCGACGATGGAATACGGAGGGAGGGAGGGAGGGAGGGAGGGAGGTGGGAGTTGATGAGGGAGGTAATCATAGGTTTGACGTGGATGGAAAGTCCACTCCGCTTTTATTTCTATGGACTCTCTGAGGCTAAAGTCGGGGGAAACCGTTCGTTTTTCTTGATTCAAATCTAAACCTTTTGATTTTTATTGGGTAGCGATTCGTATATATTTTATGATCATTGAACGACTCGTTTTTTCTGTATGCTATTTTGACCTTGCACAAGTTCTCTAGCAAATTTTATTTAGAAATTGTTTCTATTGATGTGAGATATGTGCATTTTTTTAATTTAAATGAAAAGACAAGCTTCTCGGAATGTGTAGTTAACTAAAAATCTCGCCTTATCGTTTGATCCCTCGTAGTCCAATTTTCTAGACTTCCCTTTTCATGATTTCGACCAATCTTTTTACATCCCATCGCTGAAGTATCTAGATGTTCTTTTATTTTCAGTTGACTCTGAACGTTCTTACTTTTTGTTTTGTTTAGTTTTCTTTTTGGAACTAAATACTGACCACGAATAAAGTTAAAAAGATCAAAGAGATAGGAGAAACACAATCTTAAAGAAATTCAACCCTGGACAGTGGCGTCTCATGCCATCTAGCAACAATGCAACTGCTCCATTTAAACTCATTAAATATATCGAATTTTCCTTGTGCACTGTGCACCCCCTGAATTCGATCTTTTACATGAGTTTAAATGGATAGAATACATTGTTGCCAAATTGCATGCGACGCCACTGACCCTGGATGTAAATGAACGTCGTCGTTTCCGAATTGTTTTCTCTCTTCCTCCGCTCTCTCTTGGAGCAATCTGGCAATGCAGCATTTTGTTCATTAAAACCCTTTCAAATGGTCGACGCCGAAAGGAATAGCCGATTCCTTAATAGTTCGATATTTTTCATGGGTTTAAACGTACCAAAAGCAACTTTGTCAGATTGAACGCTTTGCCGTGGGATTGTTGCCACTCTTGTTAAAACTGCATACTGAAACAAAAGGGAAAGGTAAACCCTTAGAGGGCGCAGTGGCGCGGGCGTAGCGTGCAATATGACCACGGTGCAGTTCGTATATTTAAAGCTATGAAAAAAAACTATTAAGTGTTCAGTGAACACCTTTGTATTCGACATTTTACAAGGGTTTCAATGGACACAATACAACATTGCCAAATTTCACGCTACGCCACTGTTAGAGGGCGTCTACATTAAGAAGCAATGTTGATTGTGGATGGTAAATACTTAGAGCTCGAGACTCAAACAGGTCAACCCGTTGATTGCGCGCGGTTATACTTGTGTTTCGCTGATATAACATCTTGCCGCAATTTTTCTACGAGTGTTCTGGCGTAAAAAACCAAAACCTGGAACAATGAGCAGTGGCGTTGCGTGCCATCTGGCAACAATGCAACTGTTCCATTTAAACTCATTAAATATATCGAATTTTCCTTGTGCACTGTGCACCCCCTGAATTTGATCTTTTATATGAAATTAAATGGATAGAATACATTGTTGCCAAATTGCACTCGACGCCACTGACAATGAGTTTTATTATCATCTGAATGCTCTGAACGAAACCAACCAAGAACAGCTCGTTCCATCTCGTTCACGACTAAAAAAATAGACCTATAAGACTTCAGACTTGGTGCTTTTTTATTTGCACGTTCATTTTCAAAATGAGTCGATCTTTTTTCGAGAGTCGTTCGCAAGAACAACGCAGCTTTAACCACAACTTAGATTTCCATCCCTAATGGCTCCGTTCCTTCCTTTCCTTTCAAGTTCTCCTTTCCCCTCTCCTCCCCTGTTTTCTTTTTACGATTTGCCTTCGACTCCATTCTCAACTCACCTACGTCTTTTCTCTCTCTTTTCCCTCCCCTCCGTCGACTTTGTCTGAAGCAGGAGCGACGCGATCGCCTCTTGGTCGGTTGAATCCATTTGCTATTCATCCCACTGCAGCTCATTCCATTCCTCCGCAGGATCCAACTGAGAGATGTTGCCTGATTTTGCGGAGGAAAATAAATACGGAAAAGAAGGGAGTTGTCGAGGGCCCCCACTTTGTTTTTCAGGCCCCGGTTCTGAGGTGGACTGTGGAGTGTGGACTGTGGACCCTCATAGAAGGATACCTTCCAGGCAGAGATGGGAACCCGATTGAATTTTCGGAGAGGTCGAGGCTTCGGTTCCAGTAATGCTAAGATTCAGGTTCCAGTACATACGGCTCCGGATTTAGTGGTTCAAAGATTCGGGTTCTGGTTCTGGTTCCGGACCTGTTCCTAGGTACCATTTTTCACTGAAAAAGAAAATTCGGTTATAAGATTTGATAGTATGCGATAAAAAAAATATTCTTTAAAACCTAGTTTTAATTTTTTATTATAGAAGCGCATTCTTGATTAATAATAAGACTTAAAGAATAGGAGATTAAATTAATTATGAATATGAATTTTCAGTTTTGAAAATTAAATGAGATTGTCTCTTTGAATTTCAAAATTTAAATTTAAGTTGACCGGAGGAGTAATATGGAACCGATTCGGAACCAGGTTCTGAGCTATGTCATTCTGGTTCTGATTCCGGTTCCTCGATTTTTATCATTCTGTTTCCGGGTTCCGGTTCGGTTCCCATCTCTGGTTACGTATAAAATTACCTTAGATGCAATGGTGCAAGAAACCTAAATATAATTAACTAAAGTAATAATTAGTGAGTTTATTGTTAAACATTTGAATGACTTTGGAAAATGACATTATAATTGTTGAACAATTTTGTGAGGTCATTTTGAAAAAAAATATAATATTGCTTTAAAAAATCCGGTATACTCATAGTGGGCCCCGATGGTGTCCAATGTAAGGACACGTTCTGGCACTGTTTCGCTTTTTTCCGTCGCCCATGAGTAATATGTAAGGATAAAGGAATGGCAGACAATGAAAAGGAGTGAGCAATAATGATAGGTGACTCATCACAGAAATTGGATACCATGTATAAAAATGTTGAAGCAAGCTTTGTGATTGATTATTTAGTGAAACTTTAAAATCCCTGATGCTGACAGCAAATTCAGCAGTGATATTATATGTGACGAGTGCAAAGAAATAATCGAATAATTTGTTGATACATGGTTTCTTGACTTTGCTGACCTTCAAAGGGATTGAACAGCTCTAGACTTCCAACAGTCCATACACCATTGGATTTATTAATCTTTTATTATGCTACAATATCTCATTTTTTTCTATAAATAAGAGTACCTATTTAAGCAAATTATAAGCTCACTTTTTTTTTTTTTTTGTTGTGTATTTTTATTTTATTTTTCCGGCAGATGAAGATGTCTGTGTTTTAATCGAAACGTTTCGGGTTTTTTGTGTGATTTTCTTGGTCTATAGTTCCCATTTCTGTCTTGATCCTAAGAGCATTTATACACATATAGGAAAACTGCTTACCTCAAACTGGTTGAAAAATGTTGCAAGATTATATCACCATAACCTTTAAATCGTCAAAAAGTAGATTTATTCATTTTTTACTATATGCTACAGTATCTAATTTTTCTATGAATTAGAATATTTATACACATGAAAACACATTGACTTTTTGCATAATAATCAGCACCTTCGAGAGTGGTTTTTTCCCAAATCAGTATTTGAGGCATTAAAGGATTTAATGATTGCAAGAAGAAAGAGAAGGAGAAGAATGGGGAAACAGGTAGAAAAGCAAATAAACGAGAAGAAGAAGAAAGAAAAACAACAACACAGCATCAGGGTTGAAAGTCCTCAAGATAGGAGCATTTTCCGTGAAATCTGGCAACGATAAATTTCGAGCCTCAGCGTTGAATTGCATCTGGTCAGCTTCTTTTTTCCTTTATTCCGACCCAATAAATTACCGATTCCCGGAGTCAAGTCGGTATGCGGATTTGGCTCCAGGGGCTTTGAATTTATGGATCGTTGTATGCATGTATGGTGACCCTCCTTTTTTCTTTTCTTCATTCTTATAAATATAATCGATCGTCAATTTTTATTATTTCTGTGGTAAATTTTCCACGTGTTCAAGTCAAGACTATACAAGGCAATCGCTCCCATCAATCATGGGCGAGATTAATTTTCATCTGTTTCGTTGATGCTTGCACCGGTCATCGAACATCGGAGGCGCGGCATTGAATCGGTGGCATCGGTTGTTACTCTCCAAGAAGAAACTCACCGCTCTACGATCAACGACCGATTACTGGCTCGTATAAGTTTAATTGAATGCGACAAGAGTACAACTGATGACTGTCACGTGCGTCAGATTAATCCGACATTTGATATTTTCAATACTAACAGACTAGTGGCAGCTCGTGCAATTTTCCTCTATTTGTTTCTATGTAAAAGAATCGTTTTGATAGTGAAGCAGCGCTTCACCAAAAGTCGATTGTTTTACATGTATTCAAAAGGAGGGAAAACATTGTTTCGTATAACAGCACGAGTCGCTAGAGTAACAGACAAAAACGTTGGCGTATTGTGAAAGTTTGAGGACGATTTTTGATGTAACCCCTGATCTAAGGGGTCACGGGGCTTACCGAACGATCATTAACTCAGAAAATCACTTCAATTTCAATCAGCGCGATACTCGCGCTAGACACTGTTTGAGTGTTTGCACCGGCATTCTACTTCATAGACAGAACCAGCGTGTTTGTAAACAACATCGCAAATACAAATTTTTGGAATTTCTTTCTAGATACATGAAATATTGGCTGCATTTGCTGTCTGGTCTTTATTGGTTTATCAAAGATGACAAAATAATACGATGCATCTAAACGAAACAGCCAAATGTTTCTAAGATATGGTAATGTTCGCATATATAAGCGAAGACGGCTCCGTCGATGTATAGTTGTATGTCGGTAATAATAGTGCCTCGTGTAGCGTGGGTTGTTTGAAATGGAAGTGACCTCCTGAGTTAATGAGTAAATTTTGAAAGTTTTCAATGTGCGCATCGATATTTTCTCCGAATTTTATGTTGGAATCAATGTGTCATATTCAGTGGCGAGGCGTGACAATAGGCAACAATGTATTTTCTCCGCATTTAAATTCATTAAAAAAGTCGAATGCCTTAGTCATCGGCGATGACCAGACATTTAGACTTTTCTAATGTGTTTAAGTGGGAAAAAGGAACGTTGCCGAATCACACGCCTCGCCACTGGTCATACTGCTTTAGCAAAAGTACGCAACAGACCCATTACAAGTAGAAACATATGTTTCAACGCTGTAATAATGATTATCATAGAAAATTTCTTAAATTTTTCAGATAAAAATTCGTCTCTTATACCATCATACCATCATATACTTGTGACAAGGAGACACATTTTATTTCCGCACTCACTGAAAGAGAAACTATTTCTGCTCGCAGGCATTGGTTTTGCGTCACGTGAATATGAAGGCGAGCCGCTCGCTTTAACTGTCTAGCATCTGGTGCTTTAACGAATTGGTTTCACTCTTATTATTTGATGCACTTCACAACAGCCCTTTCCGTTTACATAATGGTGTGAAGAATCCGTTTTCAGGAGACAGACCCATGCTTTGGTAAAGTATCATTTATTGTTGAGGGGGGTGATTCAGGAGTGTTGTAGGGCTTCGTGTTACACTAACTATCGTTGGAAAACTGAACTTTTACCGACCATCATTTTGAAACGGTGTACGATACGCCCGTTATCCCGTTAACCTGTCAAACTTTGGAATAGGATTATATGCATTAGCTCCTTATAGGCATACCTCGTTGAATCAGCCAGTCAGTCAGTCTGAAATCAAAGGACTCAAGATTTACTAGGCGTCGAAATGCACTTGTGGGGATAAGCGCTTAGGTTATGCAACAAGCATAACGTCACAGCTATACTTATCATTAATCACTTGTGGCAGGTGCGCTGCATATTGCCTATACCCTGACCAGGTATTTTTGTCCTCTCTAATGAAGACCAATCGTAATGCTCATCAAAGCAACCATTAATGCACGTCTGACCAGAGGCGTAGTAAGGCGGGGGTGGAGGGGGCGGTCTTCCTCGGGTGACACTATCATGGGGGGGGGGGGTTAACACTCGCAATAAATACGCAGAAAATTGTGAAGAAAATGAGAAAATGGAGAAAAGGGGAAAAAAGAGAGAAGAAAGAGAGAAGAAAGACGATAAAAAAAGAAAGAAGAGGAAAAATAAAGAGAAAAAATTAGAAAAATATTGGGAAATAGTGAAATATTGAAAAAAATGTTAGAAGGCATGAGAAAACTTGGTGTGGAAGGATGTATGATTAAAACATCAACCCGGCTAAAGGGTTGTCACTCTGGAGCAGGACAGTTGCAGGAGAGCTCCACCCTGAACGAAAAGTGTCACCCTGAAGTAGGATAATTTATTAAATTCACTAGACTTGTTTGAATAATTTGAAAAATTAATGTACCTATATTTTTTTCATTTTTTTATTTGTCATAATCTGTTTTATTTGATTATCGGCAAAGAATGGGCAAAAACAAAAAAAAAAGTCTAAATTTTCGGGGGGGGGGGGGGTGACACTATAGTGCTTCGCCCCGGGTGCCACTAATCTATACTACGCCACTGCGTCTGAAGATGAGAAAGTTCGGTCGACATTGTTTCAGATGCATCACCCAGAATCGGCTGCGTTATTTTAAGGCGATCCGCGGTTTACACGGGGTCGAGATGTTGAGAGATCATAAAAATTAGAGGACTCATTTTCGTCCGACGAGACTCGTGTTCAATTTGCAGCAGAACACTCCATGCACAGTTAGCTCGGTACCCGCAAAACACGTGAGTGCATATGCGAGAGAATTTCGTCTGAAAACTCTCACAGGTGGCGGACAGTGGGTCAAAACGTGTACCAGTATTAAACAAATCTCTAGTAAATGCAACAAGCTATACTTGTAGAAGGACTTATACATGCCATGGGTCCTATCTTTAAGTGGGGCAGCATGGGAGGTCTGGTTCTGGGTTGTTTACAGTCTCTTATTTTTTAACCTTAAATAAAAAATTGTTATGAAATCAGTGGAAATGGGAGGTCTGGTTCCGGGTTGTTTACTGTCTCATAATCTTTAACCTTAAATAAAAAACTGTTATGAAATCAGTGGAAATGGGAGGTCTGGTTCCGGGTTGTTTACTGTCTCATATTCTTTAACCTTAAATAAAAGAAGTGTTCTGAATTCAGTGGAAATGGGGCTCTTCCAATCTTTTGCTACAGGGGATTGAAGAGTTGATTCTTCCATAAAAACCTGTAAAAATGTAGATGAGTACATTAAAAAATCACGAAATTCACTCTCAGAATCAGGCTTAATGGCGGAAAGACGCGGGTATCATGGGATATTCCTATCTAAACTGAGACATATCTCTGTGTTTCCTTTAGAGAAAGTGACAAATTATAATAATAATAATTATAGACAGGAATCTATATCATGATACCTGCGTTGAACCGCCACTGCGAATTTGACAGTTTAGCAGTAATGTGAGTTTATTACTGAATTTTAGACTTTCTTGGTGCGATTTTCGTGATTTGCGATGGTTTTTACAGCATTTTGGCATTCATTTGCCCACAGCAAAAGTTTGCAAGAGCCCCATTATACGCAAAACGGCAGCTGTAACAGATAGAGATCATTCCCGACTTTAAAACCAATCCGAGCGGAATTCGAGTCGGAAACTTAGAAAACGGTTACCTAACTCTGAACCATGAAACTGGAACAGTGAAACTTTGCAAGTTTAAAAAATGGAATGTTTGAATCCAGTGTGTGGTGTGGTAGCGCGCGGTGGGGTGGGTGCAGCGCTGAAAATATTAAAATTGCTCCGAGCAAGCGAGCGTTCGGCGTTCGAGTCAGCAGCTTCAGCTTCAACTTCGCTCGAAGTCGAGCGGGCGGTGAGGAATTTAAAATTAGATTATAGAGAATCGGTGAAGCATTGAATGAGAGCTATTGAGTAATTTAACGGTGTTGGCGTTTTCTATATGTATATCCCTATCCTCTCTCGTCCCGCGTCCCAAAGATTATATCATCTTTTTTGCGGCCTCGCCGGAGTGGCTTAAATCCGTGCGCGTCTTTTACTCGGACCTTACCGCTTTAGCCTCAACTCAACCACCAACGTTCACCGGCGTACACCGCATCGGTTTTTGATGATAATTGGTCTCTAGTTGATTGGTCGTCTGTTCATCACGATTTCATTTGATTCAAACAAATTATTCTCTTTTCTCTGAGCAATATCTCTCCGATTAACAAAAAAGCACGTTTCACGCGGAGCTTTGTATATATATATATCGGTAGCGGATTGCTTGTTTGAAAGTGCCGCGTGTTATAATTCGAGTCTCTGTCCTCAAGTTTTATTTTTTCTCCTTTCTTTTTGTCCTCAAAAAGCTCAACAAGAACATAGCGTGGCACAACGTTGTGTTTTGTCCATTAAAACCCATGTAAAAGGCCGACTGCGAAGGTGTTCACCGAACATTCTATAGTTCGATCCTTTTAATGAGTTTAAATGGAAACATTCCAACGTTGCCAAATTGCACGCTACGCCACTGGTGCTCAATTCAATTTGAAGTTTATGCAAAGAGGTTTGCTTCTTTCGCACGATCCAAAAGCTCTCTTCAGACGGTCAGCTAGAGTATTAAGCTTCAAGGAAAAGCTTCGATTGGAGTTTTGATGATAGGAGCTTGAGACAAATATAGAGACCCAGTGCGAAGCTGGCGACAGGTGTCCAATTTTTTAGCTCAATTTTGATTGGGACTCATTTGAAAAAACATCAGCCAACAGTCACCTATACTCTCGAGTGATGGACATTGATTGGGTTTTCTTTGCGGTTCGAATTGGCGTTTTTTTTTTTTTTTTTTTTTTTTTTTTTTTTTTTTTTTTTTTTTTTTTTTTTTTTTAACAGAATAGTTGTTTCTAACAAATTATTTCAAAATGAAATACCTAAATTTATTGAAATTTTGACTTTGAAGCAAAATTTCACGCAGATTTTGATTGGAGCAATGCTCATCATCTACCATAGTGGACGACTGTTGGCTGTTATATTTTCCCGCCCCCGAACAAAAATGAACTCATTTTAATTGCCTCACGTTCACGATACAGGAAAATGTGCTCGTGGGTCTTTATTTGTTTCTGATTGGATCGCACCATATACAGACTGTCCCAGAATGCATGGCAAATATTTTTACCACGTGTTTTTAGGGTCAAAATAAGATTCCCCCCACCCTTATGAAGATGATGTGTCCGAACCCCCCCCCCCCCCCGAAAGTTTAAAAGGAAAAAAAAAAGTTTTTCTTCGATTCCAGCTACGGATACTTGGACCAAAACTGACTATACATCAATCCTAGATACTATCAATGACAGTCGAAGATTTGCAGGCCACTTTGATGGTAGATGGTGTATTCACTGATCATCAACGTGCCTCAAACTGATGAGCAACCTAGAGACTTTTGAAGAGGCTTTAAGAAGACGGATCAATTAAGAACAATCGCCGAACGGTTTAGCCCAAGCACATATAGTTTAGCGTTTAAAGGAGCATCCACCTACTTGACTGAAATTTCAAGGGCGCATGTTTGAGTAAAAATTGTTGAAATCATTCCAACACATTTAGAAAAATATTATTCATCGATATTGGGGACGGACTTGGAGCTTTAGTCTGAGTTTTACGTCCATACCAGTTATTTATAATCATAAAAACTTGCAATTTACATACCCATTGTGCGTAAGTCCGGGCCGGCTATATCCTTTTTCGGGCTACGCAAGTGCCCCCTCCCTTGGAAAATTTATCAGTAAAATGC
This sequence comes from Trialeurodes vaporariorum, assembly GCA_011764245.1. NCBI lineage: Eukaryota > Metazoa > Arthropoda > Insecta > Hemiptera > Aleyrodidae > Trialeurodes > Trialeurodes vaporariorum. Next base: position 42,493,567 of record VMOF01000002.1, read on the forward strand.
AAAAAACCTATACATTTCTGTTGGACGACTGATGGTTTAGCTGTTCAACACATTTTTAATTTTTTAACAATTAAACTAACTTACCCCTTCAATTCGATTTTACAGTAAAATCTTGAACTACAAATAATAAAAATTTTGATTGTGACTTGAATGTCATAAATTGTGAATTACCAGCGTAAATTGAAGTCATGAACTTTGCAGCCATAAAGCTGCGAGTGGAGGTCAGTGGCGTAGCGTGCAATTTGGCAATATTGAATAATTCTGTCCATATAAACCCATGCAAAAGGTCGAATGCGAAGGTGTTCACCGAACACCCAATACTTCGATCTTTTTCATAGGTTTAAATGGACGAACTTCAATGTTGCCAAGTTGCACGCAACGCCACTGGCGGAGGTGAGGACATAAAGTTTCCGATCTTTCCGGAAGCAGTTGTTCACGGAACTTCAGCTAATTTTTCCATTTTTTTTCAACGTCATTCGAAAGGTCGCCACGATCGACTCTGAAAGCCTTTTACAATTGACATGTTAGCCGGATCTGTGGAGTGGTGCTATCAAAGGTAAAAGTTTTGACAGTCAAATATTCGAGATAACAAGAGGCAAATCTTCGTGTAGCAAAAGCAACATTCTGCGCGCCAAGTGCATTCTTGACTGTCGATACGTTTGTGTTTGCTAGTACTTACCTCCATCAAAATATTAGTTTACTTGGCACCGTTGTAATGAAATTATTGTACATGGGAGTTTGAAATTTATAAAATTACCATACGCGATGGCTTTTATGCCGCGGAGGATTTTCGACTGAACCCTGGCGAATGATTGTCGTCCGCACAAGATCACTGACGGATGGAATCTGCAACTACTCACAGCACAGTGGGTTGGAGCAAACTAAATGTTGGCTACTGGCAAGTAAATTGTGCAGTTTTCTCAAAAGAGGATTGAAGCTCTCCAGTTTAAAACGGGCCAAGCCAGTACTTCCAGATTTTGTAAAAGAGGTATACATTTCCTATGAGACCCGATGTGAAATGTGTATTTTCTATGCCATTTCTGCAGACACTCTACTGCCCCGGCAAAAAAATGGGCGTTTGACGTTCTCAGGACGTCCAGAGGACATTCTAAGGAAATTTTGAAAAATACTAGAATTGATTTGAAACGCCTTCTTTTGACCTCGATAAATTGATCAGCGAAAAAAAAAATATTAAGTTCCAAATCAAACTTTTTTGCCGGTTGGGCAAAAGTCTCGAAATGCCTTTTCTTATTTTAATTTTCCAACTACGAACCGACAGATATGAGCAATGGGCCTGTTGCAAACTTTTGCTATAGCGTTATGGAGGGTCCATTCCGATGTAAACTTTAAATAATTATAATTTCGCATAAAAATCACATTGAAGCATCTAAAGTCTCAACATCCACTCACTCACAAACTCAATAATTGCAATTAAGAATGTTCAAAGATGGTGGTTGAATGAGCCGTTTTCAATGAGGGTATCCTATCATAAATTGAATATTTGTGATTGCAGCTTTCTCAACGACGAATCATTTTTCTCAGCATGTAATAAAGTTGCAATTAGATTAAACTCCCGCATTGTGATCTGCTTATTTGACCATCATCTTGGAATATTGTCAATTACATTTATTGAGTTTGTGAGTGGATTTCGAGACTTTGCGATGCTTTCAATGCGTTTTTTATGCGACTATACATGTGAAGTGACCCTCCATAATGCTGTGTAGCAAAATTTTGCAACAGGCCCATTTCACAAAACATTCTAAAAGTGTTCTTATTGCAACACTAGAAATATTTCAAAATTTCAAATTGAATCAAATTTCGTTAGAAACAAACCAAAAATTAAATATTTGAATAAGAAGACACCTGTGCTTTAAAGAAAATAAAAAATATGTTGACACGAAAAGGAGTTATACGGAAAAAAAAGAATGGTAGAACTTACCATATGCATCGCTGATTTTGGCGTCGGACAAAAAGTGTGGTGAATTTCACCATAGTATGGTAAATGCAACGTCACTTGTGGTAAATTAAGTTACCTGTGTGTTCAATTTTACCATTATCTGGGTGAAATTTACCATATTTTCTGGCAGACGCGCCAAAATCAGCTATGCGTATGGTAAATTCTACCAGTCTTCTTTTCGCGTGTAAATACTTTGACCAAAATATTATGGCAGAATCCCCATTTAGCGTTGAATGGTCATAGCTGCCGCTTGGAGTCGCAGCAGCTCCCGACTAGACGGACGACGCTCAATTTGCTGCTAGAAACCCTCGAGCCTCGGAACGTCGGGACAGCGGACAGCAACGATTTATAGGAAGTCTAATCAGTAATCACTGCCTCTGCTTGCATTCTCTCAAACCCTCATTTTTTTTCATTCTGATGGAAATGATGTATTCTGATTTCTTATAGAGAACCTAACCTCTCTCGATGAATTCGCGAATGTTTATAGGAGTCTCAATTATCGAGATGTGCGAGTAGGTTTTTATACCTTGGACAACACTCGCATGACTCATGAAATTGAATTCACACCTACGTTGCAGAGCTGCCGATTTGCGTAGATTTAATGACATTTTGAAATTCATCGAAGATTCCACCAGTTGAGAAAAGATTACAGAGTTAGGTTCAGCGTACAGAGGCGGCTCGTGCAATATGACAACAATGGATTGTCTCCATTTAAACCTTTGTAAAACTATCGATCTTCAGGAGGTGCAATTGCACCTCCGAGATATCGATACTTTTGCATAGTTTTAAGTGGTAAATAAGTATGGTTGCCAAATTGCACGAGCCGCCACTGTCAGTGTATGACTGGACTGAAATGCACGGAAATAATAGCGTCTTTTATATTTTCTCAACAGGTAGATTTTAATTAATTGACGGCGTTTCCACCGATTGAGAAAATATTACAGCTCATTAGATTTTGTACATTACTGTCATACACTGAATTGAGCTATGTAATATTTTCTCAGCCGGTGGAGTCATCGGTGAATTTGAAAATGTTATTACATCTTCGCAAATCGGCAGCTCTGCTACGTTGTGTACCGGTTCGGGGAACGAGAAGGCTGTTGCTGCTCATGCTATGTGACGCAACAATGGATTCCCTCCATTTAAACCCATGTCAAATAATCGAAGTTTTGGTGAGGCACCTAGAATCGATATTTTTGCACAGGTTTAAATGGCAAAATAGCACTGTTAACTTTAACTCTAATCAGAACGGAAACTCTGATTCATTTTGAAACATGCTTTACTTCGGATATCTTCGGGTCCGTCATGTTGGAAAGTGAGAATTTCCGGCAATCTTCGTCAACTGGCCGGGAAAATAAAAACACGTATACAAATGCGATGGTAATAAAGAACTTCGGTAATTATTGAGACTTGTGTTGAAATCGTACTGTAAATAGAAGAGGCTCATTCAATTTCTCGATTGGCAACCCCTAACTTTTGAGTGAAGATTTTTTTTTTTTATAATCAACCTGTATACAAAACCTGCGATGAGCAAATAAATAATGTTGGTTTTTTTCTGAGATGACATGAAAAATCGACGGAGTGATTGAGATTGCAAATGCGCGGTCAAAATTATATATTTGTTATAATGGGACTCTTGCAAACTTTTGCTGTGAGCAAATGAATAGTCCAACCTGATGTAAAAACCAGCGAAAATCACGAAACTCACTGAAAAAGTTTAAAATTCAGTAATAAACTCACACAACTGCTATAACGGCAAGTTTGTAATGGCGGCTCAACGCAGGTATCGTGAGAAATTCCTGTCTATTATGTTACTTTCTCTACGGAAACACAGAGATATGTCTCAATTTAGATAAGAATCTCCCAAAATGATACCTGCGTCTCTCCGCCATTAAGCCCAATTTTGAGAGTGAATTTCGTAATAATTTACTCATCGCCATTTTTACAGGTTTTTATGCAAGAATCAACTCTTCAATCCCCTGCAGCAAAAGTTTGCAAGAACCCCATTAGCGAGATGTTTGATATCTATATAATCGGAGTAGCTTTATGCAATTTTATACATAGAACGTTCCGATGATGATAGCTCTTTGTACTTACATACAACATAGTTTTCGACGGTGAACTGAGAAAGGCTCTTTATCTGTAGATCAGAGGTGTTTAAATTTTTCCTTTCTCGTTATTCAAATTTCAACCTAGGGTAATTTGGACGAAGCGACAGGATACAGATGCGATTGTTGACGTAGCTCTTTTCTCATTAATGTAGATACTGCATGCGCCGACGCCATTAGGTAAAACTGCGGGTAACTCAGCTAATTATCTAATTGGACGTGTTTCTTTTTGCTGGAGCGTTTTTCTTCAACGATATTGCGTGGATAATAGCAGTTTTAATTGACTTCTTATTTATACGACTGTAACTATTTATTGCGCGCGACTGTGGAAAACCTATTCAAATTTCCTATTATGGCCAGAAACGGGCATGCTGAGTGGAAATAGGATGCAAAATATTCCTGTTCCTTAAAAATGGATCCGAGGTCATGGCTAAGCAGAGTAACCACTTGAGTGACCATGTAACCTTCCCTTCACACTATCACAGAATAATACAATCAGAACGGAAGCTCGTTTCCAGCGCAGTGTTGCCATATTGGGGTGAAAAAACCGTATGTTTTACATTGATTTAAATGGGGACGATACGGCTTTTTACCCTCGATCTGGCAACACTGTTCCAGCGATGCACTATGGTGTGTGAGATCATTAAAAAGTGGTCAAAAGTTAAAGAGTAAATTTCTCATCCATCGAATCCATCATTTATTTTCAAGACCAATTTTAATCAAGGCGGACAAACACTTTTGACAAGTAATTTAAACCTAGATGTACATATTATTGGTAAAAGTTTTAAATTATGTTTGATAGGTCAAAAGGTCAAAAGTTTAAGGTTAGGTATAAGGTCAAAGTTCAAGGTCAAAAACAATGATTTTCTGCTCCTTTTTTTTCACTGAATTTTTGCCAATTTTTTTAAACCTCAGACTATAGTGCGACTGACTGTTTAAAGAAGCAACGTTGCATTGCTCCAATTTAAAAGCAAAAAATTAAAAAAAATAAAAAAATAAAAAATTAATAAAAAATAAAATAAATAAATAAATATCAAATTATCGGGTTTACTGACTGCATTAAGAACGCTCGAATTTGAACGCTTTTTTTTTTTTTTTTTTTTTTTTTTCTATTGCGTTGATTTCAATGGATAAAGTGTATTAGTCAATTTTAATCATGATGTATTTCAATAATGTCTATGATCATTGTCAAAAGGACCTTTTAAAGCGTAAATAGATGTCGATCAACAAAAGCAGCGAAAGATTACACTGTTGGAAACTCTGCGGAACAATAATCTTTGCAGTGAACCGAAACACAACAAACGGGCTTCAGAATGTAAACAAATGTGCAAAATTGCACCCAATGGCGGCGCCAATGGTTCCATTCGCGTCTTAATCTCTTACACAGAGGGACTCTAGAGCATCAAGAATCACTTGCAGTCACTACACAAATATAATACGTTTCAGCGCTCAGAAAAAATTCTAGTGTAGAGGTAAATAGCGGAGGCGGTGATTGCTGCACTGTAGAGCCCACCTGATAAATGGCCTGAAATCTATCAAAAGCGACATCAGCTGCAACATAAATAAAGGGCTCGTTTCTCCACGCAATTGGGCACGAAGACTGAAGGGGGGATACAAACGGGGAGCAATCTTAAAGGGGTCGAGGAAGAGGGGGTAGGTTTCCATTGCTCACGTGACATCGAACATTGACCATTAAAATGTTTAATTACAGTATTCAGCGAGAATAATCGTTATTTATTATGTTATAATGTTTAATTGTTAAATGTTTCTTTTCTATGCGTACAACCGTGAATAATTATACCTTCTCTCGTGGGAGGGGAGTGTCTATTACTCTACGCTTGACGCACTCTAATAAGCTCGACAATTACTCCTTAACCCCCCCCCCCCACCCTTACTACGGTCCCCTTGTACTTTTCTTATTTTCCAATGTGACGAGGAGGATGGGCCAAAAGGTGTCAGAAATTGAGACAATATTTACGATATACACAGTGCACATCTTGAATATGAAATGGAGGCAGCCAAACCAAATGGGAAGTTATACCTTCCATGGGCGTCATTTAGGGGGGGCTGGGGGGCAATTGCCCCCCCCCCAAGGATTTGAAGTCAGGCTCAAAAACTGGCACGAATTATATTGATGAGCAAACAAAAGGACATCCGATTATTGCCCCCAAAAGACGGCTCTTTGGCTCTAAAATTATATTGATTATATTGATGAGCAAAAAAAAAAAAAAAAAAAAAAAAAGTCATAAGATTTTTTGCCCCCCCCCCCCAAGCCGAACTTGAAATGACGCCCCTGATACCTTCAGTAAAGCATGGTAGGATCGACAATAGCGCAATTTAGTTTGGTACAATTTTGGCTCTTATAAAATCCATCTTAGGCTTTCCTTAAAATTCTTTGCGGATAATATATGTATGAAAGGATTGTGAGACTTTCTGATGCTTTCAATGTGATTTGTACTGAATTTTACACAAGAATCAACCCTCCATCACGCTGCAGCAAGAGTTTGCAAGAGACTCAATGAATTATGAACCCACAGCCAGCCGAGAGAAAACGCTTAACCCTTTAGGGGCCAAGCTCGAGTTTACTCGTTTTTCTCCTCGATTCTTCTCCTTGTTTTAGTCTTCATTCAGGATACTCGCACGGGCGCCTTCAATCCGTCGAATAGGCAATTCCAACTCCACCGAGTACGAACAGTTAACTACCTTCCCATTGGAAACGGAGGAGTGGCGTTCTTTTGAACTAACCTGGCCCTTAAAGGGTTAAAATGAATCTTTTTTTTTCCAAACAATGTTTACGGCGGGACATTTGAATTTGCCTTTGCAAACTTATAAAGGCCGAGTCTGCAGTATAGTGTAGAGTGCGATTTGGCGACATTGGAGTCTGTCCATTTAAACCCATGAAAAAGATCGAACTATTGGGTGTTCGGTGAACACCTTCGTATTCAACCTTTTACATGGTTTAAAATGGACACATTACAACGTTGCCAAATTGCAGGCTACGCCACTGGTCCGCAGTAGCTTTTCCGATGGACGGAAGCTTCGAAGTCGAACGCTCGGTGATGGGTCGGTTGTCGAGAGGCATAAAGGCTCTGATAAGTCTGATCGCCGATTACTTACTCTCTCAATCAACTTTGATTTGATTTTGATCGCCGGCTCCTATCAACCTGATTATTTCTCCAGCGTTATATATACTTACTGGCTCGAAGGAGTAAGTACTTACTCGCACAATACTAAGGACGCGTGTTCAATCGAGCGTTTCACATGGAAGTTGTATTTTTTCCTTATACATGTTACATGTTTTTACCTCTGTATAAAGTTCACCTCGCATCATGAAAATTACTACCGTGTCCCTACGTTTTCCGTCATTTGAAAGCAGTGGCGAGGCGTGCAGTTTGGCAACGTTAATTCTTTTTCCCCATTTACACACATTAGAAAGTTAGAAATGCCTGGTCATCACCGATGACTGAATCATTGGACTTTTTTGATGAATGTAAATGGAGAAAATACATTGTTGCCAAATGTCACACCTAGTCACTGTTTGAAAGTTATCTTAGCATCACAGAAAAAAGTAGAATGTGTCGCAGGCACGAATTTGGGTTCACCGGCCTCAATTTGAATCAGTTTTTTTTGCATGGGACACAATCAGATTGTCTCGACGACCGACACAATACATACAGTATATACACGGGCGACTATATATATAATAGCGACTTGTGTTGGAGGAGTCTGAATATGAAAAGTTCTCAGCATACCACACTGAAAAAAAAGATATTGCGGTCTTAGAAAAAACTGACTTGCGCGATACTTACAAAACGCAAATTTTGTTGCATTAAGCACCCGCATAGCGGAATTGGAAGTCAAAGTGTTTGCTAATATAGCGACATGAACGTTTGCAAATTTAGCGATATCTATTGTTAAATTAGCAAAATGTTTGCCAAAATAGCAAACATTCACCGATTTTCACGAATGAGATTGTTGGTTTATCAAAAAAAAATTTCGATTCTTGCAAAATTCATATTGCTGTTTCAGCGTCTGAGAATATTGGGATTTTAGCGACGCGTTTGCAGACCGAGTTTAAAGAAAGACGTTACAAGTAAAATAGCATTACAGGTGAGTATTTTAGCAATATTTGTCTTTTTTCAGTGCAGTGCGTGTTTTTTTTCCGGCTTCTAAGTTTCATATTCATTCATTTCAAGCGTTCATCACAAATTTATGCAGGCAAGCCACTGAAGAGACATCAATGTGGACGGTAGGTATATTATGACGGGGGCGCGGGGATCTATCTAAAATATTCGCGGTAGCGCATGTCTGGTGTTGAGTTTCCGGTAATTAGATGTTATGGATTCATACTTAAGCATAGTTGTTAGAGAGTCATGCGGCAAAACTATCCACCGGTTAAGCATGACTGTTCTCCCCCTTCTTATGTGCGTTAATCAAATTTGCAGAGGCAACAAGGGGGGAGGGGGACTCTATGCAAGAAAAACGCCATTCGACCACCATAAATATTTTTATATTCTTCTTGGGGAAAGTCTCACAGAGCTTATTCTTACGTTCATAACCATGCAGGATTAACAGAGATCCAACATGGGTGGAGCTAGCAATTTGGCAACTGTAGATTCTTCCCATTTGAATGTATGAGAAACAATCGATTAGAAACTGGGCCATGGCCCCCTCAAGAATCGATTGTTTCTCATACATTCAAATGGGAAGAATCCACAGTTGCCAAATTGCTGGCTCCGCCCATGAGATCCAACGAGCTGCACCATTAGAGGTGGCCATACCATTCATCATGCAATAATTCCTATCCTAAAATGAGGCAGCTTGGGAAATCTGATTCTGGTTTGTTTGTCTCAATTTAATAACCTTGAATCAGAAATTGTAATTAATTCGATTGCGATTGGTTTTAAATGAAAGTGCAAGTGCTTTAGAGAGGCTCTCTGGACATATATAGCCAGTGGCTTGGTGTGAAATATGGCAACGTTGTATTGCGTCTATTTAAACCTATGTAAAAGGTCGAATGTGAAGGTGGTCCCCAAACACATAACTGTTCGATCTTTTTCATGGGTTTAAATGGACGAACTGTAACCTTGCCAAATTGCATGCTACGCCTCTGTGCACAGATCGATCTTTGATAAAACTAATTTTAATATAACTATCTACTATCCAGTTGAGAAAATGTTATTTTTTGTCTATCATTTATATCTATAAAATCCTTCCAAAGAAACGGTTATATCGATTTCTTTGACCATCGACAGCCACTCTAAGTCCAGTGGCGGCTCGTGCAACTTGGCAACTATGCTAATTTGCCATTTAAACCTATGCAAAAGTATCGATATCTTGGGGGTGCAATTGCACCTCCTGAAGATCGATTGTTTTACATAGGTTTAAATGGAGAGAATACACTGTTGCCACATTGCACGATCCGCCACTGTCTAAGTCACTTGCACTTTCATTTAAAATCAATTTCAAATGAATTTGTCATTTTTTTTTTTTTTTTTATTTATTTTTTTTTTATTTTTTTTATTATTAAATTAAGTAAAGGTTCAAAAATAAGACGCAAACAAACCTATCCTGTGGGAGAAATTTACATAAGAGATTTTTATCAAGGCTACCTCAATGTTACCTCAAAAGCACATCCCAAAAATCTTCTTTATTGGTATAGGTCGTTCTTTCTACTAACATAAGTGAAAAGCCAACTCGACATTTTGGCCCACATTTCTTATACTATAGTATCGTCATCCAATAGATATAGGTACACAGTAAATCAAGTATGATCTCATTTCTAGTAGGTTTTTGTGCATCTTTGAATTTCTTATAAAAATACCACTTTAAGAAAAATAATCGTTTTGAAGAGGTTTAATTAAAAAGTTGAAAAAAGCCGATACTTTTGCTTCGATTAAAATAGTGGGAAAACGATATCCGACGAGGGTTGTTCATTTGATTATACAACATGCTGCTGATCATTCCAGCCAAAGTGGAGAGAAACAATTAAATTCAATTGGATGAAAATGGCGGAAATATTTATGGCTCTTCCAACCTCCTTCCGACTGCGCCAAGCTCCATGCGCTCCCACTATTCGCACAGCGACCAATCAGGTAAGAGTTGCATTGATACAGACATCCTGGATTCCCAAAGATTATTCCATGCACGCACGAATTTCTGGTGTCGGCCGTCGGGAGTCGGTAGCTAGCAGCTGACAGAAGAACGGAGAAAGAGAGAGAGGGGGTGATAGAGATGGGTGGGAGTAAAAGAGGGGGAGAGTGAGAGAGAGTAACGAAGGAAAAGAGAGAGAGAGAGAGGGGGGATGGGGAGTGCTCAATAATTTCGTTCGCATTTCCTCCAATTCGCAAGCAGGTGTATGCCTCATCAAAGATTACTGCGATGACGGATCAATGATCTCGCCTTTGAACACCACCGCATAGCGCTTCATAATCTTTGTTTTCCTCATCCACGCACGAACGAAGAACGAAGTAGGAATGAGAGAAAACAATCTTCAACTTCAAAAAGACAGTCGGAGTTGAAGGAGTAATTATTAAACTATTCTCTACCTACCAATCGTCGACCATGTTGGGAATCGTCGTTCATACCCACACAGACAGAGGTTACGATGTTTTGGATGAAAGCTGGTAACAAGGACGGGTGATTGGGGTGGTGGTGGGGGAAGGGGGGCAAGATTAAAGTACACAGATATGAAGAGAACTGATGAGAAGAAAGGGAACGACGGGGAGTGGAGGGGGCGGTCGGGGAGAGGGAGTCGTAGCTCAAGTTTTGAGATGCGAGAAGAAAAAAGTAAAAAGCGAGGTGGTGGGGAGTTGTAACGCGGTGGAGGGGGTGGTAAGTTATGCATACAACTAATCATAATTATCATCTTCACCTCACGCTTCGTTCGTACATACCAATGCTCAATTCTATACCATTCGTGGGGAGACAGACTGCATGGAGAGAGAGTGAGTATGGGGGGGGGGGCTTCGGCGCGCAAAGAAAAGGGGGGCTCACACAATTGTGAATGCTTGCTGGGGGATCCGGAGGGGGCTGTGGAGGTCGGGTTTTCTCACCGGGCGGGCGGACGGGCTCCTCCTCGCGAAGAACCGCCTCCGCCTCCGCCCCCTCCCCCCTCCCCCCACCATGCCTCCCAGTCTTGCACTATAGTTTCTTGCCTCTTTAATTCCTCCGCGTTTCCGAGTCGCAGTCTCAACTTGTGCTCCTCCTCTCTCCTGTTTCTCTTCTAATAATTGTTCTCTCTTCGCCCGAGACCCGGACTCCTAGACTTCTAGACGCAGACGTCTCCACGGCTCATCTTTATCTCTCACTTTCCTCCACGCAGCCTCCATTTTTCTTAAACCCCCCCCCCCCCAACCTTTTCTCTCGCTCTCTGCTTTACGATTCCAATTTTCGTCGCAAAGTTTCCTCTTCTCCTCGTCATATCATACATTGAGACAAATCTAAAGTTATTTAGAACCATAGCATGGCACACGTTAACTTTTCAGCAACCAACCCCGTATATATTCGTTTCATTCACATTTTTCAAACAGTTTCATTTCGTATTGACGATTAATGAACGTTGAATGGAAAAAACATCCAAGAAAGTCCTTCGACAAGCACCTTCAATTGATGATGTAGGCAGAAAGAAGTACACTCGTGTAGGAATATTAAACTACCCGCTTGATTTGAATGCGTTCGCGGAAATTTTACTCCATAAACTTGAAACAGAAAGCTTTAAGTGGCCCAGTTATCTGTATCAGGGATAAATATAGATAAATGCATATTCACTCTCTTTTTTGTCGGTTTTTTTTCCGTATAAATGATCGATACGACTTGGATTGGCTCAAAAGGGATAAAACTCAATTTGGCAACTTTAAAAGAGGGAGTTGAAACGTCATTGCTTCCACATCTGACTCCATGACAACTGCATACCATAAACTGCGTTATTTTTCTTTTGTCTTGCATATTTTCTTAAAATATTTGTCAAAATTCATACTGATACAAGTATGTATAGAAATATTCAAAAAATAAACTCCTAAACTATGTCGAATATTCATTGGAAAGGTGTGCTCTAAATGATATTACTTTTCGTAAGCATTTAAATTTCAGGATTTATACTGCGCATGGAAACTGATGCTTTTGCTCAATTATTGCTCAACCTTTTCAATACAACGCCCAGATGTATGTTCCCATTTTCGCCCCGAGATCTGCCTCGTGCAATTATAATTTCTTCTTGATACTTAAAGTGATTGTAAATTTATTGACAGTTGCAAAATGATGTTTCCTCAAGCGCCTTTGATTGGTAGCGTAGGCAAAATAAACACCTTGGAGTTGGAATAATTATCAACCTGGCCTCACTGAGTTTTAGCGTGCCAGCATCCGAGCAAGCGTGCGTTGATTCATTCATCATGGTAACCTGTGGTATGAAAGGGTTCGTAAGAAGTACGCTAGACATTCCGTTGTCATAGAATTTTCGTAGTTTTTCAAGGATTTTCAATTTTTTGCTCCCCCCACCAAGGAGAGACAGTGTACTGCGTCGTAATGAAAAAGTTGGACCCGGGTTTTGCCAATTCTTGGCACAGTATGATCCTCTGAGCTCAAAAAACATATTCCCAAAAATGTAAGTCCGTCCGTCCGTCCGTTTGTCCGCCTGTTTGTCAGTCTGTTTGTCTGTAACACATCTGGATTTCTTTTTTAGATGTAAACCAGAGGTTCTCAAACTTGCCCCAACCTCGGACATCAATGGCAGCTAATGCAATTTGGCAACAATGTTTTCTACCTCCATTTGATTCTACGTTAAATAATCGATTCGAAAGTGAAGCGCTGCTTCACCGACAGTCGCTTGTTTTACATAGATTCAAATGGAGGGAAAAATTGTTGCCAAATTGCACGAGCCACCACTGTCGGACTTCCAGAGTTGACAGGTAGCATTGTTTCGATTACTTATTGTTTTTTTGCTCATCCAACTCAATTAGGTATGCAAGAAAGAAACAAAAAAGTAGGCTTATCCATCCACCATCCACGCGTTTATTTCTCTCCTCGCCCATAGTTTTCTTCTCTTTGTATTATCTTTTGTATATTCATTCAAAATATTAATTTTCTGAAGTCTATGTCGAGTACCAATCCCGGCTAGGCTCTTCGTATGATGCCCAGCATCGAGAGCATAATTAGGGTCAAACGGTCAAATCTGTGTTCTAACGTTCAGATGGCGCCCATCAAAAGAGGTCGCGCTCTATAAAATTTTAGTAAGCGCTCTATCTTTTTCCGTGACTGCCTCCAGGTGGAAGTCATACGCAATAATTTTTTTTTTTTTAATTTTCATGTCTACAAATAGCGGGGAATAAGCTTAGTTCCTACAGAGTGGGGAGGGGGTGACTTTATGAAGTTATGGGTCAAAGGGAAGCTAGACAATTTTCTTGAAGCAGTTGTCAAGATAGCAGAAGATTTAACGGTATTTGCAGGCTACCATAGAATTTATCCTGATATAAAAGTGTTCCGTGCATTTCCATGACCGAAATTCCGAGGGCAATTATTTTTTTTTCCATAAAATTTTACAGAAATCCTTGTGACGTTCATGGCATTCCATAAGACTTTCCATGTATAATTTAATGGGAAAAAAATAACCACACACGAAAATAACGCCTCTGGAATTTTGGTTTTGGAAATTCATGGAACACTTTTACCTGGGTAACCATTAACCAAGCATGCCGCTTCGAATCAGAGGCGTTGATCACAAAAAAAGAGCTGTACACTCTCATTAGTTGGAGAGATAAGATCTTTTGCATCGGTACGCAGGATGCAACAAAACTATATACAGTGATTTTCAGAGCGTGTTTTAGAGGTAATAGTAGGAATTTTTTCTCTATAAACATGGGTCCGAAATTGTAGTCTTTTCGAGTTACCGTGTTGCAAAGTTTCCGAAAAACAAATTGAAAAATTGTCATAACTCCCTCGTGAATTTTTCTGAATGCTCGTAAATAGGTACTCTGGTGTAATTTTAGGCGCTCTTACCGATTTTATCCGTAAAAATGCTGTATGCAAAAATTCGAGGGGGGTTTTGGGGGTATTTCTTGATTTTTCTCACTTTTTTTGGCCAAATTATGTTAAAACATGCTTTCAAATTCATTGAACCCAAAAACGATTAGCATCATTCAAAAGTTCGTAAAAATATGCATTTTTGGTCCATACAAATATTTCCTTTTCGCGATTCATTTCCGAGAAAATCGTCCCTGAAGTTGCAGAGGTCGGCCAATAATCGCATTTTCTTTGATTTTGTCAATTCTTGACCGACCTCTGCAACTTCAGGGACGATTTTCTCGGAAATGAATTGCGAAAAGGAAAAACGTGTATGGACCAAAAATGCTTATTTTTTTACGAACTTTTGAATGATGCTAATTGTTTTTGGGTTTAATGAATCCAAGCATGTTTTAACGTAATTTGGCCAAAAAAAGTGAGCAAAATCAAGAAAAACCCCCAAAACCCCCCTCGAATTTTCGCATACAGCATTTTCACGGCCAAAATCGGCAAGAGCGCCTAAAATTACACCAGAGTTTGTATTTACGAGCATTGGGAAAAACTCACGAGGGAGTTATGACAATTTTTCAATTTGTTTTTCGGAAACTTTGCAACACTATAACTCGAAAAGACTACTATTTCGGACCCATGTTTATAGGAAAAAAAGTATTATTTTTACTTCTAAAACACGCCCTGAAAATTACTGTGTATAGTTTTGTTTTGTTACACCCTGTATATACATCCGTATCGATCAGACAATGCTTCTCCGATTGAAAATTAGAGATTATAAGACGAAACATTAGGTATCCTAACATAATTCAGTCTTTGCGTGGTTTTATGATTTGCTGACTTTAAACTCTACAAAGAGAAAAAATCAAATAAAAGAAAAGGAAAACTCGCGATTTTGAGAAATAATAAGATTTATCACATTTAAACTTATAGGACATCAATTAAGATATACTCAAAGCAAAATTAAATAAACTAACGTTCTTAAATTAATTTTATCAATTCTACTAGAGTTAGCAAAATGCATAATGTGGATAACATATCTACAATACCATATCAACACAAAATATTTGTCTAAATTATGTGTCTCACTCGCTGAGCGAAATGAAATTTAGTAAAATAAAAAATGACTTGTGCCAAAAAATGTTCAAAAGTTCTGTTTATTTACAAAGCCCATGGAGTGGGTCTGACCCGACAGTTAAAAGCATAAATACTCGTTTTCTTCAAAGACGGCGATCCATTCATAGCTGGCTCAACCGATCAAATTTATTAATAATCAGTGATTTGTATCAAGAAAGTATGTGAAAATGGCTGAGTTTTGGTCCGATGACGGAATTACAATGATTTCATGTTGGTAAAATTGTCCACATTTTCGTATTTTACAGTTCCTGAAAAGTCAATTTTTGAACTCATTTATTTACTTGAAATTAAGAGTAACGACTGTTGTGAAATAAACATAAATAAATTATAGTAAATTGAAGATCGTTCGAATTGCAAGCTTTAAAGCTCATCTCTGCAAAACGGAAAAGTATTTTTCGACTTGTGATTCATACTTTTCACTGGCTCTCTTTTTTTCATGCATTGATAATAATTCTAATTTTCTATGTATAAAAATGCAAGATATAAATTAGGTATAGTATTTTACAAAACTTGCTAGTTAGATACAATTATTTAAATCATACTACAACAAAAGTAGAAATAATAAAAGTGAGAGATAATTACAATAACATTATACATAAAGATAGCTACAAGGATAGCAGTACATATTACTTAAAATAATGAGATCAGAGATATTTTAGAGGAGAGGAAATACATGTATGATGTATGCATTTTATTCGACCGGGTTTCCTTTGAAAAGAAATTATAAGAGAAAAGTTTAAATTTATTTTCGTCGTTTCTCTCTGAATAATTAATTATTGATCTTTAAAATTTGTAAACATAGCACTGCACCCGTTTTTTAGGGAGCAAGACAAGTATTTTTAAAACCAACATTTTAGTTGGTGTTACGACTAATGACAACATTTTCAGCACCCGATTGGCATAACAGTCTTTGATAATAGTCTTTGCATCTGTACTTCAGACTAAAAATCGTTAAAATCCTATTTCTTAATAAAATATTCATTACATGTCAATATACTGACTAGTTTTAGGCAATGGTCTTTTTTTTTGGCAATAGTGGAGCACAGTTTTGGCTGAAGTCACATTCTTTCATTCCAATAAACGAAATAAACTACAGCTCATCTCAAAAATTCAGTAAGGCGAACAGCTAATCCGAGAGAAGGAGCACAATCACATTGATTAGGATCAACTCTTAAAGAGTTTTAAAGGGAGTTACGGATGATTTAATTAATGCATAATGTTTCTTGTACAACTATTTCAGCTCCTCTCCAAGAAATTTACTGACGCATGCCAATTTTGAGATGAAGTCTTTACAGAGTTTCAGTGCGAAAATACTGATTCTTATTATACTTCTAGTAAAACGTCCTTAGTGGCTTTGTCATACTCTCTCTGCTCCAAGTTGTTTATAACCTTTATTTCAGTTCCGACTCTCGCGAAGAAGAGAAAAATGAACAAATGCATTATAAACTTTCTTTATGATGTACGTAAAAAAATTGAAAAAACCATTAGAACCAATTGTAGGATTTTTGGAAGGTTACCTCTTTTTTTGAAATTGTACAAATAATGAAGTACCTAATTATCATACCGGCAAAAGTTTATATAACTTGAGAAATAATAATATTTACAGTAAAAATAATCATATTAAAGAGAGATAAAATATCATCGGTCAAGATTAACAAATGATACTTTGTAGAGAACATTTATTTTAGGTATTATACATTTACTAATGTATTAGTTTACTAATGCGTCATTTGGAACAGTCTAATATTTCATTTCTTCGTGATACTATGTATTTACAACTCTATGCACTAAATATTATTTTACAATTTAATCAAAGACAAAAAAGGACTGACTGTCGTCCAAAAATCGAAATTTAAGTCACCATTTGAAATAGTCGAAATAATTTTCAACATCAATTTCCGAAAGGCTCTCATATTAAGCATAGAAAATTCGAAGAAACAAAAGAAAAAAGAAAAATTATACGTAGTAAAAATATCAATAATTTGGCTTTGGTTAATATACAATAATCAAATTAAATAATATAAAGCACAGGTCACTTCCTAACCTGATTAATATAGATAGCAAATGAGAACTAAACGCAGAAATAAAATTAAAATAATTTAATACTTAAGAATATTTCATTTGTTAAAAAAACTTATATAAATAAAAGAATATACAGTGGGTATAATTAAAATTGTAAATAATTAACTAACAATAAATAGTATGTACAGTTTAACTGCATTATAAGAAAAAAGAACCTAAGAAGCAAAAACATGGTTTCATAACCCAAAAACATTTTTATACAAATTTTTACGCCTCATGAAAAAAGGTTATAGCGAGTTCATACTGCTAGCTGGTTTGTCTGAATAGAGACAAATACATAGGTATTTCATAATATGATGTAAAATATAAATAAATATTCGACTAGTAAAATTCTACTTAAAGCCAACAGATTTGCTCAAGACCTTACAAGTCATTTGAGGGCCAAACAGCTCATTCGCTTAACAAGACAGACCCTCGCTTAACAAGACAGACCCTAACTTGACAAGACGTAATTTTACAAAAAAAAAAAACAAAAAAAAAAAATAAATAATAAATAAAAAAAAATACAAAATAAAAAAAAACCTAAGCTTTTTCTCCTTTTATACTCGATGGGGGTAAGTTAGCAGGAGATCTTCTCTTTAGAGCAACCATCTTCAAAACTTCAACTGATTAATCAAGGATTAAGTTGCAGTACTGAATAAAACTGAGTTCTTGTAGTAACCAGCTCGAGAATCTGGAAGAAAAAGAAAATAACCATAGTTTAGATTGACATTGTTACATCCTTTTTATGATAGTGCTATTCAAAAAATCAGAGTCATAAACTTTCTTTTAAGCATTCTTTAAAAAACATCATTGCGGTATTGACATATTTTCATGCACGAATCATACTTTCATTCCACCACGCTGAATCTTTTCCATTTAATTTTCCATTCCAATACTCCTTTCCACGTTTATTCACATTTTGTTTAACCCTCTGATAAAAAAAACACCCAGTCTTTTACTTCGGAGAGGCAACTCAATCTGAAAGTCTTCTTAGGGGTATCAATTCGCACTCTCACCGGAGGGAGGTATCCAATAGAAAAAATGGGTGGAAGAAAGAAGGGAGTTATTTCGGTGAGTGAAAGCAGGAATGGGTTGGTATTCCTGCTGATCCGTGATAAATGATTCGCGACCCATTTCTGCGTCTGACGCAGACAAGAGGGTAGGTGTGGGAGGGGGTTCAAACGGGGATGCTCAACGAAAATTTCCCTCGATTTCCCGACTCGGAGGCTACCCAATACCGCACTATTCCAGACACCCCTTCCTCTCCAATCATCCCGCTACCCCCTCCACCACCATCAGGCGCAATCTTTAGCCGACCTGAATAATCATCCATTATACAGCTTAATTTTTTTCCTTTTTTTCAATACATACGGTTTTTTTTTTTATTTTTATTTTAAATTGTTTCCCCAGAGATGCAATCAAGTTATTACGTGAACTTGCCCTTCCCTCGCCTCTCTATTTCGCTGAATCTGTGTGAGTATTATTTTCATACAATAATTTACAATAATCAATCTTACATGTTTTCATGTATACATACCTGCCTTTATAATCTCCTGCCGATTTATTTTATTCTTCTGATTTTCTCTCATACACACTCTCTCTCTATCCCGCTTACTTTTTTTTAATACTCTCTGCTCTACGTTTCTCTTCATTCCTCTCTCTTCCTATCAATTTTTTAATTTCATTGTTTCACATCTTTCGTTGGCGGGTGGATCGCTCGAATAAGACCCCGCGTCAGTGCATCCAACATCCCGATACATTCCTTCTGTGCCCCTCATTCCGCTCCCTTGAACCAATTCCCTTGTGGCATCTGGATATTAATAGAATAATTGTTTATAGCGATTTTTCCCCATTCCTCCTGTCCGCAAACGTTTTTAAATTGACGCGAGCTGTTTCTTTTATTTTCCAATTAGGTTTAGTAACGCGCGGGGGCCTGATTCGCTCGAGTTTTCCGGAAAAAATAAAATGCGCCGTATGTTATGTTGAGGTGTAATCACAAAAAAGGGGGAAGGTTTCGCAGGTAAATATGCACGGAAGAAATTCAGGTGATAAGCGAACCAACGTTTCAACTCTACACATAGTCGGAGGGTAAAGTTAGCTGGAGGACTGACTGCGCACTAAGTGCTGCAATAAGTAGGTATTCTCATGAAAAAATAACTGAATTAAAACATGAATCTTATTCATCCGAGCAAATTCATGAAATAACTCTGTGTTTAGTGCTCTTTGAATACGACATGACGTTTTGCCAACATTCGTGATGATGCACTTTAATGTTCATTGTACGGTGCTTCTCCCAATTTTTTCCCCACAGCTCAAAGTTGTGCCGATAAGGAACGAAATCGTGGGGCTGGACATTACGTGCAAGTTTTCGAAGATTTATGGGCATTTTAACACTTAAAATTACCGTTCAAGTTTCTCCATTCATTGCTCTAACTTTAGACGTCTTTATCAGTGTTTCCTTTCTGTTAGATTTACTGTAAAGTTACTTTGTCTGAGATACATTTAATGCCTGCAATTTTGTGGATAGAGGAAAGGCAAAATTTAAGCTTTTACGAATGAAAATTATCTATACTACCACCCAAATCTTTAGTAACAAACCAACAATTTAAATCGTTGGTGTTGTCATGTCCGTAGAATCTATTGAATTAATCTACGTTCACTTTAAAAATTTATGACATGAATATCACATCAGACATCGATACCTTTTTATTCAAAACAATGTTTCACGATCACGGCATTGGAATAATAATTCCATCCTTCACTGCATACATTTTTCATTTACAACCTGATTGAGATTTTCCGATTGATTTTGACTTATACAGTGACGAGGAAAATGTTTTGAACAAACCATCAATGTTTTTTGCGAGTGAAAGCTTTTCCCCAAACTAGCGTCTCAATTTACTAAGGACCAGCGTAAGGATATGAAATCAAGGTAAGACGATCAAACGTATTTGTTGACCCTACATATTGCACAGAATGCGGGGAGGACTCTCGTGACAAGAACGGCTGAGCTCTTGATTTCAGCGTGATTCAAATCTGTTCCTTATATGCGACCATACACTGAATCAGACCCAGCATTACGAACCTTGGTTTGTCCAAACCAATAGTTTAGCTCAAACACAAGGCAATCCGGTTGGCAGCCAAACTACTGGTTAAAGAATGAGAACAAAGGAGGCTCGACCCCCTAACCAGAAGATAACAAGAGGTCGTAAAACGCCACTCCTCGTATACTTGAGATTACAGCTCTAACCACCACCAAACTATCACCTAACCAGAGGTCATAATACCAGGTCTAAGTGTATCTCAAACGCACTGGCTCCTGGGACGCTCTGAAGCAATTGTTTCATGACCCACGATTTAGTGAAGGGTTAATATTTTGGTTGATTTCCAAAATTTTGCGCAGGAGTTTATGTACTCAATATCCCGGTAGCATGTTCAGTCTTGAGTCTGTCCTTGGAATGAATGAATTTGAATACAAAGTTGCTTTGCCGTGTCAGTGATACGCGTCGAAAATCTCAAAAGCAGGGGAAGTGCGAATTAAGGTTCGTTCTGTCGTCTACGAGTTTTTGATCGGGAGGAGGCTTCCCTCTCTCCGCTTCTTTCAAGGGGTGAACAAGCGTCACGCGTCGCGTAGGGGGGGGGGGGGGGGGAGTAAATTAAACATAAACTCTCTCTCGGTCGTATGATTGATTGTTGAACCGTCGTCACTGGGGATGCATATTTTACGATAAGTGACGACTTGGCAACAACCTTCCCCCACCCGTTCCGTTTTTCGGCTGCCTGTCAGATTTCATCACTTCCGCATTCAGAAACTTTAAGCTTTTCACGGCTCGGCATTAACTCGTCTTTTCGCTTTCCCTCCCTCCCGCACCTCTCCTCTCTCTCATTTGAAGGAGGAGTGGGAGAAGTTGTCGCAATTTTAGAACGGTACGCGCATTTATTGGTACCATTCAATGAGGGATACGCGCGTCTTACTCGGATGATCGAGGCTTATCTCGTCTGTAGCGTTTAGAAATTCGTCTCCTATCCACAAGAAAATCGCGCATTTCATGGAACGTTAGGACCTTAAGGAGGGTGGTGAGTGCAAGATTTGATTCGAAAGTTCCAATAGGAAAGTTCCAATACCTTCAGTTCCAACACGCGTTCTGATCGCCTGTCACATTTCGTGACGCTTCCCGGCCCTAACGCATTAAAATTTAGATCTTTGACTACACTGGAGGAAAAAAAAAAAGATTACCAGAAGCATGATAATGTCAAATGGGGGGGGGGGGGTAGAAAGTCTCCCCTAGGATATCAAAGGGGGGTCTGAGGGTTTCCTTCAGAATAAATTTGATGTGAGAAAGTATTCGTAGGGCATTCCCTACAATTTATTTACCTTGCAGCGGAGACTTGACATCCCTTTCAACGTGTGTCTGCGATTGCTGCTGCTGTTGCTGTTGCTGCTGTTGTTGCTGCTGTTGCTGCTGCTGCTGTTGTACCTTCTTCCTCTCCTGCTCTAGTTCTTGCGCTAATGATTCTGTAACAAATCCAATATAAATCCAGAAATAAAATAAGAGTGCAAAAATGAGACACAGAAAATAAAGGGAATAGATGGGGGATGAAGGTTTAGAAATGGTCGTAAATCTCAATGTGAACATTGAGATTTACTTCCTGACGAGAAATCGAGAGAACACGAATATAATTTAACGTGCAGACGTGGATCGCATAAAATTTCTTTCGGTTCTTATTTCAAAACTCCGCGATTATAACACTTGAGTTGAAATAAATGGCAGCAAATAAGCGCAATGATGCCGTGTTGTGTATATTTACAGGGACTCTACTATTTTATCGGAGGTCCAAAGAATACAGATTTGAGTATTTGTATAAAGCACATAATTATTCATCTCAACTGATTAAACCGTGCAATCTTTGCTTCAATGGGTAGACTGTAGAGAAAGAGGTAGCCTGTATCGAATGTCATTAAATAGATACGAAGAACGGCAGCAGTGCAAAATGCAGAGCGGAAACGCGAAGAAAATAAAAGCGAGAAAGGAGTATGGGCTGTTACTGAAAACATTCGGTGGCTTGAGCCATTTACATCCATCAGGAGAGAGCCTTCTCTCGGCATTGAATAAAATATCAAATTAGAAGAGAGGAAAAAGAAATAAATTTATATGCTAAACGGGAACACTTAAACTGTAATTTGTCGGAGAGAAAAACCAGTACATTACAATATAAAACGTAATTTAAATAAAGAGAAAAGAGCGAGGAATTTACATAAAATCAATATAATAAACTCATTTAATCGGGACAAGATGAAAAAAAATGACTTATTATGTTCGATGCGCTCGATTCTTTCCCTATCTCCCTCTTCCTCCTTCAATGTTTCTCTCATTTTCCGTCTCATTCTTCCATGATATCTCCCGCTTGCCCCATCTCATTCTACCGCGGGCACGTCCCTTTTAACTGTGTTTCTTTTTCTTGCCATGTGTTCAATTTCAAAATGATTGGTTAGTTAAAGCTCGGAAAGGACGAAAGCTTTTGATGCACCGGTTAAAAAGCACATTAGAACGTGCCGCGCTCTGAAATACGAAGGGAGCTGTAATGGAAGGTTTCCTTCTCCCGAAAATCAGAGGGCGATTAATATATACCTGTATCACATGCCGCAGATGAATACTCATAAACGTCGCAAATACGACCGCTTTTCTAAATAAATAAATATAGATAGATAATGCAGAACACATGCATCATATGTACGATGTATGGAATTATAAAATTTGCGGATTTACGTACTTTTGGTAATTTTTTATTGAATTTTAAAAATGAAAAACGAGATTTGATGATGTTTATACTTTTTTATTGTTTCGGAAATTTCCATCAAACAAAACTTCGATTTTTCTTTCAATCGTCATTTTTTTTTTTCGAACGTATAATCCAATAGGATCACGTTGATCACATACCAAGCATGGTTTTTTTTAAAAAAAAGGAAAGAAAGAAAGAAATATCAACATTTTATCCATATTTGAAGAGTGCAAGAGTGATGATATACGCATCCTAGTCAATGTAACTTAGAATAACACTCCTCTGATTATGCACAAATAATTTTTCTCGTTTTACGTTTCAGCTTTTCGAATCAAACGCAGTCAAGACTAAACTTTGGGGTCACGCTGATAGGAAAACGTGTAGGGGAGGGGCAGTTGAAGGGCAAAATTCGAGAGAGAGAAAGGACAGATCATCTGATCCGATCATAATTCCCAAGGGGATGCATTTGACCGCCGCAGCGGCGCGCCTTACGCCACAGGATGCATACTGTAGAGGCGTGCTCCCACTTTGCCAGTGCCTCTACCCTCTTCCTCCCTTCATCCTTTTACCATCCCCACCTCATCCCTTCCTGTTTCAGATCCCACAGTGCCGTAATACAAAATTACACGCGCTTCTATTCAAATGAGCCCACAGAGCGACAACATGAAAAGTCCTCGCCGATGAATTGGTTCATATTTTAACACGCGGTCATTTTATTTGCTGATGACTTGCGGGGGTCAATCTTACAGATTAATCTCTTCGCAGGAGCCCCGGATGTCACGCCGCAAGCTGCCGTAAACACACTCGATAATTAACCGACACCAATGTTGCTATATTTATGGCTTCAGATTGTATATTTGTAATATTTATATTTATATAAATAAAATGATTGTTACTATCTGTATATCTTTTCAATTATATTAATTAGATCTAATTTAATGAAACTGTGGTTCGTTTTTTGTTCGTCACAACAGATATTATTTTCAAATTTGTTATCTTGCTTGTTTCATAATTTGCGCTCATTGTTTTCTTGTATTAATTATTTTTTTTTTAGTTTTAATTGTGTAACTTTATTGCGATTTTCAAGACGCATCATTACCAAAACGTTCTGATCTTCTTGTAAAAAAAAAAAAAAAAAAAAAAAAAAAAAAAAAAAAAAAAAAAAAAAAAATTAAAGGTTGGATCAATATGTTTAAATTTTAATTTTCCCCTTAATTTCTGTGATTTTTTTCTACATGAGCACTATGAGCAGCTCAACTTGCTCTCTTTTATCATTTGATTACAGCCACCTGAGTCATACTTTGTTCGGCCAGTTCATTTTGTCTTCAATAATTTATACATGGAATATGAATATAAATTACATCAGTGATTTGAAGAGTGCGTCTTGATTTTTTTTTTTTTCATATGAACCCTCTTCCTTCCTCCAGTCTTGTTTGACCACAGCAAAAATTTGAAATCAGGCGACCATTATGAGCTCGAGCACAGGCTCTGCTCCATCCGCCTTTTTACTGAACTCCTAAATTTTGAGATGTCAACCTAGTTTCTCAGATTTGGAGAGTTTGCCCTTGATTTATTTTATCAGCCGAGTCAGATCAATATTCGCATTGCTAGCGTGTCTTATTGTAATCGCTAGCTCGGCGGTCAATGCGTCAGCTCCCCCCCCCCCCTAATCCAGGAGCTTGACTACTTTTGGTGAAAAGTGGGAGCGGCGCAACCTCACCTTACATTCATTTGCATTATTTTTTTTGCATTTAACAGGTAGGACTTTTTTTTTTCCTTTTTGTTTTTTTGTGGTCGGATCAGATTTTTTTTGTATAGGTGTTGGATCAGAATTTGCCCCCCCCCCCCCAGAAAAATTTGAAGAGACGTTTCTGCAATGCATCATGCAAAAAATAGAGTATTCGACTAAGTATACTTAAAGTGCTGACTTTTGACTAATTTCAGACTTGGGCTACTTTAAAATGGAACGGCTCATATTGAATGGAACTTCTGGTGGCTTTAGTTGAATACTTTCATTGTATCTTTGAGAGACACTACAGCATTTAATCATAAAAAAAAAAAAAAAAAAAAAAAAAAAAAAAAAAAAAAAAAAAAAACCGCCGAGAACAGCGCTATGAGCAAAGAGACTATAAAGCAGAAGAGGGAGTAGGAAAAGAAAAAAGGGGATGATTTGAAAGCGATTTCCGTAAACGAATCTCATCTGCTCGAGTAAAGGTTAAAGAATATGGAAAAAAGCGAGGATGTTGAGTTGCTGAAACGAATGCTCCTGCTTGAGCATCGTCCCTATCCCTTTTTAGTTTCCTATACCGAGCTAGCGGGGCGGCAGAGGGGGGGGGGCGCCTTGTTCGTTGAACGGGGTTCCATTTTCTGTAGACCCTGTTAAAGCAAAAGGGCTTCGCCTCGGGGCTCAGGGCCCACGCCTTCCCCTCCACCCCGTGTCTCTACACAGTGGAAAAAGCTTCGCTTTAAGAGAAGCGGCGTTGAATTAATATTATTATAATTTAACACACTGTGAAATGACTTAACGTCTGAATCCTCATTCCGCCCGCAGTTGCCAAATTTTGGAAACTCGAAATTCCTCATGTGCGAGACAGTTATTTCTGATCCGATGTATTGCTCTTTTCTTTAGATAAGCTTAGGGCCTAAAATATATGTTCGAAGTGAATGGGATTTGTGGACTGCACTTGAAGATGCTGGATCTAACTTCACATTCCTTTAATGGAACATCAACACTGGCGGATCCAGAAATTAATCCTCCTCTCTCTTTTCCCGTTAGAATGCGTATGTATTAGAAAAGGACAGATCAGGTGCAGTCACACGATTTTTGCCCCTCTTCCATCCTTTTCTAACACATGCATTCTAATGGGAAAAGAGAGAAGGACAATTCTTGGATCCGCTGGTGAACATTGGAATGTCGAGAGCGCTCCCAACGCAACGCAACATTACTTATGACCGGTCTAGAATCTACCCTACATTTCATAAGTGCTATTAATCGTTGATTAACCTCCCGTGATACTTGTTTTGATGTTAATTTGATGTGCCACCATTTTGTGAAGGTCCGATTATAAGGTCCGCTGTGGACTGGTAACCGATACTTTTTAGGTTCTTAGGGCAAACTTGGGTTCGAGGACCGTTCGTTCCGAACATTTTTTGGGCGTTCAGCACTGTTTGCGGGCAAGTATAATTTTACCATAAAACTATATGAAAATACAGAGAACCGTTCATTGGATTCCATAAGACTTTTGCTTTTTCATGGAATTCCACGAAAGGTAAGTTCCATGGAAATAGTGGTTCAAGGAATTTTGGTCATGGAACTTCATAAAACACTTTTACCAGAACATGGATTTCGAAAAAAAAAAAAAAAAAAAATGTGTATATGGGGCTCTTTTCATTTCTTTAAAAATTTTATTTTGACCCACTACAAAAAAAAAAAACCCGTAAGAGAAACCCCTTTCATTCTGCCTGACGAAATGAATTTCCATGATACGGCAACTTTGCGCAGTGTCAACCACCAACCACCTACAACCTCTACCACCTACCTATTTACCGCCTCGAAACAAAACGTCGAGCAAAAGAGAGACTCGCACAGTGACAATATTCATAACAAATCCAAACATCAACAACAATATAACACGGGTATAAATTCATCCAGCCCGACCCAACCCGACCCAATTTTCCCCGCCAGCAACTTAAGTGGAAAGACTTTTCCCTCTCCCTCTCTTTTGCTTTTTTTCCCACTTCCTCATTTCTCCCCTCTCCTCCCGCCTTTTTCTTCCTCCTCCATTCTGATGAACAAACATAAATCCTTCCGCTTTTCCCTGAGAGCAAGAACTCTACACAAGACACACACACACTCACGGTGGTTTTTTTTTATTTTTTTTCCACCACAGTTTCCTCCCATGAGAACTATCAGTATTTATTCCGCGATTATTCACCTCGATTTCAAGCAGTCCCAAGCACAACCCGCCCCCTTCCACCCCATTTACTTCTTCTCAGTTCTTTCCCCACCAGCGACGAACGGTCTCATTTATTATTCAATGCAACATTACAACAGGTACAATCTTCATCCTAACGTAGAGAGTAGTTTCCATGTTTGTCTCCTATATGAATATATGGTGTCATATTTTCTTCAAGTTAAAATGAAGTTCCTTCACGTGAGAGTTTTAGTGGAACTAAGCTTTCATAATCCATGACTGAAAGGATGAAGCTTTGAATTTACACGCAGTTTATGTGCCCTCTTGCAAAAAGAGAGAGGCCCTTAAATTTTTACTACGAGCGAGTTAAAAGACAAAATGCGCCTCGATTTGATACAGGAATTTGACCTTTTTTTTTCTCCGCCTATTTGGACATCAGCTGTATACGATAGAACCGAATAGAAAAAGGGACGAAAATGCTCATTTTCTATATAACACACGCGTTTAAAAGGGCAAAGAGAGAGAGACAGACAAACTCCTGAATCCTCTTTCTTTGACGCACAGGGTTGTATGTTGGTCATTATAGGTTCGATATAGCGACCGATAACAACAAATAGACTAAATTTCAGATTAAACACATTGACCTCAAATTTAATGTTAAAAGAAAGAAAGGGGGAAAAAAGTCTGACTTGCATCAACAGCTTTTTCTAAAACGGCTTACTGAGCAGCAATTAGAAAGCTATTGAGACATTTAAGCTTGCTGATATGTACATTTGAATAATTGACGAAAGATTTGAGGTTACACTGCAACACCTTCATCGTAAAGGGCAAGGTGCAGTATATTGCTTTACTTTTGAGAGATGATTGAAAGGAGAATTCGCTTAATCTTTGTGCAGTTGGCAGTTATCTAATGTGTGTTTTTCAAGACTCGACACCCGTGTTCCAGAACGAAATAGTTCCGACGTAATTTAGCATCACTTAAATATGACTCGCTTCCTTAGAAAGAATAATTGCTGATAAATATAAAAACGATTCATTTCTTTATTTGGTCTATTGACCACTCAATTTCATCCTATTTATCTTTTCTCGTTCTGCTGTTATTCCACTAGTTTAGTTTACATTTCATGGAGGAGATCACGTTCAAAATACATTTTTGTCGACTCAGGATGCAAGGGAATTCTCTCGCTTTAGAAAACAACAGAGGAAAATAAAGGAGGTATAGAGCAAAATAGACGAAGAGAGAGGTAGGAGGGAGAGTGAGAGTGAGAGGAAGAGAAAATGAAAGAGAAGGAAGGAGCGAGATACAGAAAGAGAGAGAGAGAGAGAGAGAGAGAGAGAGAGAGAGAGAGAGAGAGAGAGAGAGAGAGAGAGAGAGAGAGAGACAAAGAACGACTTTATTTAATTTTATGCTTGAACGAGTTCGAAGCGATTGATAAGAATAACAAATTGGAGCTATAGGAGTGCTCTAAGACGGGTTTTGATCGCGATGTTTACGAATTGGACGGAACTGAAAGAAAAAAAGTGGGTAATTGAAGGAAAAAAGAAAAAAAGAAGGTATATTCGTTAAAGTGGAATAAATTGAGAATAATTTAATTTGTATTGAATTTCGATTAAAATCGAATTTTGATGTAAAAAGAACGAGTTATTTACTTAATTGGCTAGACGTTCGTGTCTTGAAAGAGTCGTGGTCATCAGTTCGGACTCTCTTTCGATTGATCCATGCTTGAAGAAGTCCATTTTCTTTAGATGGAGGCGGAATATGCGCTCAATGAAATTCATTATCATTTATTTTCTGCAGGTTCCTCCTTTCATCTTTTATTCTCTGTTATTTACGTTGTTTTGCTTGGTTTTGCTATCCATCATAGTAATGAATTATACATATATGCACGATTTTGTTGTCTGTGACTTCTTTTCTAGTTTCATTTATTTATGTTTACGAGTCATCTCTCATTCCATGTGTATTATTTACGAAACAGCTAGGGAATCTCATTAAAATTTAGAATCAAAAATGAGATGCATATTTTACGCCAAAATATTCTTTCTTCGGTAAAGTAACATAAGATGCAGGTTGCCGGGAAAAAAATCACTTTTTAATCATTTTTTCTTGACATTTAATTTAACGTCTAATAAACTGTAACGTAGATCTCAATATCTTGTTCATAAACTATATCTTGACATGATTTATTGATATAATCAAAAAACAACTTTGTAGATTTTATTTACCAGCGATATAAGTATACATTTTTGTATAAGTGTAGATTGTTTAAATTTTTTTAGTTTGGGGGCTCCCGCCTCTCGGATGCGCCTCGAGAAATTTGTAGATAAAAAAGGAGTTCCTACTAAGGCAAAAATATTGCCTAATTCTTCTATAATGAGGCAGTTGCAAGGGTCTGAAACGTCGTGGTTTTTAAAGAAAATGAAACTACCCTAAAATTATAAGCCGAGAACAAACGCGTCTCTGGTGTTTTCCTCATCAGTGTCCCGGGTTCAGAGATACTTTTGTGTAAAGTTGCTAAAAATCAAGTGAGTCATCATGAAGTCAAAATGCGCAATTCTCATAATTAAAACAATATATTTTGGGCCAAAATCGCACCTCTAGAACTATGAAAACTGGTTAGAAACCAAAAGCACCCTTTGTTTTCAACTTACTGAGCACTTTTGTTGCCTTTCTACAAAAGCAAAACAAAAAAACAAAAAACAAAATCGAAATTTAGACCTTTTGCAACTGCCCCATTTCACTGTCAATGCGGGGTCAAAACTTAGACGCGGTGAAACTGTTGTTACTTACACACATGGGCGGAGCCAGTAATTTTGCAACTGTGGATTCTATCCATTTGAATGTATGAGAAACACTCGATTCTTGAGGGTTCCATGGCCCAATTTCTAATCGATTGTTTCTCATAAATTCAAATGGGACGGATCCACAGTTGCCTAATTGCTGGCTCCGCCCATGCTTACACATACCCTATATAACCATCGAATTTTACTTCAAGTTTTGACACCACAGAGGTTGTATTGAAACTGAAGCTGTTAGCCCTTTCCGTCATGAATTATGAAAGAAGTGTCACTGTAATCTGAAACCTATAGCATTAAATTGAACAAACTTTTCTCATATGATTTCATGTGTGAGTCAATTTTTCCGAATTTCCACGAGGCTCCATGTAAAATAGTTGTCCATTATTATGGACACTGTGACGGAAAGGGTTTTAACAATCGAACACCTCCACAGGGACTCGAACCAAACTCAGGACGAGGGCATAAATTGACAACGCCGGCGTTTTGAAGACGGACTTCTCAGCCTCCGCGGTATCGTCGCGTCGTTGGGGCCTCGCGAGCCGCGTGGTCGCTCTTACGGAAGTTGCTAAGTTTTTTGTTTTCCCCGGAAGATTATTAAGATCGATCCGTGTTCGTTCGGTTCTTAACGGGAGGGTTTCCCAAGGGATGATAAAGCGGCAGGAAAACTGGAGGGAACGGGTTGCCCGAAACGAAACCATCCATAGAGCGGAACATCGGACGAGGATGCGCCCCGCGGCCGCCGATGTAAGAATTATTCCGACCTAAAATAGGGTGGTGGACCACCCCTTCGCCCCTCCCCGCACCCTCTTCCGCTCCTTATATTTTCACGATCTTGGTAACTGAAAACTTTTCAGCCCCGTTTTGCGGTGCACGAACAACGCCAAGATCGGTAAGTAATTCGTTTTAATCGGGGAAATTGTTTTGACGAAACTTATGACTCTTCGAGACTATCTGCTCCAGCGCCCCACAACCCCCCCCCCTCCCTCCTTCCTCCCTCCCCCTCCCTCCCTCCCCCCCCCCTTCCCGCCCGTTCACTTACCTCACAGTTCCCTAGCTTCGGCTAAGGAGTGAGGATGAACTTTTGCTTTGTCACTTTTCATCTCTGCTGCGTCGGCAACTTTTCACTTTTGACTCTAATCTTTGTGTGTCTTCAGCATTAGCGTTGGGGGGGGCTTGGGAATGCAAAACAAAATTAGTACTCTTAGAAAAATTTCCTGTTGCCGTAACAATAATTCTGATAAATAATTATAATATAATTATTTTTTTTTATTATTATTATTATTTTTTTTTTTTTTTTTTTTTCATAAAGACTTTCACTTTTGGAATTTATTCACTTTCTTATGTATAACTGAAAAATTTTCCTCGCCGGAATAGGGCAGGTAAAAGGGGTTTAAAATGTTGGTGTTTTTTTATAAAGGAAATGAAAGTACGCGATGAGCTGAGAACAAAGATGCTTTTGATTTCTACATAATTTCCATTGTTCCAGAGCTGAGATTTTGGCCCAAAATACATTGTTTTAAATGGGGATTCCGTAAACGGGAACGTCACTACGCAGTACGCACACGATTTTTTAAAATTTTGCTGTGTATCCCCAAAAACCGGGTCACTTAGGAAAAAAGCAAGGGTATTATCTTTCTCAGCTCAACATTAAGTATTTTCTCGATAAAAAAAGCACAATATTTCAGACCATTGCAAGTGACCCATTCCAGGAACTGTAACTGGAATTCTGGTTACAGTCACCGAACGTCCGGTTACTCCCACAATAATTCATTCCGGTTACTTTAAGAAGAATTTCGTTCAATACTTTCCTAAACAAAATTTCCCAGTTAAATTTCACAGAAATAATTGACTTATATTGTGTAAAAATTTCAGGCGAAGGAGAAATCTTCAGGGTGACAGCCTAAAAGTTATTATACTGAAGGGTTGCCGTATATTTCATGACACATTCTAATTCGTTGCTAATTTGAACAAAAAGCATATAAAAATAAATTTTTACTTTGGACTGAAATTTTCCGGAGACGAAAGGAGATAAAATTTTATGTCGTTTATACGTGAGAGTGAGAGAGACAAAAATATGTTTTATGTAAAAGGGGGGGGAGAGAGGAATGAGGGGTGGCGAGGGAGAGAGAGGAGAAAGGGGGAAGAAAGAGAGAAGGCAATGGAGCGAGAGAGAGAGGAAAGTTCGCGTTGATCCGCCTCTGCGCCCCGTCTGCGCTAATGGGAAAACAAATGATATTCAAAAGGTGGTGGATTATGGGGTTGAAATATTGATATATCTCAAGGCGAGTATCTAAAAGATCTCTGGAACACGACGCGACGCAACGTGGTGGGGCGCGGCGCGGCGCGCGGTTGAAGGAAACTATGACTCTCCGAAGGCACATTCGGAGTTTGAAACTTGCTTGGATGTATCGGAAGTTTGACGGGAGGAAACTTCGGTCGTGGAGGGAAAGGGGCAGGGGGTGAAGTCAGGAAATGGGGGGGGGGAGGGGGGGATACGCTCGCTTCTTCCGTAAGCTGTTTTAAATTTTGTAAGATTAATCAGTAACTTGGGGCAATTTGACCGGGGCTCCGGAGCGTCTAATCTGTATTGCATTTACTTGGCCATCATCATAGAAGTAAGCATTGGCTTCGTGCTATTTGGCAACAATGCTTTACCTCCATTTGATTCTATGTATATTGTATAGCAATCGATTCGATGGAAAGACCGTTGCTTTTCCATCATCTCAATCGATTGTTGCACATAGATTCTTGCAATAATTGTAGTCAAATTGCTCGAGTCGCCACCAAGAATTTAGTAGGTTGAAACGTAAAAGAATTTGGGCAATCGTTGCCGGAACTAAGATTAAGATTTGAAAAAATAATAGAAAATATTTGATTTTCTTCATAATGGTATTTTACCGACTTCCACGTAGTATGCGATCAAACTTGCTCATCCATTATAGTGTCTCCTTCGATTTTAACAAAAATGAAATGACTATAAATGCAATTTAGTTTTGTAAATTTGCAGTAAAATGAAGCAGAAGCTAATTTTACTAGTTATTCTTGGTTACACCCATGAACTTTTTGCAAAGTTTGCGATTTAGATTGTAAATGTTGCCTTACTAGTTTCGTTAGTTTTCCAATTTTGGTTGTAAATTTTTCAATCCAAACATTTTGATTTTGGCTATTTGCATGGCTGTCATGGCGTGACAGCTATACTAATTGTAAAAGTAACAATGATTTGGATTGAAAACATTTACAATCAAAATTTGAAAATTAAAAAAACTAATGCAAAATTTAAAATCTAAATCGTAAAATTAGCATTAGATTTAGTGGATTTTGCCAAGAATAACTAGTGAAAATAGCTTTTGCTCCATTTTATACTGATTTTACAAAAATCTTTTTTTTTTGCGTGTTCTCTTGAGGAGACTTGTTGATTCTTCCCCAAACCATTATGATTTTCAATTATTCCTTCATTTCAATTTCCATTTAATAATTCAAATTGTGAGTTTTTCGAGGGGAAAACTTCAAAACGCAATGAGACGAGCGCAAATTTTGTCACACAAGGTGGGAAACAGAGGCGACGATTACGCAGGCAGGAGAAGGGCAATGGGCCAGGGAAAACTCCGAAAGCTCCGTTCGTCGCTCAGTAAGCCAGAACGACAGATTATAAAATATATAAATATAAATCATAAAAAGGAGCCGAAAATCCAGACTTGCATGCATGATGAGGAAACTCACGTGTAATCATCAAATCATCCGAATCTAGAGTTGTTGGTCATTCCATTGGTTTTCTTTATCCCTGTAACTACCAGGTTACGAAGATAAATAAAATCTTTTTCACTCAAATTAAGAGGGTAGATAAATATTTCTACACAGCTGTGCTGATTTTGCGTACACACTGGATTGAAGGCACTTTAATAATCATTATTTTTCAACTGTTTGGAGTCTCAACTGCTGTGAATACTAAACTGAAATTTCGCTAGCAGACCTAATCGCAGAAACGAGTATACTCGGGCGTGGTACTAAAAGATTTAAACGTGTTTTGTAATTGGTCAGTTTTTTGGGCCCTTTGCTGATGCAAACAAAGTTTTTTTTTACGGCTGTAGAGAAAAAAAAGAAAACAGAGACCACGCACTAGCTATCTCGCCCAAAGTGGCAACTTTTTTTCGGAGTCGCAACAAGGCAACGCCCAAAACGGTTCATATTTGGACGATGGAAAAAGCGTGATGTCAGAGGCCAATCAGAGCGAAGCATTAATGTTTTGGTCGATGGTCAACGTCTACATAGAGCCATTGTATGCGCCCCCCATGTTATTTTGTTGAGTCCCCGAAAATAAAATCGTTCACCGCGCTGGCGGCTGGTGCGTGCGGTCTCTATGCCTAAAAGAGAAACTTATGAAAACCGGTCAAGTTGAAAATCTACTTCCATAATCAAGGGGGAATCGTAATTAAGAAAAAAAAAAACTAGCTCAAAAATAAAGAGCCAAAAGTTTGTTTAAAAAAAAATTTCCGAAAAAAGCTTCTCACAAAATTTAAAACTGGGTTGAGAATTAGATAAGTGGAAACATTTCGAAACATGATGGGAAATTACGGGTTTTGTAGGTTTTTAAACAGCTTTTTGAAGTGATTCCCAGCGAACTGTAAGACATTAAAATTTCGTTTAGATCGCCACAGTTGCGTGATATAGCGGATTTGAATGTCTTACTATACCGGTCGCGCTGAACCCCGGGAAAAAAATTTTCCTGTTGCCCTCAGGGGACGTCTTGTTAATCTTATTATTAAACCCGGGAATTTCCCGTTATTTTAAAAAGAAATTCCTGTTATTTCAAAAGGAATTCCTGTTAAATAAGGAAACCCGGAAAGGTAGGAATTTTCGGTTAAGTACGTATTAAACAAACGTTCGATTAAATTAAAAGGAAAAATTTTTTTCAGTGAAAAATCACCTGAAAATATTTCTTTTGCATCCAAGAGAATAGTATTTTTTGGATGAAAAAATTTGGGGACAAAATTTTTCCCAAACCGAAAAAGAACGGGCTGGGTCTCCTGTGCGCTATTGCTCTACTGAAAAGACGCTCGCGGCGAAAATCAAAAAGCGCAAAGCGGATCTTCCCGAAATCAGCGATCCCAAAAAGGGCCCCATCAAAAGTAACGCCCGGGGGAAAGCGACGCGACGCTATCCGACTCAAATCCCAAAGACTGGCTTCCTAAGCTCCAGCTTATCACTTCCACCCAAATTCCAGTCCAAGATATTTCAAACTTTATTGACTTAACACCTAATTATTTATTCACGACTTGTTCCAGTTCGTGCCGGTATATATATACTTAAGTTTTTAAAACCCCCCTCTTTTCCCCCCCCCCATTCCCCCCAAAAACTGCAGGACTTAATTTTTAAAACCTAATCACAAAATGGATTCGACCATAGCTTTAGCATCGCTTCGCTTAGATCCGCCCGCTGATTTTTTCGAGCTCTGCTGTTTAAGCAATAACTTTGTTCTGCACTTCCGTTGCTCAAAGACTAGAGTGGAGAGCGGGGGTGGGGATGGCAACTTCCGGTTGCGCGAAGGCTTGAATTCAATTTTATCCTCCGAGCCCTGTGTTCTTGAAGAAATTCGTCTTCTTTTGCTCTGTGTTTTGCAGGAACAAAGTTGCTAAGTGTTTCAAGCGCACCTGCACAATATCCACATGCGGGCAAAGGAAACTGAGCCTCGACAAAAAGCAGACTATCTTAACCCTTTGAGTACCGAATCAAGAAATGACGAATCAAGCAAAAATAATCAATACTCATAAATTATGAGGTGTCAATAAAATTTTCTGAATTCCATTGGAGTTTCCTGAAAGTACAATGACTTTTAGAAGAAAGTACCCTCCGGTCGAAATGATTATTGTTAAATTTGTCATTTATTGTCAATGAAACTTTCGATAATTCATGACGTTCTTTAAAAGGGGCCATCTGATTAGTCCTTAAACACTTGAAAACCGCAAAATCGTTTGAGGATTTCCAAGATTTAAAAGAGTAAACATTTCGACTAGAGTACTTTCTTTTGAAGGCTATAGTAAATGAACCTCAAGAAAATAACGGCGATTAAAAGGGTTAAATATAAGTATGTCTCATAGTTTTTAAGCAAAGTAGTCTTCCCTAAGAATAGGTGGGGGGAATTCAGGCAGACGCTGACAAAAGATACTACATAGAAGAGGTAACTGAATGTACGTATAATGCGCCTGCAAAATTAGAGTGAAGCAGCGAGAATGCACATGCGTGCGATGTTGCAGATCCGGCGATTTGAAGGTTTTCTTTAGCTAGTAATGAGCCTCAGCCAAGCCAATGAGAGGTTCTGCAGCAGCGCGGCCGGCGATCTCCTTTCACCGAATATGTACGATAAGTTCTGGAATTCATCGTAGCGTTGTATCGGAGCAAAAAAAGATTACAAATTATATTATTATATTTACGTTTTAGACCGGTATGTAATCTTTTTTTCACCGTTCATTGGTGCGGATCTCCTATGATTCTGCGATGTTGCACTATTTCTGCAAGGTTGTTTGGTAAAGACAAATTTTTGGTTTAAAGGGGATTGTATTTAAAGAATAAACTTGCTCTGGAGAATAAAATAAAAAAAAACAAAACAAAACAAAAAAAAACAAAACAAAAAACAGACAACAAAACATGAGACAGTATATCCAATTACACACTTCTACCTAAGCATATGTACTTAATCACATTCAGAGCTCGTTTCAGAAGTGTATGCGCACCTAAACTATAATCTTTGTCAAATTTTCAACTTTTGTTCCTTCAAATTAAAACCGAACTTGTCTCTGACTTTCTTCTTTTGCTTTTAAATTGCTCCTTATTGAAAAGTGTCGATTGCATTTTCATTAATTTCCATTGAGTAATATCAGAAATAATGTTGACAAATTCCAAAGATTATCGGTCTAGGTGCGCCTACACTTCTGAAACTACTTCTATAGAAGAAACGACGTCTCCAAAAATAGCTCTCCGTGACTGTCTCTTCGCTTCACCCTATTTAACCTGTCAGTTTGTTAGAAAAAAAAGGGAAATTAAAAAGTGCTATGAGTTCTGCTCGATATTTATTACTTTTATTAGTAAAACAACATCTGACACTCAATAAAAAAATTATGAAAGTTTCGTCCGAGATTGCTGACGATATGTGAGACGAATGGCCGGCATTCGAATTGAATTTTCTCATACAAGTTTCGATCATTTTTAGGGGGCCAGGCCCGTGTATGCCCTGTATCGAGACCTCCCAGAGTCAGGCCGACCGCCGCGATCGTTTACGTGTATATATATAAAGAAAAAACAAGAAGAGGTGAAAGAAGAAGAAAGAGAGACCTGGCGCTCTGCAGATGCCTCATAAAACGCGCGTTTAAAAATCGATTCAGAATTGAGACGGAGCATGAATATATATCGACATTGATACGAACAGATCAATTACAGTGTTGCAAGATCTTTCGGCTTTTTCTATGTGTTATTATGGGAAAAACCGCGAGACAGTGGCGGCTCGTGCAATTTTGCAACAATGTTTTCCTTCCATTTGAATCTATGAAAAACAATCGACTGCAGGTGAAGCGCTGCTTCACTATCGAATCGATTGTTTTATATAGAATCGAATGGGAGAGAAAACAACGTTGCCACCGCTGCCGCAAGATCTGGCAACACTGGATGAATAACACCGACACCACGACCGACGAGTCGAGTGTTTGCAGCTTTGCAGCGATCTAGTTGTGGGTCTCGTCCAAACACGTGCATATATGTATACAGATTGGATCGTAAAAATGTTTGCCCCTGGACTGTACGACGCACTATGGTCTAAGATCGTCAACAAATGGACAAAAATCAGAGAGTAAACATCAATTTATTATTTAATAACTTTTAAGACCGCAATTTCAATCATAAGAGAACACTTAAAAGAAGTAATTTAGTTCTAGAAATGTTACTGAAAAGTTTTGCATTGACCTCAGGTGGTGGAAAACGATCAATTTAGATGACTTTTAGTCACTGATTTTTTGCCGCTTTTTCCACGATCTCAGACCAAAGAGCGACGTAGTATATGTTCACTACACAAAAGTGTTACGCATTGCCTCATTCACTTCTTATGGCTCAGTTTAAAGTGAAGAAATTGATCTATAAAGCATTTAAAAGAAGAAATAATCATTTTGTGATCTGTCGTTAGTTTTATATGTATGTATAGTCTAATGATAATAATGATACGTTAAGCTCTTCACAAGGACACCGTGCCAGGACACCTCTGTTTCATTGACAATGTTTTCAATGAAACATTTCGCCGTACTTTGTTATCGGAACATCAGAGTAATTCCGATAATTACTATACCATTTGGCTTGGATATCACAAGTGTTTATTGGAATTTGGATTTCAAACTAGAATCTCAGAAGTTATTATATATTTATCCATTTATCTATTAATTTATTTATTTTATTTATTGATTTATTTCTTGAATTTATTTACGTCTAATTTGTTTTTCTTATATCTTTTATCTTACTTTGTTAGTTATCTGTATTAGAGCTTTTGTTATTTTAGTGGTTACGCTGATAAAGTAAATTAGGTAATTTATCAACCTGATCGTTAAAACTGGTGAGTACAAACTAATTTGTTGATTTAACTAACCGTTTTGTTTATTTTACAATCCAATTTGTTGAATCAACCATACGGTTTGTTAAATCAAAAATTCAGATTGGTGATGAAACAAATCGAATTATTGATTCACCACATCGGATTGTTGATTCAACAAATCGGATTGCAAAATCAACCAAACGGTTCAATGAAAAAACTAATTTTAAGTAGAACCGAAGCAGCTTTTTAAAATAATAGCTTCGCAGAGCAAAAGTCCTAGCTCTATCGGAGCAAGTTGTGGTTGTACTTAAGCACTACTTCGGTAAAAAGAGAGGCTGTTATTCTAAGGAAATTGTGCTTTGGTACACCAGCAACTTTCTCTGATACAGCTTGAAATTTTGCTCTGCGAAGCTATTTTAAAAAGCAGCTTTGGCTATACATAAACTTTGTTTTTTCAGAGTCATCAGTTAAAAGAACAAATGAGTTATAATACACTCACCATTTTTTTTTACCAACAGATTTTTAAAATACCTACATTTTTTTGTCAGTAATATTATTGTAATGAAAAACGAAATAGAGAAGCATGGAGGGAGCTGGAAGAAATGAGGGGAAGAGAGATAAATAGAGAGGGGGGGAGGAGGAAGAAAAATATGATTTTCCCGTTTGGCTGATTATACTTTTGCACCACAGCTGCGCGAAGTCGCGTCGGCTGCCGTGTCGCTTCGATAAGCTTTGATTTTTATGTTTCATCGCCCCCCCCCCCCCAACCCAACGTCTCAACCTAACCTGACATCAACTCGAACAGCAGCATTTAAATTCCTGGATTCTGTCTCGGCATCTGATCCGCTCGAGGACAGTAGACCGCGAACATCAAGCACCGCACACAGCAAACAGCACTATAAATACGGTATTAACATAACTTCTGTCCTCTGACTTCTATGTGCAGCATTTAATGTGAGCACAGATCATCGGTAGCCTCTCTATTAAACGCCACGCTGCCTGCCCGGGTACATACATATATACGGATACCGGGTGGGACGGAAGCTCCTCAAACCTCCATCGTCTTTTTAGGAGGTAGATCATTTACTCAGTGGCGGCTCAAGCAATGGGACTGTTGCACACTTTTGCTACGGAAAATATTGTCTAAAAAACAACGGTCAGAGCATTCACACATTTTCTCAAATAGGTTTGAAATATTTAGGAAGGATTTTAGACCAGACTCTAACAGGATTTTAATTTTTTTTTTTTTTTTAATAATAATGTTTCTTTAATACTACTTGGGTATAGCTTCGATTCAACTTTATTTTTCATATGTTTCCAATGGGTCTGTTGCAAGCTTTTGCTACAGCGATAAAGTGTGTTTCATCGTATGTAAAAACGCCCGAAAAGTCCATTGATGGCCTCAGAAAGTCATGAAATTCGATAATAATCTCATAAGAGACGTTTAATGAAATCCAAGATGGCGGTAAAATATCGAACAATCTGTATGCATGCACCTTTAACATCCAAGGATTGCCAAAGTTGACAACCTCACAGCTTCAGAGGTTATGTGTTTATTTACGTTGTGATTGGGTGTGATCGATATTGTAAGGTTGGCTATCCTTGGATGTTCGTGGTGCATGCATACAAGTTGCTCAATATTTTACCGCCATCTTGGATTTCATTAAACGTCTCTTGTGAGTTTATTATCGCATCTCATGACTTTCTGATGCCACCAGTAGACTTTTCACGCGATTTTACATGAGATTGAACACTCTATAGCGCTGCAGCAAAAGTTTCCAACAGACCCATTCATTAAACCATATCATACACTGTTAGAAACGTTCACTCCAACTCCGGTTACATAAAAGCTGCGATTTCTCCCGGTATATAAGATTCCTCCCGATAAGATATTTGTGTAGTAGAAAATGGTGTGAAAAGGAGGAAAGATACTGTAATAATTGCTCTTTTCGGAGTTAAAAGATGATTATACTCCTTAGAGGAGGCATAAACAATTGAACACCCTCTTTCATAGTATTTTCCGCTCTTTACCTGCGGTGCATTCTATTTTTACTACGAATGAGAGTAAAATTTACCCTTATTTTTATGTTTCCTCCGATTTTCACTCCGAATTTTTACCGATTTTTAACAGTGTACCCACTTCAAATGCATGTGGCTTAGATGTCTTAAAACAAAAGCTCCTTTAGAATTAAAAAAAATTCCGGTAGTCGTAGGGACCAAACACCGAGGATTCACATAAAAACGCAGGAGAAATGTTCGAAGAAAGCTATAGTGTACTTAACTTTTTGTCAACCCTATACGTGCGAGATGTGCATTTACGTTGTACGCCGCACGCAATAGCTTTATAAGCGCGCTGCACTTTTATCACCTCTCCGCGTCTCTCTGATTATGGCCTTTGACGAGACTCGCGATTCTTGGTTCATATACTCCTGTGTAATCTAGAGTTCTCTACCCTGATCGATCGGTCCGAGTCAACGCATTAAACCCCCGGGACGAAGGCAGGCGAGAGGGACCGCAAGTCAGTTTACTGGTCCTAACTTTACTGTACCCCGGCATCAGTCAAAGCCACCCGCCATTGAAACTAAAGCCAAGCACACAGCGTACCTCCTTAAAAACTCATGTTTAGGATAGGACGCGATTTGGATCGGAGATATTAAGCATTTGTAAACGACATACTGAATTAAAAGCATACTGGAGCTCTTGCGAAGGTTTTGCCACAGGCTTAATATGGACTATCAATTCTAGTGTAAAATGCTGCAAAAAAGGC
The DNA here is from genome assembly GCA_011764245.1 of Trialeurodes vaporariorum. Classification (NCBI taxonomy): domain Eukaryota; kingdom Metazoa; phylum Arthropoda; class Insecta; order Hemiptera; family Aleyrodidae; genus Trialeurodes; species Trialeurodes vaporariorum. The sequence goes on from VMOF01000002.1 coordinate 42,534,662, forward strand.
CACCCTTGCATGGTATGCATCAATCTCGGATTCGCACCCCGAACGAACAACCACCATCGTGCTTGTTGACAAGCGCGAATCTGAGAATAAACTTTCACATGCTATGTTCACACAACTCAAAACGCAGTTCAATTTGGCAAAGTTGTACTGTGATGCCCATTTAAACCCACGTAAAAAAGAATTCGAATGATGCTCACCGAACACTTAATAGTTCGATCTTTTTAATGGGTTTAAATGGACGAACTGCAACGTTGCCAAGTTGCAAGCTACGCCACTGGTCTGATGCCCCGTATTGGTGCAATCAAATAGCGTCAGCTTGTTAAATGTGCATGCGATTATTTCATTTAAATTTCGCGCTAAAACTGTCTGCAAACGATTCGACAAACGCGTAGAAACGGAGACATAAAAACGACCTTCAAACTTATTGTTTGAGTGAACGAACATCATGTAATGAGCGAGGGGCTCTTGCGCGGGAGGAGCGCGGAAAAGGGAGGGAAGCAGTGTTGCCAGCTTAGGTTTAAAAAACTGTACGTTTTACATTGATTGAAATAGGGACGATACGGCTTTTTACCCTCAATCTGGCAACACTGGAGAGAAGCGGGATCGCGAAATGTAAATTTGAATAAATAATTGCGGGCGGTAATGCATTTGAACGCTTGTTTGCTGGCATATAACATCTCTCCAGAGAAATGTCATATATACTACCCCTACCGAAAACATGCGAGCATTAAACCGTCTTGAAAGTGTGCATGTATATATGTTATTTGCGGGGAACGCACTTTAATGCTACGCAACACATTATAAAATATTCTACTGGAGGGTGAAATTCATTTGCAATAAAAATCAAAATTTTTCGACCTCATTCCACCCCCACCCCCTATCTTTCTTATCCCCAAATCGAGTTTAACTTCGACTTGTCTCGGGTTATCATTTTGTTTTTGAACCGCTCCCGGGTGTCAAAATAACCTACAATTTTACTGGCGCGTCTTTTACGATTAACTTCAACTTTTTTTCTCTCTCTCCTTCGGATCGTTTTTAGATTTTTCCTCGTATATTTTCTACCTTGTCTTGACTCGAGGAGCTTGCGTCTTCAAATTTGTCACCCCCTGTTATCTCCGCCGCATACCTAGCCATGCTCTCTACGTCTTGCTTCTTCATTTTTTCATTTTAATTTCATTTTTTTATCTACTCGTATCGTATTTTACCTCTTACACAACTTGGAGGATTTGATATGATAGTATTTTTTATGCGCTGGCTGAATCAAAACCAAAATAATTAAGACGGTCTCTGAAAGATAGGTCCATGGAAAATAGCTCGTGAGCTGTGATAAATCGAAAAATCTTCCATATAAACCCGTAGAAAATAATCGATTTGTAGATACTTCAAATTAAATTAGATTAAATTTGATGTGAGAAAGTGTTCGTTGGGTATTCCCTACAGTTTATTTTTTCATTCAAATGACAGTCTACGATTTGTAATTTCACCGCTTAGGCATGAAAAAAATATATCTGAGAAGGAAGGCCGAGTTGCAACATTCGTCCACCAGATGCGCAAAATAACAAGCAAAAGACCATCTTGATCATAGAGTCATAATTCAATCCTTTCTTTTCTTCTTCCAGCTGATTACTTTGGAACATCGCGTGGTACGAGGTTGCTGCATCTGTAAAGGCTTGAAACTCTATCCTGACTTGCATTGTTGCATTTTTCTATATGTCCTTGCGTCGGTAACAATATAGGATAGTATCGTAGTTTGGTTGAAAAAATATATCCGAGAACTCAATATTTTCGATTGCCTTTATATGATTCATGAACATCAATGGACAACGTTCTTAACTCTACAAAAATCAAAATACTCGTACTTAACGTAATCGCGGGCGTTTAGACATCACGTTTGGACGTTGTAATGTGTCCATTAAAACCCATGTAAAATATCGATTGCGAAGGCGTTCACCGAACACCCGACAGTTCGATCTTTTTAATGGATTAAAATGGACACATTACAACGTTCCCAAATTGCACGCTACGCCACTGAAATGTGATGTAAAGTTGAGGATGAAAATGTGTCCGTGAAAACAAAAAATTAACAAGAGCAGGACAAACTTCATGTAAATCTAAAGGCGGCTCGTACTATTTGGCAACACCGTATCCGCTCCATTTGAATCTGTGTTCAACAATCGTTTGCGCTAGTGATGAAACGCTTCTTCACTTTTGTATCGATTGTTTCATATTCAATCAAATTGAGGGATAACATAGTTGCTAAATTGCACGAGCCGCCTCTGTGTAAATCAATTGAATAAATGCATTAATTTGCGAGAAAAATTAGTCGGAAATAGTTTCACTCACTTGCTAAAATTAAATCTGGTGGAAATTTTCTCTCTACAGCTAAAGAAAAAACAAAAAACAAAAACAAATACTAATTGAATCAGATTTTAGCTGCTTAGTTATGTATTGAAACACATATAGTTTGTGATAGTGATTTGTCAAAGAACATTTACTTCGCTGAGAAGTGTTAAATGTTCCACAAAGGGGCTCTTGCAAACTTTTGCTGTTGGGGATTGCGAAGAGTCAATTTTACATAAAAACCTGTGAAAATGACGATGCGTACACTAAAAAATCACGGAATTTACTCTCAGAATTGGGCTTAATGGCGGAGAGACGCGCAGGTATTATAGGAGATCCCCATCTAAATTGAGAGAAAACTCTGTGTTTCCGTGGAGAAAGTGACGTAATAGACACGAATCTCCCATGATACCTGCGTTGAACCGCCATTACGAACTTGCCATTATAGGACTTATTATGTGAGTTTCTTGCTAAATTTTAGATTTTTTTACTGTGATTTTCGTGATTTTCGCTGGTTTTTACATCTGATTAGAAGGTCCATATTTGCCCAAGCAAAAGTTTGTAAGAGCCCCAATGGTAAAGAATTGGATTAACGAAGGCAAATATGCAGGATTGATTATTGTATAACACGAATCATGTTATGATTGATGCAAACAAATATTTTTGTTCGATCGCGTTTTGATTTGCGGGAATTTTGTACCATCTTCAAGTTTTATTCACGGAGGTTTTTTTTTTTTAAAGAAACACACTCGTCTTTTTACTATTTGATGGCAACATCTGGACTGGTACACCAGCACTGGGCAAAGTATCCGAACAATAACGAAACAATGACATCGAGACTTGCTCTAGCGCGATTCCGAGGCCTGACCAAAGCCAATCGATGATCGATCGATGAGCTACCCGAGTCGCACTCGCGCACTCAATCATCACACTCGCCTATTCCCTGTACTGATTGACCGCGCAACAATCTGGCTCGAATTGGTTCCCATACAACATATAACCGAATGTAATACTAGCGCACACGGGTGCTAGAATCAGCCCAAAAAAATATAAAAAAAAATAATAATAATAATTTTAAAAAAAAAAAAAAAAAATAATAAATAAAAAAAATAATTAAAAAATAATAAATCATAAAAAAATTTTTTAATATGACTTCGAAGTCTTGTAGAAAAAGTTCCCCGAAGATGCAGATTAGGGGGCTCGTTAAATGCGATATATCGATGTCTACTCCATTTAAAACTATAGAAAAGTATCGATCTTCGGAGGGGGTGCAATTGAACCCCCGAGAAATCGATACTTTTGTATAGTTTTAAATGGAATTGGACATTGATTCATTGCATCTCACGAGCCGCCACTGATGGATACATATATAATTCCCTACTATGTCACACGAATATATAAGTGTGTTACTTTAAGTTTTACGGACAAAGTTGAGGAATTTCCAGCATAATTTGTTTTATTATGTCTTGAGAGGAGATTTCCCGCGCAATCTGACAACTCTGCTTGCTTACCGATACGACGACCCGGCACCTTCATTTCATCGGCTATTTGTTTGTTTGTTACAACTTTTTCAAAGTGAATCTTTTAATTCATTCCGATGGTTGTGTCTGCTGTTATGATTGTTGTAGTACGTTCCGAATCCTCTCTTCGACGCACAATTGTACGCTTTTACACGGAAAACAAACAAACAAATAAATTGAAGGACCGTACCGACAAATGTTACATCTGCTACGATGTAATGCGTAACATTAACGTTTAACCCTAAACGTAGTAACGTTTTTACACGCCTTTCAATTTTTGACTATTTGTTAAAGTTTTGCTGAAATGGACCGTCAATTCTACATGAGAAATCGCTCGCGTTTCCTGAGTTTGCAACTTTAATCTTTAGCCATCGACAGACTATTGAAGTATTCTGAAGTAAAAATATGCATTCATTGGCCCTCCATTATTAGAAGTTTCCTTTCTTATTTGGTTGAGGCCATCGCTTAATTTGTCACGTGATCGGCAATTAAATAGCTCATGTTGGCGGGAAAGTCGATTTCGATGCGTAGAAGTCATCAGAGCTGCCGTTTTGCGTATAATTAATGACATTTTTCAATTTACCGATGATTCCACCGGTCGAGAAAATATCATACAGTTTATTTCAGTGTATATGACTGTAATGCACGAAAAAACTCGATCTGTAATCTTTTTTCAACCGCGTTGGAGTCGTCGGATGACTTTAAAAAACTTGCGGTATTTTAATAATTTAACGGCGATTGCACCGATTAAGGAAAGATGACAGAACACGGTATTTTCGTGCATTATAGTCACATTACACTGAACTGAACGGTGTAATCTTTTCTCAACCGGTGGAATCATCAGTGAACTGAAAAATGCCTTTAATTATACGCAAAACGGCAGCTCTGGAAGCCATCATGTCCAAGTTTCACTCCGCATATAACTTTCAACGCCAAGCATGGGCGAATACGGGAATTTGTCTTTCTCTTTCTCTTCCATTTGAACGCGTGTGTTAGAAGAGAACAGAAAAAGGGGCTGAAGTCACGAGATGGCTCCCTTTGCTATCCTTCTTTCACACTTGAGTTCAAATGGAAAGAGAGAGAGAGGGGGGAGGGGGGAGGAGGGAGGAGGGGGGGGAGGGAAAAGGGGAAAAAAGAGAGAGGAGGGGAGGGAGAGAGAGAGAGGGAGGGACAGGGAGAGTGAAATTCGTGTATTCACTCATGACGCGCCGAAAGTCCTTATTTCCTGTTCCATTGAGCGGTATAGCAAGGACTGCGAAGTGACTCCCTCTTACTCCCAATACTAAATGAAAAATATTAATTCCACACCTTATTAATATCCTTGACCACAAATACAACAAATAAAGCGCGTATAAAGGAAGATTTCATTCGGATTGCGAGTAGGCCGAATTTTCTTTCATTCGCACGAAATCTCTTAAGCTAGCGTTAGTTCATAGAATTGAATTTATTTGACAGTTGGTTCTTTGCGATGATGTTACATATTTGTAAGTAAGTATATGAACAGAAGAGTCCTTGTTTGGACGAATAATATCACTCGGCCGTGTCTAGTACCATAGCATTCGGGGCTCTTTTTTTTTCAATCGCCTTCTTTCAATCACAAAATTGAAAGTACTCAAAAATAATGGATAGTTAAATGAAAATATACACGATTTTTTTAGTTTCCCCCGGCAACAACTCTGTCCGGAGGATGTTTATTTTCAAATAAAATGATATTACATTTTTTTTTTTTCAAATAAATTGGACAAACCCATGCTCAGGGTTTTCTTCCCTGAACAACCAAACATTATCACTATAATCTATATAATTGCAAATTATTTCAGTTTCAACCCATTTTTGTATAGAAGATTTCTTTAAAAAGAATACGAGTTTTAATCTAAGGCTTTGGCTGAATACTAGGAGTCAGTTGAATCACAGGGGTAGCGTGCAATTTGGCTGCGTTGCAATGTCTCCATTTAAACGCATGAAAAAAGATCGAAGTACTGGTTGTTCACGAACACTTTTGAATTCGACCTTTGACATGGGTTTTTATGGATACTGCACGATACAATGCAACGTTGCCAAATAGTACAACACACCATCGGTTGAACACAGTACACAGAACTAAATAAAAACTGACATTTATTGAAGTTGTCGCTTACCGGAGTAGTTTTGCCAGAATGCTGCCCCAGAGCTGACCAAGTCCATACCGGAGTAATTCCACGGTTTTTCCCTCTCCCTTTCTCTCTCACGTTTTATTTCTATCTGCGTCTGTTCCCCGCTGTTGGCTTTGCAGCCTGGCAGGATGTAAGAGTTTGGCGTGCTGTCTCTGTCTCTTTCGGAAGGCGGTTCAGGCTTGGAAACTCTCTCACTGGCAGCTTCTGTACAAATACAATGGAAAGCGTTTAATTACACAGTAATAGTTTTCTTTTCTCGAGCAACATAGTTGTAACTTCATTAAAAAAAATAGATAGTTTGGATAGATTGATGGATGGATCAATAATCAATACTATGCCGCATGGTTTAAAAAGCAGGACCGTTATGGTAGCTTTATAGATGTAATGGACCAATTTCACACGATTTTTTTATTGCCTTATCGTAAAGTACTACATGGGCTGAGTAACAGGTATTTTTTACAAATTTTTTCGGGTATTGGGATCATGGAGGAAAACAGGTTTAAAGTTGTGGAAACTAGGTGTCCCATGACGTCATCGGATAGGTATCATGTATTCTCGTCGATTTGGTAAAATCCCCGTTTCTCAGGAACCGCTTGTCCTAAAAAAAAAAAAAAAAAAAAAAAAAAAAAATATCCCTGTTCTCAGTTCAAATGGTACTTTCATTTTTCCAGTTAAATCAATCAATTTTCAGACACATGCAATTGGTCTATTATAGTCGTATTTGGACAGAGACAAAAAGAGACGGGACCACTACGCTAAAATACATAGGGAAGCTTTGAGGCGCACTGAATTTTCGGGGATTCAACAAATAACATGTAGAACAACAATCAACACCTTTTGATGTCGCATAATGTTGAACGGTGACATTCGGCAAACACGGAGGAGATAGACTGGGAAGCGTAGAGGAGGGTACTCAACAGTCAACATTCAACACCATGCGACGTTGATTGTTGTTTTGTTGAATCCGCCAGAATTTAGCGTGCCTCTGCTGCAGCCGTTAGTGCTCCGTCTCTATTTGTCTCTGTATGTGGATGTATTGCACAAAAGTTTTTCGAACTTTAGTTTTTGAAAGGATTTCCTCGAATTATAGGAGTGGTTTTTAAAACTTGTTGATGCTCCTATCGATTACCTTACAAAATTTTACGGAATGACCGCACTGATCCTTATTTTTCTTGTTAAAGCTCGCAACAGATGAAAGTACACGTTTAGTAGTTTTTTGTAGAGCTCTCACTCATTTCGAGTATTGAGTTCTGACAAGTAGCTGTGTCTGTTATCGAAATGCATCAAAGCACATAGGCGAGCGGTTAGTTAGCAACGATTTGAAACTCGGAGCCAATCAACCACTCACCAATGCGTTTCGAATTTCGATGCATTTCAGAAGCATGTACTGCTACTTGTCAGAGCCCGATACTCGAAATGCGTGAGCTTCGCCTTAAATGCCATAACAGAAAACGCCTTCATTTCTTGAAGTATGCCAGTTCAAAGCAGGACAGCATTGCTGGTTACATACTCTCAGAATTGACGGCGTGTTAACTAAATGACGGCTATGAAAGAAATAGTGGTAAATGAAATCACGATGTATTCACTATTCATGTCTCTTGACATTTGTCAACAGGGTCAGGACTGGAGACAATAAACATATGCATTATGTATACTAGAGATCTGCATGCACCGTATAGGTATTATTCTATAGCCGATTGCGCGGAAGCTAACTTCTTTTTTCCGAGGACTCAACAAAATAACATTGGGAGCAACATCAAACTGGACCATACGTTGACTGATGAAACTCCGGTCTTCGCTTCGCTCCCATTGGGTTTTAACCTCATCAACACCTCTGCTCATCAGTCAACGTGTATGGTCTAGTTGGTCGTTGTTTCGTTGAGACCCCGAAAAAAGGGTTACCACCCAATTACAACATGGGTTACATAGATAGTGCGTGGTCTCTATAGTATGTACTGTCTCTCGACAAAAAGATTCAATAGAGAAGAATTAAGAAGTGTCAATAGATACAAGCGGGCAACTCTCGAATGGGTGTTCAAAGGATCAGCATAAACTTTTGGAAAAAAAAAATACCAAGCGAGTACATAGAATCGATCCCGATTCAAGTTGAACACAGTTCAAAAGTTTAACAACCGATTGATCACCAAGTTGTGATTTATAAGTTACAAGAGAGAGAGAGAGAGGAAGAAAGATAGAAAGAGGGAAAGAAGAGAGAGAGAGAGAGAGATGGACACCTCGGGCAGGAAGGAGTGGACCTGGTGCAGTTCAAACTGAGCAATTCAAGCGCCCTCTGGCGGTGGCCGTGGCGTGGTGAGAAGCTGCGCGCGAGTCTTGGATCGCGAATCACGCTGCATTGCGATAGAGGTGAAGTGTACACGCGGCTATCAATAGTGTAGTGCGCAATCCCAATTGAGGCGACGAGTGCAACAACAAAACCCTTCTCGCATTTAAAATACGTCGCTGCAGTGTCGTTTTTGCACAAATCGGCTTCAATTACAATTAAGGCGGTCTCCAGATATTAAGGCCGACAAAAAATTCTAGGGCTCGATCCTCGTTCCTAGAAATTAGCATTATGGTCTAAACGCACTTTTCCCGTGAATAGCGGACCTCCAGTTCTGTGGGCCTTTCTCCGGGAGAACTCCTCAAATTGTGACTATTAAAATGTAGAGCGAGTCGAGTAAAGTCGCATGGAATGGATATAGATATACAGCACAGCCGTATGGCCAGGAATTTGTCTTCTCTCTCTCTGCCTGTTTAAACGCACGTGTTAGAGAAGGATAGAGGGAGTGTTAGCCCCTGATTCTGTTTCGTCTTTTAACTCACGCGTTCAAATCGGCAGAGAGACGAGAGAGAAGAGAGAGAGAGAGAGAGAGAGAGAGAGAGAGAGAGAGAGAGAGAGAGAGAGAGAGAGAGAGAGAGAAAGAGAGAGAGAGAGAGAGAGAGGGGGGGGGAGGAGAGGGGAGGGGAGGGGGAGGGGAGGGGGGGGAGGGGGAGACAAATTCCTGGCTATACGGCTATGATATAAAGTATATGAAGTCACTAACCGGTGAGGATACGAAGTGCTTCCGGAGGTGCTCCGGCGGTTTTCAGAGCGTCCAGTAACTGGTTGCGTCGCTTATACTCCGCGTCCAGTTGCCCCTGCAGTCGTTTTCTTTCCTTCCTTTCCCGCCGCCATCGCTTTTGGAACGTATCTGGAACAAAGGAAACGGGTATTTTGTAAGATACAAGACTATACAAGTATAAAATTTGATCAAAATATAATGAAATAAGTAATGTCCTTGCTAATTACTTTGGGACCAATATAGGGTTTGTGCGCATTTGTTCTTGAAATAACAGACAAAATCACAGAGTATACGTCGCAGGTAAATTACCAGGCCTTAAGTTCAATGCCTGTTAATTGTAAAACAGAAACAGAACCAGAAGTAGTAACAGAAACAAAAACAGAAACAAAAAACAAAAAATCCGAACAAAATTAAAGGAGGCTGAAAACTTTCTTCGAACAATGACACATTTAGATAAATTTTAGTTTTTTGTTCAGCAGTTGAAGAACCAAGCCTTCTGTAATTGTGACCAAAGCCAATATTCAGTCCTAACATTTGATTATTTTCAACATTCGACCTATGAAACCATCAGGTTCGAACTCATCAAAGTCAGATTAAATAATGAAACGAACATTAAGTCCTCAGATCAAGTATCCGTAACGGAGACTCATATAAATGCAATAAGCAATGCACTAGATCAATGAATGCGTTAGACCACGGTACACAAAGTATAGAGAAGCAAAAGCTGAAAAGACAATTATTATTTGCAATTTTCCACATTGTTTATCTTGTAGTATTCCGAGATGAAATCGGATGAAAATTAAGTTGAGAGTTTTGACCTTTCACTGAAAAACGCTTTGAAACTTGCAGTGACAAATCTCGTACATACAAGTTTAATTTTGCTTAGAAAAAATGAAAATCGAAAATTCGCTATATATTATTATCGGTAGAGCTCCACTACTATACTGAAACGAGCTATACATGGACTTTCGTGTGTTGTGTATTGTATACCGAGTTGGAGTACCTTTGTCCCTTTTAATACAGGATTCATTGATTTTTCCTTAGAAGCAGGCAACTAAAAATGAGCTTGATGATACAACCGCGTCCCCCCCTCCCGGCCACATCTCTCACCCGGCTCCATTTCCCTCCCAACGGGTTACATTAAAAAAAGGAGACGGAAAGGTACAGCGTACAGAGCCTTACAAACCCTAAAGGACAAACACTTGACTGAGGACGGAGACTTTCTCTCGCTCTCTCTCTCTCTCTTTCTCTCATTTCTGACTTTTTTCTTTTCCACCCACAGATATTATTTTTTAAATCCCTCCCTACCCTCTTATTTTTATTATTATTATTTTATATTTCAAGTCGGTGAGTGAGCGAGAGAGACAGAGAGAGAAGAAAGCGTTTGTTGAAAGGATGTTGGAGTAATAACTTTATGCTCTGTGAATGGGTAGCTCACAATGGATTTTGCATACATAATGCTAGCTTAATATTGACTCAGTGGAGACGAAGAATTGATGTCGTTTCCTCCTGCCGCCGCTCTGCGCCTCTATAACGCCCGCTGCAATGGCACTCTTGCGGTGTAAGTGCGTTTACGGTATGCACGGTGTTCGGCATACGGTATAAGTGTAGCAAATGCGCTATAATCTTTGCGAGTTGAAGGAGTATATAGCTATGTATTTAGCTCTGAAAAAAAAATGCTAATTTAACATTTGAAATGTTAAAAAAATGTCCGACAAGTTCTAAATGCTGAGTTTACATTATGAAAATCAGGGGCGAGGCAATGCGATTTTGCAACGTTCTTTTTCCCCATTTGAGCACATACACGGAAAAAAAACTACGGTGAAATTAACCATACGATAGCTGATTTTGGCACCTGCTAGATGTTATGGCAATGTTAACCAAAAGTATACTATGTTTTGACTAGGTACTAGGTGATGTTACCTGATTGCATGTCGAATTTACTCAAAGTATCGGTAAATGTACCATACTTCTGGTCAAATTTACCATAACATCTAGCAGGTGCCAAAATCAGCTATCGTATGGTTAATTTCACTAATCTTTTTTTTCCGTGTAAGAAAGGACGAAATGCTTGGTCATCGCCGATGACTGAAGCGTTCGACTTTTTTTGTGAATTTAAATGGAGAAAATACAGTGTTGCCAAATTTCACGCTTCGCCACTGATGAAATGACTGACTCAACCATGGACGTAGTTAAATGAGCATTTTTAAATGTCGAATCAGCATACTTAAATATCAGCATTTTTTTCCCAGTGTAAATCTACCTATTTTTCCCGCAATATTCTTCCTTATTTTCCCCTGTAATTCCCTAATTAATATTTCCTTATTTTTCCAAAAATTGTCCATATTTTCCAGTCTTACCCTTAGTTTTTCCTGTTTCCCCCTACTTTTTCCTGATTTTTCCCTTATTTATTCCTGTCTTCCTTCTTTTTCCCAGGTTTCCTATTTACCCAGATTTCTCCCTGTTTTCCCAATTTTTCCTTTTTTTTGGTATATATTTCCTTATTTTGCCTATTTTCCCATTAGTTCTATACTGTTTTTTCTTGTGTACATTCCAAATTGTCCCTATTTTTCCATATTGATCCCTAAAGTACTTTGGATAAACCCTTACAACAGGATAAATTAATAACAAGAAAAGAAACTCGCGCAGCAATCAAGTATACTTGATTTCTGCACGCAAGTAGCCACAAAGTTGAGGTTGAGTTTCCAAAAGTGTCACTCTCTCGCGAAATAAGATCTGTGCCAGAATTTTTGGTTAATTATCGGATCTGGTATATTTACTGCATGCGAGAACAAATTATGTATTCAAAGTAATTTGACCAGAATTTCGCATTTTTTTTAAGCATATTAATTCCCCTGAAGAGCGATATGCACTGGATTTCTACGCCAATTATTCATTTATTATGAAATAACACGCGAAGGAAAAATAAAAAAAAAAAAAAAAAACACGGGGGAAAAAAATTAAACAGGTGCTTGAACGGCTGCATGTGCATGAGACAAATAGGAAACTGTATACTTAGAAACTCGATGGACCGATAAGTTTGAACTTAATGAGGAGAATATGAACACGGAATAAACGAAACGTTACGAGAGCATTACACGTAGGTTATACGTTGCATCTGATGCTTGGGGTGCACAGGGCAGGGGTTAAGATTTTTTTGATTTCTGCATTTCCTCCATATATCGGAGATCGACGTGGGTGGTATACGTCAGAATGACTATTTTCGGCAGACCTCACATTCACAATCAACGAAAGGGCAACTCCGCTCATGCAGAAGCAACAGTTTAGACATTTGGGATCTCTCGACATGGTTAAAGGATCACTGTTGATCCATCAAGTAGGATTCCCGATTCTCTCTTGGCCCACAGACATTATTGACTTGAGAGATTGAGGAAAAAAAGTAATTTTTTCTACTCACAATCAGCATTATGTTTAAAATACCTACGGTAAGTCTTACTCGCTAATGGGTGTGTGTGTGTGTGTGTGTGTATTACCAGAAGCACAACGATTTGTAAACCGAGGTAAGGGATGGTACTTCGTATCATTACACCTACGTAAAATAATCAATCTTTAGAAGAATCACTGATCTCCTAAGAAATCGATACTTTTTCATAGGTTCAAGTGGCAAAAACAACATTGTTAGGTTACGTTAGGAAGCAAGAACCGTCACTGTTAAGGACTCAGGGGCGTGGCGTGCAGTTTAGCAACGTTGAAATGCGTCCATGTAAACCCATGTAAAAGGTCGAATGTGAGGGTGTTCACCAGATACCCAATAGTTCGATCTTTTTAGTGAATTTAAATGGACACATTACTATATTGCCAAATTGCACGTTACGCCACTATAAGGACTTTATGTACATGTAAAGAAAATAATATGGAAAAGAAAGTAATTATCATGGTAGTAGTAAGAATGACATATACTATGTAAGACGAAAGTACGATCTTCATGTCTAATCAAAATGAATCAAATCTGACAATGTTTCAATTTTCGGATGAGTTTGTCCTGGCAAATTAATACTTAAAAAAAAAAAAAAAAAAACAAAAAACAAAAAAAAAACTTGCTTTCTCTTCTATTACAAGTTGATAGCGTCAAGAAAGGGAAACGCTCTACGGAAAACACACACATATTAAAACGCAGGGTTCACCACCACATACGTATGAAACGAGCCCCTCGTGGAATTGGCGCTTGGCGCAGCATGATACCAGATGAGTATATAAGACAGGTAACAATGCCGGCAACTAATGTTTAACCAACACACATCATTATTTTTAAATGATCAGCAAGATATAAACTTCTTACCAGAAAAAGAATAAGGAGACGGGGTAAAAAGAAAAAGGAAATAAGTTTAGGGTCCATTGTTTTACTATTTATTTTTTTCGACCAAACATGAGAGGATGTATATTGTATAGGTGTAACAATACTAATTCTGAACTTCGTGCATTCATTAATTTAATTATCTATTAAAAAAAATGTATGTTTGGTTCTATTGATATATGATAAGTCCAACGACAGAATATGTCCACTTTTTTACGTCCAAAGATATTATAATGTTAAACAATTTTGAAGTCTAAAGATTTAGGTCAACAAGTTCTTTGGTCCACAATTTTGAAGTCCAAAGATATGGAGTCCATACCATTTTGTGGTACACTTTATCCAATAATTTTCAAAATGGTCAACAATCGGAAACAAAGGCACTCCAACCAAGTTAATCGCCAATTGTCATGGTTGAACAGCATAGGCGCACCCAGGATTTTTGTATGGAGGGGCCAAGTTGTCATTTCATAGGGGGGGGGGTCTGGGGGTCTTCCCCGGAAAATTTTGAAAATTTAGCTCTTCTTAGACGCAAAATTAGGCTACTTCTATTCAGAAACTATATTGAATTAACTGATCGAGAAAAATGAGATTTTCCGAGACTATGCTGATGTTACGGAAATATCTTCATCGCATGCTGATAGAAAGACGGAGTCTTCAGGAAATCTAGATTTCAGAAGAAGATCGAGCAAAATTAACAATCAAGGACATTGTTGTCGGGAAAGATGTGTTTCTCCAAGGAAAAATATGTTTCATGACATTGATACTTTTTTTGAACTTGTTTCCTTTCCCATCTTTTCTTTTTCTCTCCTCCTCTTTTCCTCTTCTCTCTTTCTCTTTTCCTCATTTTTTCCTTTCCTTTTCTCCTTTTTTCTTTTCCTTTCCTCCTTTTTTTCTTCCTATGGGAGGGGGGCCTTAGCCCCCTTGCCCCCCCCCCCTGGGTGCGCCCATGTTGAACAGAGATTCTGAGACTCCTAAGTCTCAAGGGCTTTTAATGACTAACAAAATTTTCCAGGAGGCTCTTATACACAAACAATTGAGCATGATTGTGAGACCATTAAAACATCGATTGCAAAACTTTTGGCCACTGAATATTTGGACACATAAACTTGTGACTTTGGTTACTTTGAACAAGTGGACATACTTTTTTGATCATCAAAATTTACTGACATCATGACTGGACGTAATAAAATAGTACATCATCCGATCACCTTCTGTTTCACTGCATAGATATTTTTCTAAGTACGAGTATTCATTTATTTATTTATTTATTTATCTATCTGTATATTAAGTGGTAGCAGTAGTTGTATTTACAGTTCTATTTAAGAGGTGCCGTAGCAACTTCGGCTTTTTACACTTCTATAATCTATTTTTTAAACTATTCTTTAGTTTATTTCAAGTATTGTTTGTTGTGTTTGTTGTGTTTTTTTTTGTTTTTTTTGTTTTTTTTTTTTTTGTTTTTTTTTTTTTGTTTTTTTTTTGCAGCTCTCGTTTCGCTAACTCATCCACCACCGATAAACTGGAGACGCTGCTTGTTCATTTTATGGAGACCCCATATACGCCTACGCGTACGTATATGTTTGAAGGCATTTGTTTGTTTAAGAGCGCAAGCGGGGTCGCGGGGCGGGTCACAGGGTTGCAGGGTCTCATCCCGAATTGAATAGTGTATACGCGTATAATCTTAATCTGATGAAGGAATTGAATTGCACAGACAATATGCGTGGTGGAAAAGGGTGGCCGAGCCGAAGCGAACCGAAAGCGTCGTCCCTGATATCCCGTGTTTATGTGCCGACTAAACCAAATATGACACCGTCTATTCTTTCGGAAATGGGGGCCTCGCTGCCTCACTGCCTCGCTGCCTCGCTCTCACTCACGCATAAAAGTACTTTCCCCATACTATATCCTACCCCCCTTCTCTTACACCCACTTTTACCATTCTACCCGTGACTCCAGCGTGGTGACTTTCGTACTTTTCAAATTTTCTGGGAAAGTGTTTTTTTGATAAGGGACTCTCCTGTTGTTTGAAATATTTATCTTTATTTCTTCACGCATTCATTCCTCAGCTTTTAAAATGATACTCTTTTTCGGCCATATCCTTTTCTAGCGATGGTTTTTTTTTTTTTTTTTTTTTTTTTTTTTTTTTTCGATTTCCTCCCCGCGATAACTGGTGCACTCTCGCCTTCTATATCCTATACGTTACCCTCTTTGCATTCTTCACTCGGTTGACTCGATTTTTGTCTTAATATCCCTCTCTCCCCGTTTGTAGACACTTTTTCCTAGCCGTTTAGAATCGATGAGTCGATTGATTTCAAATTTTAAGACGAGAAGCGACGAAACGATGCCAGCGTGAGGGTGAAAAATCTTTTTTTTTCTTCTTCTCTTTTTTTTTGGTTGAGTCTTTGATGTACTTCGTGTTTCCAGAAAATATTATGAAGCATTTTGTAAATGCTATTCTAAAGATTTTTTTTTTTTTTTTTAATTTCTTGAACCCGTTTTCTAAACAAGTTTAATAATGTTTTATGTCTGTGTCTTTGGCACTTACAGGAAACATTTTCAAAACAGTTCTATACTTTTTGCTTTTGCTTTCTTGAAAACTGTTTGTAATGAAAACATGAGTGGAATATATCTATGGGAGACTCGTAAGGGACGGGGGGGGGGGGGGACAGGGAAGAAACCAAAAAAATTCCGAAACACTGTCAAAACGTATCTGAAACAATCGAATGTTTAAAAAGACGTTGCAATAAAGCATTTTCAAAGCAACTTTTGTTTCAACGAAACATTTTAAAAACTTCTTGGAAACATAGTGCACTGAAAAAAATAATTCCTTAAGTGTAGTGATATTACCAGAAGCACAACGATAAGTGAACCTCAAAAAGTCTACTACTTTGACCAGAAAATTATGGTTTTAATACCAGAATATAGTAATAGAACTAGAATTTCCTCAACATTTTCAAGAATTATGATATAAACATTAAAACTAATTCTGGTAATTGTACCGGTTCACATATCGCCATGCTTCTGGTAATCTTTTTTTAGTGTGTGCTATCAAGGAGTATGTTGCGCGGTACTTTGGTCAAATGAGACATGATATGTGAGACTAGCGTCAGTCCTGATCTTTGAAAGACCGAGTACATTTTGATTCACGCATTATTCTCTTGCAGGCGCCAAACGGGATAGAAATATAACAACAAATGTTTGAAACAAAGAGAGAGAGAGAGAGAAAAGAGGCGCAGGTTGTAGGGGAGAGATGATGGTCGCAAAGGCATCAAATATGAAAGATTAATCTAGAATCAATATTAGTTTCTCGCGTCGATTTAATTAAGTGGCGCCAACGAGACTTCACGCGCCTTCAATGAACGTCTGGATATAGTCTCGATATCATTAGCGGATCGGATTCAGACTCAAAAAGACAAAGATGCTCCCGGCTCCTGTACTTAGGGGGATGAAAAGGCTCATCCGGGGGTATAAAAGTGAGACGATTTCGGGACAGCGGGGGAAGCAGCTATCCAACCGTAGGAAAGGACGTTTTACCGAGTCACGGGTGCCAGCTCGCACGTAACATTCACCTATACCACATCCCCTGTTGCATCAACTTAACGTATAAAGAAGGCCGACATTTCTCACAATTTTTCCCAAGCCATTCTATCATTTCCCCCTCAATCTGGCAACAGCGTGGCTGCAGTAGATCATTAATCCTGGAGCCGTTGCGTATAGCATCCAAAATAAAAGATACAGAGCCTAAAGAAAGAAAAAAATGATGAGTGCAACAATAAAATAATCTGGAGTGCGCTAGAAAAAATAAATATTTGGAAACTTGCTCCAGACTGTGAAAAAAACGGATCCATAACGGGATCGATATACCCCCCCCCCCAACACACAAACACACACAAAAACATTTTATTGCATTTATTAAAGAAATGCATGTCTGGTACATAGTTTGAAGCCGTTATACTCGTGAGTATCTGTCTGTCTGACTGCATGTCTTGGGCATTACGCGTCGGTTACCCCGCCTAAACCGCCTTGAGTTTGAAAACCAATATTAGTAACAGGTGGAAGGGAAAAATTACAGGAGCCCCAAAAGCCCTACAGGTTGGTTGTCGAATTAAAAATTAAAATCGACCTCAAGTGAAAGGAAACTCAGTATTCAGTGGCGAGGCGTGCGATTTGGCAATTTCCTATTTCCTATTTCCCATTTAAACACACTAGAGAGGTCGAGGTGCTTGGTCATCGCCAATGACTGAACCGTTCGACTTTTTTGGTGAATTTAAATGGAGAAAATACATTGTTGCCAAGTTTCACGCCTCGCCACTGTCAGCATTATGCCTAATTTTGACTACATACGTATTCCGATCAATCCAAAGACAACCTATACTTATCAATAAATTCAATGAAACTATTCGCTTCAATAATCGATTGAAAATAACAACCGGAGGCAGAGCTGCCGTTTTGCGTATAATCAATGGTATTTTTCATATCACCGATGGTTCCACCGATTGAGAAAAGATTACACAGTTCAGTTCAGTGTATGACTGTAATGCACGAAAATACTCTGATCTGTTATCTTTTCTCAATCGGTGGAAACGCCGTTAATTAATTAAAATGTTCGCAAGTTTCGACTCCTGTACCGATTGAGAAAAGATTACATTTCAGCATCTTTTCGTGCATTACAGTCATACACTGAACTGAACAGTGTAATCTTTTCTCAACCGGTGGCATCATCGGTGAATTGAAATATGTCATTAATTCTTCGCGAAATGGCAGCTCTGAGTCCGGAGGTCACACTGTCGGAAACTAAAGATATTTGATCAATCCGACAATTGTCTCACAGAAAGAGGAGAGACGATAGAGACTTATGGTCTCTATACCATAAAAATAAAACGTGATAATGAACGAAATACTTCCGAAATCGAACGTCATCGTTTAAATTACGGGGTGGTTTATTATTATTATTTTTTTTTTTCTAGGGCGCGAGCCGTACTTATACATGTTGAGGGGAAAACAACCCCAAGGCGCTATTCGATAAGGAGTGTCCAAAGATAATATCCAAAACAGAGTTAGATAAAGTATAGTGTGTTTTGGGGATACCCAGGGGGCGGGGGGAGGGGGGCGAAACAATAAAACCAAATGACCCCTTATCCAAACACATTTCTTTTATTCTGACGCAACAAAAAATTATTGCGGCATTATTGCTCTCTTAACAATAACTGACGATCGAGGAAGATAAGGGGAATGAGACTAAGGAAGGATCGGTGTGAAGAAGGGAAATACAAATATTCCCGGTTTCCTTTGGATGCAAAATGAGATTGCGCATTTATGTATACTTTGATTCTCTTCGTCCCAATCCCGAATTTTAAAGTTAGGGGATTGAAGAGTTGATTCTTGGATACAAACCAGTAAAACTGAAGATGAGTATACACTAAAAAATCACGAAATTCACTCTCAGAATCGGGCCTAATGTCGGAGAGACGCAGGTATTATGGGAGATTCCTTTATAAATTGAGACTTATCTTGTGTTTCCGTAGAGAAAGTGACAAATTATTATAGACAGGAATCTCCCATGATATAGGCGGAGCTACGCCATTACGCACTTGCCATTATAGCAGTTATGTGAGTTTATTACTGAATTTTAGAATTTCTCAGTGTGATTTTCGCTAGTTTTTATATCAGATTGGACTATTCATTGGTTCACAGCAAAAGTCTACAAGAGCCCCATTCTTATAATAAACAGACTGTTATCATTCCGATCAATGTCGATTTGTTTAAACTGGAGAAGTAAACAATTTTCGTCTCCACCATGGTCGCCCAAGGTCACAGGGTCATCCGTTCAAAACTCTCATTGATATTATAAGAGATCTTAAATAACCGACGCACGATCGCATAATATTCTGAACGGATATCGGAAATGAGTGTTCGACAGTAAACGGAACTGAGCTCGCTTTCCGAGAGGACAGTAATTCATTTTGCATAACAACCAAGGGGCAACGTGTCCGCAGTAAATCGACTTCAGTGGTTTCTTGGAAGCCGGTAATTAAGAGGTTAATGGTGTGCGCCTCAATGCCCTTCTCGCGGCTCGGCGCGGCGCGGTAGCCAAAGCGTCGCGGTGTGGCTTCCTAAGATTAGGCGATAAAATCATTTGGAAGACCGTCCACGTATTCGTAGCTATTCTGACCACCTGGTCCAGTGTCCAATGGTCCTCCTCCGTCCAGCGCCCAATATTCCTCGTCCCGCCGCCGGTTTTCTTATATGCATTTCAGATCGTGTCCTGCTTCTGCTTTTAATCTTCCAAGCATAATTAATTGCTCTCCTAACGACCTCAAAAATAGTTATATCTATATTAGACTGCACTCGGGGTAGGGTTATTTTAGTGACTAAAATTGTAATATTACATCCATGACCCTTTTTACGTGATTCAAGGGAAATGGTCTGGGTGTAGGCTGTTCGCTTCAGAACTGCCGTTTTACGTGCGGCATTTTCCACAGACAAATAGAGACGGAGCACGCCAAAATACATAGGGAAGATTTGATGCACACTGAATTTTTGGGGATTACAAAATAATATGTAAAACAACAGTCAACACCTTTCGATGCCGTTTGGTGTTGAACGTTGAAATTCGGTGGACACACGGGGGCAAGCTCTCCTGCTCTCCCCAAGTACGAGTTCAAAAGTATCCTGAGTATCCTGGTGGTGGTGGTACTAATAGAATCTGGTCATAGAGCCAGAATTTCCTAAGCATTCTCAGAAACTGTAGAGCAAACACTAGAATTCTGGTAACAGTACCGCATCCCTTACATCGGTTCACATATCGCTGTACTTCTGGTAATTTTTTTTTTTTTTTCCAGGGTAAAGTTTACGACCTAAACCCTCTCTGAAAGTTAAGTCTCTTCATTACATGTTATCTTGACAGAGAAAACCTAAAAACCTAAATGTCAGAGCACGGTGCATTTCAGACCTCTACACGGAATTCGAACGCGAGACTCCTCAGTTGTATCACCTGTGTATTTCAATTCATCCAAGACCACCAATAATTGAAATGAAATAGATCGAACTCACATACATCAGATTGAAATGATTGAGAGATGAAAATAATAGCCTCTTTTGTTCAAATGGAGGTTGCTTTCTGTTGCCTTCGACGGACGGTCCCGAGCGGTTGGTCTGCCGAAGAGCGGTTCGGCGGGATAGTGCGTTCAACGCTGCGAACCATCAAAAACCGATGCCCGATTCATCAGAAAAAAATATCCAATCGATCAAATCCTCAATCTGGACCAAATTGGAACCAGAAGAACTGGCAACGTAGGTCACATCTGATTTGAGCTGAACTGACATTGGAAATGAAATGAAATGAATACGTTTGCTTGAATGCGTCATTATACACACCAACGTCTAACGTCGGGGTTCTATATAAAGATTCTATAATTGATAAGGGACTCGACTATACACGATGTATTTGCTCCGAGAAAATACGTATAATTGTTACGTTTCACGCTACACCGGTTTTTGCGGTCAGAGTCACATCTTACTATACCCCCTCTCACTCCCTCTCACTATCTCTCACACTCCCTCATCCCTCACTTAATACAGTATCACCGCGTTGAGCAGGAGGGAAGAAGTTAGAAATCCACTATACACAGTGTATACTTTGAACACACCCCTCACCGATGCATACGAAAGAGACAGGGGACAGGAATCTCTCCAACGAGTGAAACAGGGCGACAACATCAAAACATCAGTTTGTCTTTCCACGATCTTCATTAACCGAATTAACCTCTCATTAAAATTCATTATTCTATGGCGCGGTCAGAGCGATCATCGGACGGATTGATTCGCGGTTGATACGTTTAAGAAGACATGTTTCTCCGTATTTTATGGGTCATCCGGACCGAAAAAAAAACCCGACAAATCATAATATCACAAAAAATAAGACGGAGCTCTGCGTTAAAATACAATGGGAAGATTTGAGGCACACTGAATTCAACAAAATAACAAGTAAAACAACAGTCAACACCTTTTGATGTCGCATGTTGTTGAACGGTGACATTCGGTGGCCTCAGGGGAATAGGCTGGGAAGTGTATAGAGGAAGGTGCTCAACAGTCAACACCCTGCGATTTGACTGTTGTTTTGTTGAATCCGCGAGAATTTCACGTGCCTCTATGCTGCAGCCGTTTAGTGCCCCGTCTCTATTTGCCTCTGCAAAAAAGTATACGAAATCCAGCGTATTGGATTTAAGATAATAAAAGTTAGTTAAAAACAATTTCATCTGACATGAGACTCAAAAACTTGCAAGAATCATTATTGGCAGCAGGTGTATTTACGTTTCATTTCGTGGCATCATCATTAGGTCCGACAATAATTCACCAATGTTGCCAACTTTTGTTGCAGATCTATGGAGGGTTGATTAGAATGAAAATGTGTGCATAATACCACATTGATAGCATCAAACAGTCTCGAAACCTAATCATAAACTCAAAAAATTATGTTTAAAAAATTGAAAGATGGTGCAGGTCAAATATGAGCGGGTCACCGGGGACAACAATGGAGGAGTCCCATCTAATGCAGCTTTCTGTTTGACGAATCACAGCATAAAAAGTTGCGATTAGATGGGCCCCCATTGTGACCGCTCATTTGACATGGCACATTTAAAATTTTGTTTAAACGCATTTATTGAACTTGTGAGCAAAGTTTTAATTTTTCTGATGTTCCCAACGTCATTTTTAAGCATTTTACATGATAATCGATCCTCCATAATGTATTAAAGTTTGCAACAAACCCATTTGTTAAACGCAGAAATTACAAATACAAATGCATGAATCAAACCTAAAGAGAAGAAAACTAAGTATATGAATTTCCTCTTGTCAGTCACGAAAAATAATTTACACGACTCTTTTGCTGTTTCCTAAGCATTTGCGAATTCATTCTCAGAGTTTGGTATGCCAACCGTGCATGCTCATAAGAAAACTACACGCACGGCGGGTTGCCTATCCAGCTCTAAAAATCGCTCCTACGGTGAGCAGCGGTGATGCAAACAGAGGAAAGTCTTTAACGGTCTAAGCCAAAAGATGCGGCCTCTCTCTGCATGGGTTCTCGGACGATTGATGATTCGAAGAACAAGAAACTTATAAAAGCGGATAAGGCCTTTCGTCCGCAGTTAATTTGAGCCCAAAAGTAAATTGTGGCAAAGTTGAAATCGACGAGAAAAGTAACGAAATAACTAGAGGAGGAAGGTATAGAAAGGGTATAGAAAGATGAGATTGAGGCAGAATAAGAGCGGATGGTGTGAGTAAAGTTACCTGTTGAGGTTGAGAGAGATGAGGGATGAAGGGGATGGGGGGTTGCGGGACGAGGGGCGAGGGATGAGGGGGGCGAGGGATGAGGGGATTGAGGTCTGTAATCGGGAAGCCCGAAAACCTGCGCCAGAATCTGCAAAGATATAGGACCAGTCAACTAAGGTTCGCAGTTTGCTGTGAGAGGTGCGGTAGAGGGAGGGGAAGGGGAGAGGAAGGGACGGAGGAAAGGGATGAAGAGAGGGATTGAGGACTGGGGGAGGGGGGAGGGGGGGGGGATGGAAGGGGGAGGAGGGAGCAAGTCGTGGTAATGAAGTTAACCGATGCCGCTTGCATGATCTGACGATGCGATGGTCTCATCGAATCTCGGTTAGTAATATTAATAACAATGGCAGCTTAAGTTCGGCTAATAACTTTACCAATTTCAATAGTGCGAGGGATCCATGAAAATCGCCGCGCACGGCGGGCGGACTACACTGCGCGGCGCGGCGCGTCACAGGTACACGAGGAAGCTATAGAATGCTAATATAGCTTCAAATATAACTAATCACCCTCGAAAGCGAAGCACAGCATCGGCGTTTTGGGGGGAGGGGGGGGGGGTGGTTATATGCACAATATGTTAAAGGCAAAACTTACAGCCTGAGATTCTTAATGGTCTAATTATTTACTGTAATCCTTTCCAGAGCGGCACACAACGCGGGCTCGACCTTTACTAGCTTTTCTTATTCCTACCCCCTTGCTCTCTCTTGTCTTAAATTACCCCCAATCCTCGCACCCCTTCGCCTCCCCCCGGCTATGCCCCGACTCAGACGCGGGCTTTTTCGGGCGCCACGTTTTCGTTTCGTCTCGCCAGCGACCGATGCGATCCGGCCCGCAGTGTTTAGGTGGAGGACCAATGTGTAATCCCATATCTTGCAAGCCTTTAATGATCGAACTACTCTACCCCCCCCCCCCCCATACCCACACACTCTCGACCCTTTGCTCGGTAATTTTGAAAGTCTTTTAACCCTCGATGATATGAAGTGCAGCGCGGACCTCCAGGCATCAAGATTTTGTCCTCTGGTGTCCATGGCATATGTCCAAAGATGTTTTATTTCAATTTGACAAGTCCCCGTGCGCACGCCCGCAGCTCTGCTTGTCATTCATTCATTTTACCCGTCATGCATTGCGAGAGAATGCATCGGCGCAGCAGGAGCATTGTTTAATTGCAGTTGCACCACCTTCTCCCTTCCCTCTTCCATTCTGGGAGGTGAACGCACTTGAATGTTTTGATGGTCGCAAAGAGTAGCGTAAAAGAGATGCTTCGTGGAGGCAAAAGTAGAGGACAAAAAAGGATGTCAGACAGCTCCTGGAGGTAGACTACCCGCTATACTTATCTCAATGAATTGAAGCATTTCGGGTTGCATACTAAAGCCAAAATATTAGGAGTTGTTTGAAATTAGTTTTGTCCCCGACTGTGTATCCTTGGAGCTTCAAAAGTTCTAATAAACTGATTTATAGCTATTGCGTCATACAACCATTGACCAGCAACTCTGATTGGTTAATCTAAATCATCGGCCCGCTCATTGAACCAGTAGGTATTTAGTGACGGAAAGTGCAATTTGCCACCAACGGTTCTCCTCCATTTGATTTTATGTAAAACAATCGATTCCATAATGAAGCAATTAACGCTTCACTAGCATTCGATTGTTGTTCATAGATTCAAATGTTGGAAAAACATTGCTGACGAACTGCATGAGCCGCCACTGCCAGTAACCAATTCGTTAATTTAATCTCTAGAAAATGTTCAACTTGCAGAATGAAGGGATGACATTTGGAAGGAGCTCTCATTAAAAAAAAAAAAAAAAATCCTCCTTTGTTCCTAAGTGTCCACTAATATTTGCTGCCCCAACTTTTATAATTGTCATAATTCATTCAGTCTCTTCATTTGGAATTACAAAATTCTCTCGGTTAAGAGCAGCATAATTCTTGGCTGATGTTGTGGTCTTGTTCAAATATTAAATTGTGGGGGAGGTAACAGAACGGTTACCTTCCGTAACGCGGAAAGGGGGAGAAAATGGTGTTTAGAAGAAAGAGAAAAAAGAAAGAATGTAACCGAACCGATTACTTTTTTAATTTGCGGAAAAAAGTCAGGTTTAGCTCAAGGAAGAGAATCGAATGCAAAACAGCTCTTAAGTGGGTTTATAATTTCTCTCCTTATGACAGTAAAATTATGAGAATGCAAAGGGATGAATGAATAAATGACGCCGATGGGGAGAAAAATGGAAAAGAAAAGGAATAAAAAAAAAAGAGTAAGATGTTTGGTGTAAAAATGTACTGAAATTACGTTTTAATGTGATTTCAAAGCCTCCCTTAGTATGCAGAAGGAAGAAAATAGAAAGAGAGAGAAAGAAAAATAGAGGAGGGATAGCCCGAAAACGAAGAGAGAGAGAGAGAAGAGAGAGAGAGAGAGAGAGAGAGAGAGAGAGAGAGAGAGAGAGAGAGAGAGAGAGAGAGAGGAGAACGCCGTGAAATCTGTTTTTAATGTCATCATTTTCTTTTATGCCCCCCTCCCAAAAGTAGAAGACGAGCCCTGTTTAATGCCCCGTGCAATATGTATAAGGGTGGAAATAAAGAAGAAGGCGAAAAACCAAGCAAAAAAATTCATCTTACTTTTATTATTTTTCTAAATGCTTGAACTCCTCCACTCGCTTGGCGTCAATCTGTAAAGGGACTAAATGAATTAGACTCTCAGAATGAATTAATATAAAGTTCTTCTTCTCTCTGTTGTAGCCCTTTCATTATTGCAGTCAAAGTGTCATTTCTTCAAGGCCCCGGGGAAGATTTTTTTTCTCCTTTCTCCCCCCCCCCCCATCTATTTTTTTGCGCTACCGCTACTCGTAGAGAGAACGAACGCAGAAGCTCGAAACTTTAATGCCATATTTAAGAAACACGCTCTTGATTTTTTTCCGGCTAATTCTATTATTGTTTATGAAATTCCGCGACATTATGATTTTTTTTTTTTTTTATCTGCGTCTCCTTCCTCTGAATTTCTCTCTCCCTCCCCTCTCTCTCTCCTCTCTCTCTCTCTCTCTCTCTCTCTCTCTCTCTCTCTCCTCTCTCTCTCTCTCTTCTCTCTCTCTCTCTTTCTCTTTGTATCCACTATAATTTCATCTTAAATATTGGTTGTAGTAATGACGTTAACTATATGCCTCTTACCCTCCCTAGCGACTCGAAGCTTTTATTCTTTTCTGAGTGCCAATCATTCATTTGAGAGTTATTTCTGCATCACCGCTAATTACAGTTTTTTTTTATTGGCTCTTTTCCCTCCTCCTCCCCTTTTACTATATCCATTGATGGATATAGGGGGGTTGAAGGGGGTGATCGCCCCCCCCCTGTTTGATCCAAAAAGGGGGAAGAAGGGGGAAAGAAACAGCGAAAAAGGAAAAAGGGGGTGACCGGGGGGCTAAAATCCCAAGTTCGCCCCCCCCCCCTCCGTTCGCGAGGGCTGGATCCGCCAATGCATTACTATCCGACTTCTCTGTATAACTCTTCGTTTCTAAATTACCGTCTCATTATAATGCAGAATTGCAATAATTAAGCTAAAACTGTCATTTTTACGGATAATTAGCAATAAGCTTTTAGGGCCGAAATTTAAAACGTTTCTCGACTTTTCCTCAAAACTTCCTCGTTGGAACAATGGATGAGATCCGCAGAAGAGAGATAGAACAATAAATGAAGATGCGAGGAACAGAGAAACGTATAGGAAGTCCAAACAGTAATGTAATGGTCGACTTTTTGAAAAAAGTTAGCAAAATTCGATTTGTGTAGACGGTGTAAAAACTAATAAAATAAGACGCTTGTTCAGCTCATTTGGTCGAAAATTGATCGAAATACGCAGTTTCTCCTGTGGCACCTTTCACGAGCGCCTCTTGGGTTTTATAGGGTACTTTTTGCAAAGAAAAAAACAAGTGCGACAGTTCAGCGCTTGTGTATTGGATACATTATACATTCTATTCATCTTCATGCATCTTAAGACTCCATATCTTTCCCTACCTTCTCAAATTATAGCAGGGAAACTTTCTTATTCATTTCTTCCAATACACGCGCTTAACTGTCATTCGTTGTTTTTTCTTTGCAAAATTGCCCTAAAATCCTGGAGGTGCTCGTGCGAAGTGCCTCCGGAGAAACTGTGTATTTCGATCAATTCTTGACCAAATGAGCTGAAAAAGGTATCATTATATTTATATATTTATTTATTTTTTTATTTATTTATTTATTCTAATACATGAGAGCCACATAGGCTGTATTATAGGATCAAGGTAATGCAAGTTCTAGTACATAAATAACAAGAAAAAAAGAGAAAAAAAAATAATAATGATATAATTGGATTAAAATCAACAAACAGTTAATTTGGAAGAAATTCTGCCAGGTTGTAACAATCGGTTATTTATTGCTATTTATCGGTTTTCACACCGTCTATGCGAATTAGTAAATTAAAACTTCCTAGCTTTTTCTGTTTGCTCAAAAAGTCGACAGCTGCATCACTTTTTAGACTGCCTATGTTAAAAACAACAGATGAGGTGTGCGTAAGGGAAGAACGTCATAAACATAAGGTCTGCTCTTCCGTAGAAAGTAGAATGATGGATTCACAATCATTTCTCCACAAGAGCAAACCCGTTGTTAAAATGGCCTCTTCTTCCTCGGATCGTCGCAGTAATTGTAAACCGTTTGATCAGACACCCTTGTTCCCGTTTGGAACAACTTTAGGCACAGCGCTGCTTCGTCCGTATACTGACCTGACCCAACAATGACGTTTTAAATCATATTTTTTATTTTAAACTTCTTCTTCTTCTCCTTCTCTCCTTCTCCTTCTTCTTTTTTTTATAGCCCCTCTCCCCTTTTTTTATTCACGCCTAATAGCTCCACACCGGTGCCAGGGTACCTGCCTCCTCACCCACCGCTGCAGATGTTTGTAACTCAACACCTCTGAAAAATAATATTTATAATTTTAAGATTCTTCCACCATCACACACTATTTGTATCTTCCAATTTTTTCTTCTTTAATTAAATCGGTACTTTACTGGGCAAGGTCGAGTGTTCCAGCGGCGGCTCGTGCGATTTGGCAACAATGTTTTCTCTCCATCTGAATCTATTTACAAGAATCGATTGCAGGTGAAGCACCGCTTCACTATCGAATCCATTATTTTGCATGGAATCAACTGGAGGAAAAACATTGTTGCCATATTGCACGAGCCACCGCTGGAGTGTTCCACAACTGGTACTCCAATAATGATGGCTTTGGCTTCTTTCTCTTTGTACTTACAACGCTACCCTTTTTTCTTCTTCTTATTTCTTATTTCTTTCTTTCTTTTGCACTTTTCGAAATCCAGGGTTATTGTGGTTTAGAAATCTAATGCATGTAAATTAACAAGAAAAAAAAATATCATTTTACTGCTGGCGAATTGCCAAGCCATCTCGAGAAGTTGAAGCAAATTTACTTGCGGGGTGGAGGGCTTAG